>CM010613.1:16200598-16800598 GCA_003430845.1 Xanthoceras sorbifolium | reverse complement strand
CTGCTTTTGTCAAATAATTATTTCTTTGGAAACATCCCTACTGAGATAAAGAATCTGGTGCAACTTGTTACGTTCAACATTTCTTCAAATAGTCTTTCTGGAAGCATTTCTCCTGAATTGGGGAATTGTATAAAACTTCAGAGGCTTGATCTTAGTAGAAACCAATTCACTGGCTCTCTTCCAGAAGAAATTGGAAAGCTAGTGAATCTGGAACTCTTAAAGCTCTCTGATAACAAACTAACTGGAGCCATCCCGAGTACATTAGGGTATCTGGCCCGACTCACAGAACTACAAATGGGGGGTAATTCTTTTTCTGGCAGCATTCCTGTTGCACTGGGCCAGCTTACTGCTCTCCAGATTGCTCTCAACATCAGTCACAATGATCTTTCTGGAGTGATTCCTGATGCTCTGGGGAGCTTGCAAATGTTGGAATCCCTGTTGTTGAATGATAACCAGCTTACTGGTGAAATTCCTGCATCAATGGGTGAGCTAATGAGCCTCCTGGTATGCAACCTGTCAAACAACAACCTGGTAGGAACAGTGCCAAACACCTCTGTATTTCAAAGAATAGATTCATCAAATTTTGCTGGAAACAATGGCTTGTGCCCCCTGGTTTCAAACCGTTGTAATCCAGCTGTACACCCATCACTTGCTCCTAAACCAGGCTGGATGAAGAAGGGTTCAATGAAAGAGAAATTAATAAGCATCATCTGTGTAGTTCTTGGGTTAATTTCTTTGTTTTTTATCATGGGAATTTGTTGGGCTATGAAGCGCCGCCACTCTGCTTTTGTTTCGCTCGAAGATCCAGAAAGGCCTGATGTTTTAGATAACTATTACTTTCCCAAGGAAGGATTCACATATCAAGACCTATTGGAAGCGACTGGTCATTTTTCGGAAAATGCAGTTATAGGGAGGGGAGCCTGTGGCATTGTGTACAAAGCTATTATGGATGATGGTGAAGTGATTGCCGTCAAGAAGCTGAAGTCTCGCAGCGAAGGAGCTAATGTTGACAGCGGTTTTCTCACTGAAATTTCAACACTTGGAAAGATTAGACACCGTAATATTGTAAAACTTTATGGCTTCTGCTATCACCAGGACTCTAATCTTCTCTTGTATGAGTACATGGCAAATGGGAGTCTTGGAGAACAGCTCCACGGGAATAAACAAATATGTTTATTGGACTGGGATACTCGATACGGAATTGCTCTTGGAGCAGCAGAGGGTCTAAGCTATCTTCATTATGATTGTAGGCCTCATATCGTTCACCGTGATATAAAGTCAAACAACATTTTATTGGATGAAGTGCTTCAGGCTCATGTTGGAGACTTTGGCTTGGCGAAGTTGATTGATTTACCCTACTCAAAGTCCATGTCTGCTGTTGCAGGTTCATATGGCTACATTGCACCAGGTAATTTATCTTCTAACCCCACTCTCTCTCTCTCTCTCTCTCTCTCTCCCCCTTAGTTGCACTCGAAATTGTCTTTTCTAGTTTCTATTTTTTTTTCTCCAAGTCGGGTCTGAGTTTCACATAACTATTACTATATAGATGCTTTGTTGTTTACAGCTCGCAGTAATTACGTCGTGCATCCCTTTATGTCTTTTAAGTTTAGGCCACCATCCTTTAGTCTCATTCAGTTCAGATATACATTAGGTTTCATTGGTGGTTAAATCATTATTCCTTAGTGCTTCTCTTAATTTAATTAATAATTTGACGACGATGTTGTTTATGAGAAACCTCTGAACTTGTCCAGCAATTTGCATTATTATGTCTGTATAAATTTGTTGGGAATAAATGGGGGGAAATATCCCACTTCACATTTTTGTAGTTTACAAATTTTGGGCTTTTACTGAAGAAGTCTATACCTGGTCAGAGATTCATAATGCTAGTGCAATATGTTTAATTATTTGTTGAGGTTAACTATATATTTATTATAATTTTTTGTTTTTTATAGGATGCATATAAATAAAACTGATAGGTTATCTGAATGGTGGCATTAAGATGAACAAGTGACAGATAAGATTGGCCAAAAGCTAGAATTAAGATAGAAAATTGTTATTGGAAAAGGGGAACCAAATACATGAATTGTGTTTAATTCAAAGTTACTGTTCTGGAAAAATGAAATGAATTGTACTACTGTTGTGGCATCAGTTTCTTTCAGTGCTTTTTATTAGGGGGTATCTAAATATTTAAGGGCTTATGTGGTTAACTCACAAATTCTGATTCAGTGGAGTGGTGACGGAGGAAAAGGAGGGAGACAAAAGAAATGAACACAGAATACTTTGTAGGACACATGCCTCTGCTTGTTGTCACAGAGGAACTGGACACCGATCTTCATCAAAGGATTTGCATTCTTTTCTTTTTCACCAAATATCACATATCACATTCAATATGCTTTTCAAGGAATATTGTGATATTTATTATTAAAAAAGAACTTATGATTTTACTATTTTTAAACTACATTGCATAATTCTAACCGGGTAATTGCTTGATTTTCATGTCAGAATATGCTTACACAATGAAAGTGACTGAGAAATGTGACATCTATAGTTTTGGCGTTGTTCTGTTGGAACTAATTACCGGGAGGTCTCCTGTTCAACCTCTAGAGCAGGGAGGGGATCTGGTCAGTTGGGTGAGAAGATCAATTCATGATATGGTGCCTACCTTCGAATTATTTGACAAAAGGCTGGATCTGAGTACTGAAAGGACAATTGAGGAGATGACTTTAGTTCTAAAGATTGCATTGTTCTGCACCAGTAGTTCACCACTTAATAGGCCAACTATGAAAGAGGTCATTGCAATGATGATTGATGCTAGGGAGACTGTTAGTGATTCTTTGTCATCCCCGACATCAGAAACTCATTTCGATGCTAATGTTTCTTCAAGAGGTTAGAAAGATGGTTTCTTTGTTTCCAATGGTTGAAGTTAATATGATTGGCTAGTGATACTAAGTCGGCTTTTAGGCTTATTGAAGGTGGCATTGCTTCTTCCATCTTGGGTCAAAATTGCAAAAGCACTTCTGGCATACCACATATTGACTGCCTGCACAATGCACAATGCTCAATCGATTTTGTTTTTAAATACGAAATATATTCATATGGTTACAATGATAGGTTCCAACTTATTTAAGGTCCTAGGAAATTTAATAAGCTGACAGGTCTCTCTGTCTCTGCTCTTTCTGGTTTTTCAGATATTTGATTTGGTAGTAGAACACATAAAAAATAAGAATAAGTTCCTCTAATGTTTTTCTCCATCATAACCATTGTAATCAAAGGATGCTCCTGCCCCATCTATTGAATTATATTTTCTATATCAGTAAACAAAATTGACTTGCATGCATCTTAATGTTTTGAAATACTGTGACCAGTCAGTACTTTTGTTGTCGAAGGATTAAATTTTCCAAAAACTAACTGTAGTACTAATGATTTTGAATTTTTCAGATTCAATATAACAATAAGCTCCATGCTATCCTCCGAAGAGGCACCGGCAAGCTCAGAGATCTTCCCTTATTGTATTTGCAGAGTTGTGCTAGATTCACAAGGAATATGCATCCATGCCCTTTCTCTTTTAGATTATGTAAGGCTGCAGCATATTATTGATTTCACAAGTCAACTGATTGATCTTATTTAGCCAATATATATAGTTATCATCCCTGTTTTTATATTTCTTATTCCATCTAATATAATCCCAATCTGCATAAATGATTGCTTTTCACAACATTAGGCAACCATTGATAATTGTCCAGACTGTGAATCAGTGGACATGGATTTTGTGCAAGTTTAGAAAGTTTGTAATTTATACTTCACAAGCTCCTCCCACCAACCCCAGTCGTAGATAGAGATAAAAAAAAATGCTTGTTTTCTTTTCGGGAGAAAATGTTCAATCGGCATAGTGCGTTCATTCCGCTTATATTATGTTATGTGACGTAAACATCCAATTATATTTTGGGTTCACATCACATATGCATGGTTTATGTTCTAGGCAAATTAAATAGAAATTAAATTCTGGCTAGCTTGGAAAGCAAAATAATTCGTAAATAGTCTCTTTCTTGGCACACAAATTTGGTGGTGACTTCAACCATGGATGCTTCTTTTTTGGCAAAAGTGTAAAATTAAATCGGATGAGATTGAGTTATATATTATATTGGACTCTATTATTTTAACATTATCTTGCATTTGGTAATATATATATATATATATATATATATATATATATATATATATATATATATATTTGATTTCAATAAAACTTCTATTACAGAAGACCAACAAGAAAGCTAGGTTCAGGATTGAACCAACAAAATTCCTCCTTAGAGGAAAAGGCTAGGGAAGCAAGAGAATGTACCATTCCATTCCCAGAACGAGGAATGGCATGACAGTTGGAAACTCCTACAGCCCTAAATAGAGCCTTAACATCAGAAATAATAGGATCCATAACAGAACTAGGAAGAGAATTAAGCACCCTAGCCACAACATTAGCAGCATCTAACTCAACCCACGTAATAATCAAGTTGAACTCCTTCGCCAGCAGCAATCCCTCTCGCAACGCCAGCAGCTCGCCAAGCTCAGCAGGAAAAAACCCCAAGAGGGGCTTAGCAGAAGCTGCAACCACCTTGCCCTGAGAATCACGCACCACAGCACCAGAACCCATTACAGAACAACCCGGCTTCACAGCTGCATCGGTATTTAACTTCAGGGAGCCTGCAGGAGGAGGCGACCACGGAGAGGAGCGAGGCTGCCTGGGGGGCTGGAGAGGAGAGCCAAAGACCTTCTGGGTACCCTGAAATTCACGAAGCAAAGAGAGAGACCAAGAAACCAAATCAGCACTAAACCTGGGGGATTTAGAATGACAGACAGCATTCCTTTCAGACTAAACCCCCCACAGGATCATGCAGAACTCCTCGAGCTCTGCTCTCTTAGCCCTAACAAAAACCCATAAGATCAAATCAAAGCAAGAGATATGGCACTGCAAATTGAGAATGTCCCAGAAAACAGTGGACTCCCAAATAGGGCGCACAGAGCTACACTAAAAAAGGGCATGGGCTGAGCTCTCGGGAGCATCACCGCATCTAGAACAACACGGGTCAACCACAATCTTCCTAGAGCAAACATTACAAAGAGACGGAATGGCATTGAGACAAACTCTCCATATGAAAATTTTAATTTTGGGGGGGATGTTGAGATTCCAAAGAGCAAGCCACCATTTCGAATCCGAACACGAGGAGGAACCTTTGAGGGAGAGTTTTTCCTGCGCTGCAACTCTATACCCACTCTTCACAGAATACTCCCCATTCTTATCAAAATGCCAGATTAAGGAGTCATTACAATCACCAAAACTTAGAGGAATTTCCAGAATAGAATCCCTATCCGCAGCCACAAAAACGTGATCAAGCTTAGCCAAATCCCAAGAATGGGAGGAAAGGGAAATAAGAGCTGCGACCATGAGATCATCCATAGGGGCACTCGAGAAGGGTCTGAAAGTGGACGCCCTTGGTAACCAAGGGTCCTGAAAAGCCCTGATATTCTTACCATTACCTACCCTCCACCGAAGGCCCTTAATAAGAAGACTCCTACCCCAAACCAAACTCCTCCAGAGATGAGAACTCCCCTGTTTCAGCGAGACAGATAAGAAATCCTCCTGCCTAAAATACTTTGCCTTAAGAACTCTAGAAACCAACGAGTCTTTATTCATAACAATTCTCCAAGCCTGCTTGCCAAGAAGAGCTTGGTTAAACAGAGATAAATCTTTAAAACCAAGCCCCCCACAAATTTTCGGAGAGCACAGCTTGTCTCTAGAGACCCAGCAAATCTTCTTATTACCATCTGAGGCACCCCACTAAAAGCCCATAATCATAGAGCACAACTCATTACACAGAACAGAAGGCAACTGGAAGATACTCATAGTAAAGTTAGGGATAGCTTGCGCCACTGCTTTGATAAGAACTTCTTTCCCGCCCATCGAGAAGAGATTGCCCTTCCACCCTCTGATTTTACGCCATACCCTCTCCTTAATATCACTGAAGGTTTTCCTTTTATTTTTCCCCACCATGGTTGGAAGGCCAAGATATTTGTCATGAGCTTGGGCATTAACTAGACCCAGACAATTCAAGATACTAGCGCTGCAAACATCTTCCACATTTGGACTAAAGGTGATGTTGGACTTTTGCAAATTAATCCGCTGGCCAGAGGCTTTCTCATAGACATTTAGGATCTGTTTCAACTTCTCACAATTCTGAACTGAAGCCCTGCAAAAAACAAATGACTCACTAGTGGGCTCCCGCGACAACATCTCATACCCAGAGATTGCCCATTAGATTCGTTGCCTTTGATAAGAGAAGATAAAACTTCTGCACAGAACAGGAAGAGATAAGGAGACAAAGGGCATCCCTGCCTTAACCCCCTTTGCGGAGTGATTTCCCCCACAGACTTCCCATTAATCAGAAAGGAAAGTTTGGAGGTCGACACACAGTCCATAACAAGGGCTCTAAATTGATTAGGAAACCCTAGTTTCTCCATAATAAGCTCCAGAAAGCCCCACTCCACACGGTCGTAAGCCTTACTCATGTCCAGTTTGATTGCTGCATACCCTCTTTTACCATTTTTTTGTTTCTTGATAGAATGGAGAAGCTCAAAAGCAACCATAATGTTATCAAAAATTAACCGCCCTGGTACAAAAGCACTCTGCTCCGAAGATATAATGTGGGGCAGAATTTCTTTCAACCTATTTGCCATAACCTTGGAAACAGTCTTATAAATAACACTGCAAAGGCTGATGGGCCTAAAATCGATCATACGCTCCGGGTTTTTAACCTTTGGGATCAGGACAACATTAGTGGCATTGAACTCCTTGATTGAGCATCCACCATTAAGAATATTAAGACATACACTAGAAACATCTTCTCCAACCACATTCCAAAATTTCTGAAAGAAGAGAGCATGGAAGCCATTGGGGCCAGGGGCCTTATTTGGACCCATTTCAAAAACTGCAGCACGCACCTCTGTTCGGGTGAAAGCCTCTCCAAGTTTGCCTGCCATATGGGCATCAACTTTCCGCTCAAGAAAGGAGGAGGCATCAGAGAAATCGGAGGATGATGGCTGGATAGACTTGAACAAATCTGAGAAGTAATCAAAAACCACACTAGACATACCCTGTTCAGACTCCCTACGGATCCCTCTACCATCCACCAGCGAGCTAATCATATTCTTCTTCTTTCTGGCGGTTGCTCTTCTGTGAAAAAATTTAGAGTTCTTGTCCCCTGCGAGTAGCCAATCAACCCTCGACCGCTGTTTCCAATATAATTCCTCATTGGAGAGGAGGCTTTCCAATTCTCGTTCCCTAAGCTTGATATCATTAAGAACCTGTTCAGATTGCTGCCTATCATAGAGAAGATTGAGCTCACATCTTTTCCTATCAATGGCTTTCCTCAAAGATCCAAACTTGACTTTACTCCAGTTTTCCAGCCGATCAGCACACACAACCAGCTTATCTCTTAAGCCTCTACCAGAAGTATCACTGTCAAAACCTCTCCAAGCTGAGCAAATCACAGAATAGCACTCTTCATCTTTAAGCCAAAAAGGCTCAAATCTGAACTTCCGATCTCTATCGCCACTCATATGGGGACCACCATGCACAAACTTGGCCGAAATCGGCCTATGATCAGAAAACATAAAACCTAAATGCTCAACTTTAATCCCCGAAAACAAATTAACCCAATGACTGGTAGCAAAAAAACGATCCAATCTTTCTTGAACATTTCTAACACCCCCCCTTTTATTATTCCAGGTAAACAAAGGCCCCGAAAAATCCAAATCAACAAAATCACACAACTCAACAATACTACGAAAATTAAACATACCCGGACCAGTTCGTTCATTCCCGCCAGACTTCTCCTCAATATGAAGGAGTTCGTTGAAGTCATCGCCGCACAACTAAGGAAGTCTGTTGACTGCCTTCAGACGTCGAAGGAGCTCCCACGAATCGGTTCTATGGTTAGGGACAGGACAACCATAGAACCCAGTGAACCTCCATTTGAGGTTATTCTCCATTTTAATCACCACATCAATATGGCCCCTGGAGAAGGACAATACTGAAACATCCCACACATCGTTCCATAGTAACATCAAACCTCCACTCTTTCCCACACAATCCACATGCAAACCCCCAGAAAAATCCAGCTGAGCCTTAATCTTTGCCGCCCACTCACCTTTTAATCTAGTTTCAGAAAGGAAAACTAGATTAGGGGATTGTTTCCGGATAACCTTATGGAGCGCCAAGAACGCCCGAGGACTCCCCAATCCTCGAACATTCTAACAAATGATACTCATGGCCCCTGGCGGGCCTGCTCCGCAGACTCCGCCGATATATCAGTCTCTAGCAGTTTCTGTTTCTTCCCAGCCAGGTTCTCCCCAGCAACTTCAACATCTTTACGCTTCCCACCAGGATCTATAACAATCACTCCCGAAAGGGATATACCAGCGTTAATACCAGAAAACTTCTGATTAAGGGATCTCTTCACTGGCTTTCGGCCCCTCCTGGCATAATGCCTAGCTAGTAACATCTTCTGGATTGGGCTTGGACAACCTGGAATAAGCTTCTGTAAAGGACTCCCCCGAATTAGTCTTTTCCATTTCTTAGAGGAAGGTTTACCAAGAGAAGACCCAAACATAACTACATCTCCTTCATTACATAAATTTGACCCCACTATCTCCTCATCCATTCTTGCCAACGCCTCTGAGTGACCATCTTCAGTCGGTGCTACTGCAAGGACCTCCCGAGATGGGTGATCTACCGGCTGGATATCCTGAATCAAAATACCGCCCTTCTGTCTCACTGTACTATTCAGGGCTGATGGGGAGGCCTCAATATGCCGATTAGATTTACCTTCCCGTTTGTTAGAAGATGTTGGAGCAGTAATAACAATTCTACTGGCACCCTCTGCACCTGCTCCGACAACATCCTCAATATCTTCATAGGCCTTCGGTTTTGCTGCTGATCTCTCCTCTCCCCGTTGCCTAGGCTTTGAACGATCTAGAGGAGATGCTCTAAGCCACACCCCAAATTTTGGCTCAACCCCCTCCATAATACTCTTCCTCACCTCACTGTTGTGACACTCCCTGACAGAATGACCGATATAACCACACCCATAGCAAAAATCTGGAAGTCTCTCATATTTGATCAAAGCCGTAATCATAGTATCAAAATTCTCCAACCTCATCCGGATACCCTTTTTCAAAGGTTTTGTAATGTCGATTCTAACTTTGATTCTCAAGAATTTGCCCCATAAATCTCTCGAATCCATCGGGAACTCAACAATGGACCCAACTTCCTCTGCTATTAATCTTGCGACTTTACAATTCATACACGCCAGAGGAATATTGTAGATGTGAATCCAGAATTCAGAGAATTCGAATCGAAGTTGTGAAATTGCACCAGGCCCCACCGGTTTCTCAAGAACAATAAGATTTTTATCGAAATGCCAGGGACCCCTGGACCAGACCATCGCTTTATCATCAAGGGATTGGAAATGAAAGACAAACACATTATCGCCTACCATTTCAATTTCTATTCGGCCTACAGTACCCCAGATTTGTTCAATAGTTCCACGGAAGGCCTCCCGATTCACCTTCCTACGGGAAAGGATCTTCCCTACCAAGCAGTGCTCAACGCTTCTAATACCATCAGCTTGAACCTCCTCTGCTATGTCTAAGATTGGGCCATCTTCCTCTAATAAGGACAGGGCCTCGCAAAGCCTCAAAATTTCATCTGTAGCCATTATGAGTACTCCCGCGGCTACAACACCACCGGCCTCCACTACCAGAACCACACCAAAAAAATTAATAGATCCAGACCCACACAGTGTCTCCCACAGCAAAGCCAAAAAAAACACCCGAACTTGAAAAACCACAGACTGTCAAATTAGAACACTCAATCAAAATAAACCGCACAACAATACAATTAAACCCAGACTAACCGCACCACCTCAACCTGCCCAGAACCACACTGCCCAGTTTCAACCTACACAGGAAAGGCAGCAGGACCCGAACAAAGCAACAACACCACCAAAAAAATCAGATCTAAAACACAGATTCAATACTCCAACAGCACCGCAAACAGTACCACCAGCAAACCCAACAAACCCACTCAACGGCAGCACCCACAAAGCAGCAACAAAGCCCCACCACCAGCTGCTGGTCTAACAGAACTCAGCCGTAGCCCCTACCAGAAAAGTAGCAGCACCCGAAATAAGAGCACACCAAGGGTGACCGCACCACCCACCTTCAATCAACCCCGATCGCTACAGCGCCAACATCGAGCACCACAGCAGCTCCGAATACTCTAGCACCACCGTTCTCTACTAGAAGTGGATTGAGAAAGAAAACCCCAATCAGATCCACCCCGGTAGTAGATCACACGCCCGATCCGAGCACACCAGCAGCTCCAGAGGCAGCTGATCGAAAGAGACCCCAGCAGCTCGACAACACCCCAGCTCTGCCCCAAGCACAACCCACACAGGAGAGGGAGAGATAGGGAGATCGGGGAAGGAAAATCTAAGCCCCCATACCAGCCAAGTCGCCTCTTATCAGTAAGATCAAAAGGAGAACAAGGAGAAGTAATGGAGAATTCGATAAGGACTGTCTTCACAGAGGAGGAGGGGCTACCCAAAGGAAGGCTGCTTTTACACTCTGTTACTTCAGAGAAGAAACGAGAGGAAAAGAGAGTTACGTGTTTTGCCCTTTTTTTTTCTTTTTCTTTTTTTTTTGTATTGAGTTATATAATGTTTATGTAAAAACAGAAGAAAAGTTTATATAATGTTTAGATGTGATTTTTTATTTTTGAATATTTTGTTAAACAAAAAAAAGGGTCAGTTGCATCGACTTAAATTTATGATTTTAACATTTATTTATTTATCTTCTCTCCAATTCAAGGGTGGAAAAAATAAATGAGTTAAAAGTTAATAACAACCCTTGAATTGAATTGAAATAAATGGGTGGATGTAAAAATTATAAATTTAAATCAAAATTTTAAGTTAATATAAAAGAGACAGACCCGTATATACCCATCTGGTCCAATCCGACACAGTGAGGGCTTGAACTTAGCTCAAGCTACTAGATAAGGCGGGCTTGGATATACATTTTAAGCCCGTTGGCCTTGAGGACCGAGCTTGAGAGTCGGACTGGGCTTATCATCTATAGCCCGATAGGCCCGTGACACGACTTTTTGTACCCGCAAGTATACGGGGTCGGCACAAGTAATAAAATGATGAGTAAATTATCGTCTCCACAGGGATATTTAGGCGTTGAGTACTAAAATTAACCAAGCCTATTTCTATTTGGATAATCGAAAGATTTTAATAGATCGAATTGAAAGATAAAAATATAAAAACATAAAAATAAAGCAAACAACCAATATGAGAGATTAGTTAGGGTATTTGAATTCACCTAATCCATCTAATTGAGTTCCATGAAAGCACATTGTTATAGTCTAATTATTCATGAAGATGACTGTGTTTATCTAATTTATCCAAAGTCCCATCTCGAGGTAAATCGGACCTATTACACATACACTAATATCCTATCTCTCGATGGTATATTCAAGTGCATGAGAATGCATTAGTCACAATAAACACCCTATGTGATCACACAAGCAAATTAGTATATCTCTATTTAATTCTACTTGTGATGGACATTATATCGAGCACGTGGTGGGCGTCTCCTCTCGGTACATAACACACAACCAATTTATCATCTAAATGTAGGCCTTCACATTCAAAAGCATTAAGCATAATAATACCACTCAACAACATAATAATCAACCACAACAAATTAAACAATCAATTCATTCAATCATCATAGAATAAGATCCATCAAAACCCTAACTTACAAATTTAGTTCATAATCAAAGATTTACAACTAAACATGTTTTCCAATTAATAAAGAGAGTTACAAGCATGAAAATAAAGAAGAAAAGGGATAGAAAAACTCTAGATGTGATGAACTTTTGTCCTCCTCCTTATTGGGAATTTGTCTAGCTTCCACTTTCTCCAAATCCAAGCTTGATGGTGAGATTTTGGCTCAAGGATTGAATCCAATCCCTCTTGGTTTCAAGGTGATCTTCTTCTCCCCTCTTTGCCTCTTCTCTTCTCTCTTGGTCTCCTCTTGGTCCTCTCCTTAGAGCCCTAGCTGAATCCCCTCTCTTTTAAGCCCTTTTTCTACATATAGACATGGGAAATAAGGTTTCTCGCGTCGCCATCGCGACCGTGGATCGCTACCGCTGGTCGCGGCACTGTGCTCACTGCCAAAAAATTGATGTTTCATCGCGACCTACGGTCGCGGTGCTCACTGGTCCAAATTTTAGGATTGCGCACTGTTACGAAAATGACCATATCTTCCTCTAGAAAACTCCAAATCACGAACCGTAAAATGTATTGAAAAGTAGACATCTATATATTTCCATACATATAAAGCTCGAAACCCAGTTCATTCTCTGGAATTTATGACAGCCTCCGAAACATGACTCATGACTTAACTCTTGACATCAAAGTCGTGAGTCTGTGCACTATTGTGAAAATGAGCATGACTTTCTCTAGACAACTCGTAATCATGAACCGTAAAATTTGCCGGAAAGCAGACATCGTGACCTTTCCAGAAATATAAGGCACTCAACCCAGTTCATCTTGTAGAATTTATGGCAGCCTCCAAACGATGACAGTTGTGCACTTCCAAATCTTCAATATAATCCACCAAAACTCTTCAATTATGCACAAAACCTTATTACCTGTACACTAGAGGAAAACACGTCAAAAGCACTAAAAATACTCAAGAATACAATCAAAAGATACGGTTTAAGGGTCGTAACTATATGAAAATAAATGACCGATCAAATACCCCCAAACTTATCTTTTGCTTGTCCTCAAGCAAATCGGAACACACCACAACTAAAAGTAAAGACAAAAATAACTAAAACTAATCAATAAAAACGAACTAAGCTATATCCATTTTCGTAGGATGCAACGATGACACTTAGCAAGTGCCACAAGCCTTTAAACCCCTAGGTGGCCCTAGTGGACGAGTTATAGTCTCGTGAGGGTTTACCAGCTACGATACCCACAAACGTCCTAAGCTAAACACATACATACCTCAACATCAAATTAAATATATACACAAATGCAAAGGTATAAGAATAGCACAAAATTAGAAATTCAAAATGCTGTCAATAAGTCTAATACACCATATATCATACAGGACACTGACATGCAATGCATTTATAATCGTGACACCTTCCATATCAATAAACCGTTGATATAATTCGCCTCGACTCTAGTCTCACAAGTTTTCACTCAATAGCACTCAGAACCTAGGCAATCATACTTTCAACTGCATACGACTGGAATTTATGAGCAAATAATTTCAAAATGTGTCGTATGCATCAATAATTAGAAAGAACGCACAGATTAAGCAAAGGACCTCATGAAAGATGTCAAATGCTAAGAACAGAAAAATTCGTGTATATACATGTCAAATATTACAATTGAATTTCCTAAGGAGATCAACAGTTCTTTAAATGGTTGTAATGGGGCTTTGGGTGATTGGCTCAAAAAGGACGGAAATAGGGCTCAACTCACTTGGAAACCTATTGAGAGACTTCATAAAATTTTCAATTTGTACATTTTCTCTCACGACCACCAAATTCATTCAACTTGTATTCCCAATCTTTTTCTCACATTTCTCCTTCAACCTCTTTTCAATCCTTTTTCAATTTTTACTTTGTGCATTTCACTCCTTTTTCTCATTTTAGCCAACTCTTTTTATTTTATTCATTATTTTTAATGTTGGCTATTCTCTTTTTCTGCACATTTCTCCCATCCTTTTCATATTTTTAACTCCACTCTTCTTTCTCACTCAACACTTACACATTTTTCTTTTAATTGTCTCTAGTTTCCAAGCGTCAAAGGTAACGTCTTACAATTTCGGCTAGGATTTTTGGATATATAGGTCATACAATAAAAGGCTAATATGCGAGTGTTTGGCCGCGAATAGGATAGGGAGCATGCAATTACGGATAGGAAATCAAGCTATTTAGGAATTCACACACAATGCCTGGATCATATCTCCAAAATCTACTCAATTGAACATTCAAAACATATATACAAGATTTTCATATTGCAGTTCATTAACATCCAATGCAAACCTATAGAGATCAATCTAATGACAATAAAGCTCAAGAAAGTGTTTAAGAGTAGAAACAAGAATTCCCTCAGAATAAATACGCAATAATCTCAAAATCTCACTAAGGGTAGTCTCCACTATTAATCAGAGCTATTAATTGAAAGTTGTCACATATTACAATGCAAAGACGTTAGACCTATATGCTTAGATGCAAAAACACTACCGGCATTATTCCAAATAACAACTTTGTACACTCAAATGACCTAAGTATTTACATATTATTACTCAATTATCTGTAAAGCATGCATATGGTTTCGTTATCCTAACATAAACACAACAAAACAAGAAAATACAATAAAAGACTCGAAAACTGGTGTACGTGACATTGTTATGCCTAAGTCTTCCAAACGCATTGCGTATGAGGAAAGTCTAGGTTTCCAGCCTATATACACCAACAAGACACAAAAACACAAAAACACCAAACAATACCCCTAAACTTAAAATAAACATTGTCCTCAATGTTTTACACCTTACATACGAAGAAAAGGGGCTTATAAAGAAATAAAAACAAAAAAACTAGAAATAAAAACTAAAAACAATCAAACTAGACACAAAAACAAAAACGCACAAAACAAATGAACACAGAACAACAGTCCTAATATCCACAACTAACAACCCTAGATATCCACAACTAACAAATCTAAATAGACACACAAAAACAAACAAAAACAAAATCAAAGAAATCAAACACTTCAATAATATGTACATCCAACCAAACTTCCCCTGAACTTCAAAATTTTTAACTCAAGGCACAACACTTCAAAAGGTTCATGGGAAATAATTACGAAACACTAAAAAAAAATTTAACTAGAAAAAAAAATTCAAAATAAAATAAAAAGAAAATACTATACAGATTTACCTCATCACTTGAGCTTTCGCCCACCTGCCCCATGATTGGTATCTCCTCATTAACTTACCGCACCATCCTAACCAAATGACTGGAAGAGAAGACGACTCTCCCAGCACTGCATACCTTGAATGCGAAGGTATCTCTTTTCGGCCCAAGTGCGGGTTCTGCTCAAAGGGCGGAGGCGGTTTGGGCTTCCCTTCTCCGAGGTCTACAGAAACGTATGTATCTTGGTGGCTTTCTTCTTTCGCAGTGGCGCTATGGACTAGACATAACTCAAGTGGTTCTAGAAGGGTAGATGCCTCATCTCCATAAAACAAGTTCTTGCTCCCTTCCGTCTCTACTTGATCAACCCAAATCTGATGCTCAATTTGCTCTTCGATTTCCACGGCCGTTTCATTGCATTGCACCATAGGATATGGTTCGTGCTCTTGCCATTAGATCTCTGTAGCTAATTTGCTGATTTGAATCTCCAAGCGTTGTGTAGCTGCTTGAGTATGTTCCGCAACTTGATCAAGTTTAGCTTCCAGCTTCTTCAGGGCCTCATCTTGGGAGTCCATTCTTTCATCCATCTTAGACATGAATTTTAAAATCATGTCTTCCAATGCTGAATCAACTTCCTGATGTTCCTGCTGGTTGCTCCAATGAGATTCAGAATGATTGCTCCACCCAGGATTGTACGAGCTCAGGTAGGGGTTGCTCTGTTGATAATGTACATAGCCCTCGTACTGCATTTGCTCAGAACGGCTCTCAGCAAACGGATTGCCCACCTAACAATCAATACTCATATGCGGCCCCCCACATAAGAAACAACCCAAAGGTGCTTCGTAGTCTCTAGTCGCCACTTCCTCGGTAAGCTCCTGCGCCTCATACCAAGGATACATGTCCTCCATAGAAAACAAAAAAAAATCAAAATTAATAAGAATAAAAATAAAATATATACAAATCCAAATTAGCTATAGACTTAATCGGTATTAATATCAACACAACTAAAAATATCCCCGGCAATGGCGCTAAAAACTTGATGCGACTTTTTGTTACCTGCAAGTATACGGGGTCGGCACAAGTAATAAAATGATGAGTAAATTATCGTCTCTACAGGGACATTTAGGCGTTGAGTACTAAAATTAACCAAGCCTATTTCTATTTGGATAATCGAAAGGTTTAAAAGAATGAATTAAAAGATAACAATATAAAAACATAAAAGTAAAGCAAACAACCAATATGAGAGATTAGTTAGGGTATTTGAATTCACCTATTCCATCCAATTGAATTTCATGAGAGCACATTGTTGTAGTTTAATTATTCATGTTGATGACCGTGTTTATCTAAATTATCCAAAGTCCCCTCTCGAGGTAAATCGGACTTATTCCACATACACTGATATCCTATCTCTCGATGGTATATCTAAGTGCATGAGAATGCATTAGTCACAATAAACACCCTATGTGATCACACAAGCAAATTAGTATATCTCTATCTAATTCTACTTGTGGTGGACATTATATCGAGCACGTGGTGGGCGTCTCCTCTCGGTACATAACACACAACCAATTTATCATCTACATGTAGGCCTTCACATTCAAAAGCATTAAGCACAATAAAACCACTCAACAACACAATAATCAACCGCAACAAATTAAACAATCAATTCATTCAATCATCATAGAATAGGATCCATCAAAACCCCAACTCACTAGTTTAGCTCATAATCATGGTTTTCAATAATTAAACTAAATTAAATTAACTAAAACAATTAAAATAAAACGAGACGGATTCAATGGAGGATAATGCGAGGTGGTCATACGGTTCCAATCACGGAAATGGAAAACATATTGATTATTATTAAGCACATAATATCATGAAATAAATCACATAAAATATATTCATAAACAATAAAATCCAAATCCGTTCACGGTTCCGAAAATCACCTAACAATAGTTCTAACAACTCATAATCATAAATGACAAATCAAAGGAAGATTAATGAGATGAAATACAACCCATTGAAGCTCTCAAGACTTGAAGATCCGCTTTGGTCCGGCTTGAACTTCTCCGATTTCAATCTTCGTCTTCTTTGATGAACACTCACGATCTAGAGATGTTGTGATGATTTGTGATGCTTGGGATGTGTTTGGGAGGAGCAAGAAGGATAAGAATCACCCTTGGAGCAGCTTGGGAGCTGCTTAGACTGCACTGCCACGAGCTCTCTCTCCTTCTCCAGCTGCTGCAACTTTTCCTTTTATAGACAGCCCATTAGGTTACGATTTTTCTTCACCGCGACCACCACTACGACCTGTGGTCGCGGTGGCTTGGTCGCGGCCTTCACTGGTCTGCTTGAAGAGGCTGGAATGAGAGCTACACCGCGAGGAGCACAGGTTGCGCTCAAGCTCGCCTTGCCAACTGGTTTGCACGAAGTTTCTACACCGCGAGCTCCCCACGCGAGCACAGGTCGCGCTCGGTCCTCGCGCAGCTCACTGGTCACTTCTTCTTCTTCTGCACTGCGAGCTGCACCGCGATGAGGGGCTAGTCGCGGTCGAGCTCCCGCTGCTCACTGGTTGGGCACGTGTTCGTCTTCAACACGAGCGAGGGCGCGAGGGAGCTGGTCGCCATGCATGCAACTGGGCTTTCATTTTTTTGTTTTCTTTCTTAACTAAAACGGCGTCGTTTTGGACCAAAGCATTGGTCCAAAACGGCGCCGTTCCACTAAAACTCAGATTCCTTTGGTGCAAAACGCACTGTTTCACTTAAGTTTGGTGGAACTTTCTGAATTTGCAGTTTTGCCCCAGAACTTTAACTTGCTTTCATCGATGCCCTTCCACAAAGTTACTGAAATTACACATTTTCCCCAAAAATATATAAAATCATCATTTAAGTCCCTAAACCTGCACACTCAAGGAAAACACGTCAAAAACACCAAAAATACTCAAGAATACAATTAAAAGATACGGTTTAAGGGTCGTAAATATATGAAAATAAATGACCGATCAAATACCCCCAAACTTATCTTTTGCTTGTCCTCAAGCAAATCGAAACACACCACGATTAAAAACAAAAACAAAAATAACTAAAACTAAAATAAAAAACGAACTAAGCTATATCCATTTTTGTAGGATGCAACGATGACACTTAGTACGTGCCACAAGCCTTTAAACCCCTAGGTGGCTCTAGTGGACGAGTTATAGTCTCGTGAGGGTTTGCCAGCTACGATACCCACAAACGTCCTAAGCTAACTACATACATACCTCAACATCAAATTAAATATATACACAAATGCAAAGGTATAAGAATAGCACAAAATTAGAAATTCAAAATGCTGTCAATAAGTCTAATACATCCTATATCATACGACCGCCAAAAACTTGACACGACTTTTTGTACCCGCAAGTATACGGGGTCGGCACAAGTAATAAAATGATGAGTAAATTATCGTCTCCACAGGGATATTTAGGCGTTGAGTACTAAAATTAACCAAGCCTATTTCTATTTGGATAATCGAAAGATTTTAATAGATCGAATTGAAAGATAAAAATATAAAAACATAAAAATAAAGCAAACAACCAATATGAGAGATTAGTTAGGGTATTTGAATTCACCTAATCCATCCAATTGAGTTCCATGAAAGCACATTGTTATAGTCTAATTATTCATGAAGATGACCGTGTTTATCTAATTTATCCAAAGTCCCCTCTCGAGGTAAATCGGACCTATTACACATACACTAATATCCTATCTCTCGATGGTATATCCAAGTGCATGAGAATGCATTAGTCACAATAAACACCCTATGTGATCACACAAGCAAATTAGTATATCTCTATCTAATTCTACTTGTGATGGACATTATATCGAGCACGTGGTGGGCGTCTCCTCTCGGTACATAACACACAACCAATTTATCATCTAAATGTAGGCCTTCACATTCAAAAGCATTAAGCACAATAATACCACTCAACAATATAATAATCAACCACAACAAATTAAACAATCAATTCATTCAATCATCATAGAATAAGATCCATCAAAACCCTAACTTACAAATTTAGTTCATAATCAAAGATTTACAACTAAACATGTTTTCCAATTAATAAAGAGAGTTACAAGCATGAAAATAAAGAAGGAAAGGGATAGAAAAACTCTAGGTGTGATGAACTTTCGTCCTCCTCCTCATTGGGAATTTGTCTAGCTTCCACTTTCTCCAAATCCAAGCTTGATGGTGAGATTTTGGCTCAAGGATTGAATCAAATCCCTCTTGGTTTCAAGGTGATCTTCTTCTCCCCTCTTTGCCTCTTCTCTTCTCTCTTGGTCTCCTCTTGGTCCTCTCCTTAGAGCCCTAGCTGAATCCCCTCTCTTTTGAGCCCTTTTTCTACTTATAGACATGGGAAATAAGGTTTCTCGCGTCGCCATCGTGACAGTGGGTCGCTACCGTTGGTCGCGGCACTGTGCTCGCGGTGCTCACTGCCAAAAAATTGATGTTTCATCGCGACCAGTGTATCGCGATCTACGGTCGCGGTACTAGGTCGCGGTGCTCAGTGGTCCAAATTTTAGGATTGCGCACTGTTACGAAAATGACCATATCTTCCTCTAGAAAACTCCAAATCACGAACCGTAAAATATATTGGAAAGTAGACATCTATATCTTTCCATACATATAAAGCTCGAAACCCAGTTCATTCTCTGAAATTTATGACGGCCTCCGAAACATGACTCATGACTTAACTCTCGACATCAAAGTCGTGAGTCTGCGCACTATTGTGAAAATGAGCATAACTTTCTCTAGACAACTCGGAATCATGAACCGTAAAATTTTCCGGAAAGCAGACATCGTGACCTTTCCAGAAATATAAGGCGCTCAACCCAGTTCATCTTGTAGGATTTATGGCAGCCTCCAAACGATGACAGCTGTGCACTTCCAAATCTTCAATTTAATCCACCAAAACTCTTCAATTACGCACAAAACCTTATTACCTGTATACTAGAGGAAAACACGTCAAAAGCACTAAAAATACTCAAGAATACAATCAAAAGATACGGTTTAAGGGTCGTAATTATATGAAAATAAATGACCGATCAACCCGCCGAAAACTTAACACATAAATTATCAATGAATAATTATGTTAAAGTATTAAAATAATCTCTTTATTTTTTTTGTTTAAAAAAAAAACTAATAATCTCTTTATTCTAATTTCTGCCTACCTACATGATTTATTAACACCTAGAGTTTCAATAATAGTATTTCAATCAGCATTTATCGTAGGCAATAAAGTGTTGGATGATAGAAAAAAAAAAAAAGTAGACTGGGGTAGTTTGTTTTTTCTACTTAAAATTTAATGAGTCTGAATTGAACCCATTAAGTTATTTTTGTTTGTTTTTTAAATAGTTAAATAACTTAAAAATACCAAAACATAACTGAAAAAAAAAGAGTAAAAAATCCCGACTTTTCACTTAATTTTAAATTACTAGATTACATCTAAAATATTTTCTTCCAAAAGTATCATCTCAAATATAACATATTTTCAATTTTATTTAATTTTATATCTACAATTTTCTTTCTTTTACCCTATTACTCACCAACGTTATTGTAAAAAAAAAAAAATGCAATTATTAATTTAGTCTCTAACTTTTGAAAAATCACCAAATTTTTAACACAGTTTCATTTATTGGTATATTTGGGCCCTAACTTCCAGGAAATGTATCAATTTGGTCATTCTGTGAGTCAGCCGTTAGTTACACTTAACGGTTACAAGGGTATCTTTGTCTTTAAACCTATTAATGTGTCAACAGTAAATTTTTTGGTGAAATAACATAAGTAACCTTAGTTAAAAATTTAAAATAAATTAAATTAAAAACAATTAATGAATCTCCACCAATCTAGAGATTAAATCTCCACAACAAGGAAAAACAAATTTTGAACCCAGTTTTTGGGTTCGTTGAAGAACAAAAACGAACCCAAAATCTAGGTTTGTTGTCTTCAACGAACCTAGAAACTGGGTTCATTGTTGGGTTCGTCGAAGACGGAACTGGGTTCTTCTTCAACAATGAACCTAGAAACTAGGTTCATTCTTCAACAAACCAGATCTAGCTTTGTTGAAGAACGAACCAAGTTGGGTTCATTGAGGACAACGAGCCCAGTTTTTAGGTTTGTTGAAAACGAACCCAACTAGATTCGTTCTACAACGAACCCAGATTTGGGTTCGTTTTCGAGTTTTAATTTTTTTTTTTTGTTTGCTTGATGTGGTTGATGGAGATCCAATCTGATCTCTGGATCTCCACAAAGAACAAAATGAAAAAAAAAAAACAATGAAATTGATTTTCGAGTTACAATTTTTCTTTAATTTTTTGCTGAACAGAAAAAAATAAAAAAAATATTTGATTTTATTTTCATTTTTTAAAAAAAATTTCAACATAATCTCTAACATCCATCAATCTCGATGGACCGTGGAGATTCATTTTAAAATTTTAATTTTTTTTAAAATTAATATATTATCCTTTTAATTATTAATAATCGTTTTAAAAATTTGAGGTTAAAGTTATAATTTTGATTCATTTAAATAGAGTCAAGAGCTAATCAGTCTTTTTATCAATTCTGTGAGATTTGACTATTAGAAAATTAGTTAGGGGGCCATAATGATGAATTTTCAGAAAGTTAAGGCTTAAGGATACTAATGAAACTGCGTTAAAAATTTGATAATTTTTCAAAAGTTAGGGACTAAATTGATAATTATCCGAAAAAAAACATTATCACTTCTCATCCTCAAAACTTTTTGAAATTGGAGGATTGAATTATCTCCGAGTAAAACTCCGCTAAGAATAATTTATTTATTTTCTTTATTGAACTATTTGTACTCTATAATTTTACTGTTTGTAAAGAAATTTTGTAACTTTATTTGTGTGTATATATATTAATTTTTGTACCTTCTTTGCCAATTATACAGGTTTGTTATTTGCGAATTTTTATTTCTAATTATTTATTTAGAAGGTTACAATATTTTACAAATATCATTTCATCATTTTCTTATTTATTTTTATCATTTTATACAACCCGTTCTTTATTTTCTTATTTGCTTTTATTATTTTATACAAATTGTTCTTCCTTTTCTTATTTGTTTCCATCAATTTCGTATTTTATAAATATCCTGATTACTATGTAAACTTGCAAATGACTATTTCTTTTGTTTTCATTTTATTATTTTATTTTACATGTATTTGTAACATTATTCTTTTATATAATAGATTTTTTTATTTTATTTTATAAGTATTTATAACATTCTTTTTGCAAATAAAATACACAACAATTAATAATAATAAAGGTTTAAATGTCAAATTATCATTTTCAAACATTTTTATTTTTAAAAAACAAACAAGTTAACACCATATTCAGTGGTGCGAAAAAAAAAAACAAACATGTTATTTAAATCCCCATTTAATCTTTAGTAAAATTAGGACTGTTCAGTTTTCAGACAAAAAAAAAACAGACGACCCTGAACACCAGAGATCCTAGAATGCCTTAAATGCCTAAAAAGATTGGGATGATGTAGCAAAAAGAACACAAAACTACAATGATGCATTGATACTAGTTTAGACAATTAAATTGTAATAGGTTGGGTAATGAAAATGATTGGTAGTTTGGAAGGATACAACCTAGTTAGGATTTATTGAAACTACAATATGCAATTCTAACTCTATTTATAATTTATACAATATTCAACTAATTTGTTAAGAATGTTTGTATTATATTTGTCTACTAAAATAAGTTATATATATATATATATAATACAATTTTTAGTTTTAATAACTAATTTAAATATGAATCAAATATGATCTTAAAATATCATAAAATTGTAATATTAATTTTATGATTTTATAATTATTACTATTATTATTATAATTTAATAATTTTTTGTGAACCAACCATAAAACCCAAAGAGGACCGGGTAAAACGAGTCAGGGCCTCAGGCTGGGTAGGGCTTATAATTTAGGCCGCGAGCCAAACCTCAAGCCGAGTCCTCTTGTTTGATACCTTTAATACAGCCTAACCTTAAAAATATTAATATAATTTAAATGATATTATTAAAAAAAATATATTTGTTGTATTATGCTTATTTTTGTATATTAATTATTATTAGTATTACTATTTTTTTTTTGAGATATTACAATTAATTCAGAATTTAAGGGAGAAACATACAACTCAAACTCACAACCTCGAGATGTAAGTGTGAGGGACATACCACTCAGTCAACCTCATATTGTCATTATTATTATTACTACTACTACTCATGTTGGTAATATAATACAACATAAAGCCACCCCTCCCCCTCCTTCATATTAAGCTAATAAGATATACATTGCATTAATTAAAATGTAATAGCTAATACAATAGAATAAATCTACTAAATAATTATTTTAATACATTTTAAACGCATAATATAAATAATTAGAGCTGACAATTCGAGTTCGTGAGTCTAATCCAATATAAACATTATATTCATCTTTTTACTTAACCTTTCTTTTTAATTTAATGACACCTAAACATAAAAGATATATACATAATAAAGATTTGTTCTTTTTTACTCTCTCAAGCATATAAGTGTTTGATTCCAACTTAATCAATTACTTTTTGAAAATATATAAAAATAAGACTGAGAGAATTCAGACTCAATTTATATATACACACACACATAGTATTTTCTAGGTGCACTCAAAGTGGTATTTTCATCTCCTTTCCACTGATCGTCGTTCCTACCAACTTAGCTCATCAAGCACGTATGATTCCTGCGCAAAGAAGTTACACTATAGAGTGAGTGATAAAATTGATTTACTAGATGGCAACTTTCCAATAATCGAAACCATGAGTGTGGTGGATGTTCAACTCTCATCAAGCTATTATCGGTATATGTGAGGAAATTTCTTTTAAGTGATTGTGGGAGTAAATATCTGAGCAATTCATGTAATACTTAATCTTGGTAGGTTGAAGCAGATTCCAAACTCGTAACTATAACAGCTTCAACTGATTGCAAAATACATTCTACGTACACTACCAGAAAACATACATACATACTAGCCGACCCTTATTTCCAAACAAGCCATGCAGGCACTATATATACTGATACCACAGCAAGTCATGTTTCCGTAGTCGATTGGAAACACTCTCCTTAGATCTTCAAGCACTTGTGGGTCAATCTGCTTCTACGCTGAAGTTGCCACACATCTAATATGCATAAAATCAGCTATATAGAAAGGAACAAGTACAACATCCAGATAGCCGAACACTAGTTGGTTGTCTCCTGCTCTTCTCCTCTCTTTTTGTACAAACATATCTTCCTCCCTGCATCATCCAATCCCATATATATACAAGTCAACAATATATTGGAAGTTGGAACCACATGCAAAGTCAATCAACAGCTATAAGGAAAAAACTACTTGCTATGAACAACCACATGAATTTATATCATATTATCAATACTACTACAATGGAAAAGAAAATTTCAATTGTAAAAATTGTATTTTAACAACTATTAATTACTAATTAAAGCTACCAACCTAAAGTCTTGAAAGCAAATAACAAATATGAAGAAAATGAAGTGCTAAAAAGAACAAATCATCAATAAAGTTGATTAGTAAATAAATAATAAAATGTAAACCAATATTCATATTTTATGTTTAAGTTACTTGAAAGTTTTATTTTAGTATAGTTAAATACTTCCAACTATTTGAATTTTGCTTGATCCAAGAATTGAATATATATATATATATATATATAGTTGTTCAATTGGTTTAATCCAAACTCATACTAAGATTCATTAAAATAATAACCGAGTAAAAGGTCATCTTAATGTCAACTCAAGTTTAATAAGAAATTTTATCAATTTTAATTTTTTTTTTAAGGAAGTGTCTTTTTTTTTTTATTTAAAAAAAAAGGAGCTTTAAAAGATAAATTTGGTTTGTGAATAAAGGATATCTAATATAATTTATAGTTATTGCAATTTTTGTTTTTTGAATTATTTCAATTAATTCGGGATTTAGGGGAGGGGGACGGACTCGAACTCACAACCTCAATGATGTAAGTGTGAAGGGCATACCATTAGGCCAACCTCATCTTGCCTTTTTTTTTTTTTTTTAAATAAAAAATCACAAATTTATGATTGCAAAATATATAGTAACTTATTTGTGACTAACACATTATTAATGATCTAACCAATCGTTAAAAATATTGCGTTATAATAAAAATCGTGTTTGCTTAAACACTCTCTCTTTTCCCGAAACCCTAAGTCTATTTTATTTTATAATTGAATCATCTTGAAACTATTCAAGTATGCTCTATGCTTGCCTCCGGTGGATGATCCTGCACATCAGAACGAATACAGTTTGATTCAGTTGCTACGGTCCCTCTCACAATGATGTTATTCTAGCACTCTGCCGTAAGTGCCCGTTGAGTAGTTTAAGGGCCAATAGGAGTAGAAGTTCGCAAAACTGTGTTGAAGGCTCTCGGCTGCCTCTTAGTATCAGAGCCACTGATGTATATAGGCTAGAAACCTAGACTTTCCTTATACGCATTTTACGTTTGGAAAACTTAGGTATAATAATGCCATGTATATCAAGGTTTTGAGGATTCTATTATGAGATAAAAGAAAGCTTGGTGGTAGTAAGGAAAGAACTCTCAAATCATGGCTTCAAACACCTCAAACATTGTTCTGGCTTCCAATTATACACCTCCTGCTCCTTCTACCTCTCAACTAAATCAACTTTCCTTCGCAGTTTCTTACCCCCTATTGTAAAAAGAACCAACTCATCCAAAATCACCAACCTTGTAGAATACACACATATTCCTGAAGATGCTCAAATCACTAAAATTCCTTACCCCTTGTTAGTCCCTATAACATTTTTAAGAGACAAATAACTTTTAAAAGTTCTATTCAATGCCTTATCAGCACCCCTAGACCCTCAGTCAAGGAATAAGTTCAGTCAACAGGCCTTGATAAATTGCCTCATCCCTGCCTCTACAGCAGAGCAATGTGTTGATCTTACTCTTAATCAACAAATGATAAACAAATGGTTAGCTGAAGGATATTCACACCTACACTTAGGTGCTGTTCGTATTATCCTTACCCTTCATGGCAGAAAAAGTTTACCTGTCACTGCCAAACTTACTTTACTTAACACCATTTCCTCTAAGTATGAGCAAGCTGTGATAGGAACATCTATTATTACCCTTTCTGCTGAAAGCATTTGCCTCACTTTTTATTCAAATTTCAATATCTCCCTAAGAGATCCAAACCTTTACAAGTTCCTAAAGGTTTAGGTCCAGATATCTGGTATCTCCATGGTTGTTGGTTTTTACATGGCTACTTTCAATCATCAGTTAACCTACCGGTTAGAAGACCATGCTATTGATCTTCCTCTCCCAGGTACTGCCACAAAAACTCTCTTTATTACTATTGAGAGAGAGGATGAAGTTCCCACCATTACCTAAATACCCAGACAGATATCCAGAGATCAGCTCACCAAGATTATGCCACTTGAGTGGGTTACCACTTACGAAAAGTTGTATCAAGACACTTCTCCTGTTCAGATCCAAGAACCAAAGTTCACCAGACTTGATGATGGATCTATTAAGACAACTTTCCAGTTACCTTTTCAAGAATCTTCAGAATCCACTCCTTGTATCTTTCAGTCCATGATGATCACTCGTGTAGCTTTTGAAGAAGAAATTCCAGTCTATTCTTTCCACTCTGATAGATTTGTTTGTTACAAAGACAAAATTATTGGACACTTTATTTGGGATGTTGACCCAGACATATGTAATGCTGACTGTCTTTGTTGCAAAATTGTAAAGAAACCCAAAGCCTCGTGCACTGTTCCCAGACGACCTTTCAGACCAAATGATCCAGATTCCCCATGGATCGGTCTTCACAAACCTAGATCAACATCTTCAACTCCTAAAAGGACTTATAAGCTAAAGGGCAAATTGCAATGAAGTACCCTGTTTGGCCATATTGTAATGAAATCGTGAGTTTAGTCTTAATTACACATTAGTACCCTCATTTAGTTGATTTGGTCAAAAATAAAAGTTTGACCAAAATTTTATTTTAAAATGATAAAAATATCCCTAGTTAAAAAATCAAAAATAATATTAATTATTAAAATTGAAAAAAATTAAATAATTAAAAAATAATTTAAATGGATTCATCTATTTTAAAAAATTTAATTTTTTTTAATTTTAATAATTAATATTATTTTTTAACTAGGGGTATTTATGTCATTTTAGGTAAAAAATTTGGTCAAACTTTTATTTTTGACCAAGTCAACTAAAGGAGGGTACCAATGTGTAATTAAGGCTAAACTCATGATTTCATTGCAATATGATGAAATGTCAGGGTACTCCATTGCAATTCGCCCTAAGCTAAATGATCATGATTCTCCCTGGATTGGCTTACATACACCTCGCAAACCCCTTGATGTTTATGATTAAGCTTTGCGAATTCTTAAATAGGGAGGCCTTCTTCCGCCTTCTTCTTCTTCTCATAAACCAAATTTCCTTTCTGGAACTCTACAACCAATTCCTTGTCACATGGCTTCCTCTTATGACTATGATGAGGATTTTCCTCCTCTTGAACATCTCACAGACAAAGCCACCATATTGCACCCCGACCTTTTGTTCAACCTACTGAAGTCCTTCTAGATGGTTACTGGAAATCATGCACACCAGCAGAAGAAGTCTTAAACTGGCAAACCAAGAATGTCAGATCACAAAACAGGATCTTGAAAACCATTGACTCAAAGCTTGATAGAGCTTTGGAAAAATCAGCTCAGAAAGAAGAAATAATTGCTGGTTTAGATTCTGAACTCAAAAGAATCTATCTAGAGCTTTAAGGCCGTATCTTTCAATTAAATGCTGATCTTTGTTATGCCTTTTTGTACCCGCAAGTATACGGGGTCAGCACAAGTAATATAGGATGTGAGTCCAGACTATCGTTCCCACGAGGATGTTAAAGACGCTAAGTACTAAAATTGACTAAGTCTGATTCTATCCGAGTAACCTATGTGTAGATGGTGAATTAATAATGCAAACTTAATTAATCTAATAAAGTAACAAAAAAATGAAGAATAATCAGGGAAAATAAACTAGGGATTCAGACTTCACTAAGTAACTACTAACACTCAAAATTATCATGCAAGGATAAATAGGAATCATGGTTGATGATCATACTAACAATAATATCTGAAATCCTCTCTCGCGATAAATTAGGCCTATTCCCACATTCACTAATGCCCTATCTCTCGATAGGTATTAAACTAAATGCGAATGCAATGCATACAATAGCATATTCACGATCACATAGAGTAAGCCAATATATCTCTATTTGACTCTAACACTGTGGTAGCATTTTATCGAACACGTTATGGGCGTCTGCTATCAGTACTTAACCCACAATAACAAGATAATTGAAAATTGATGATCAATCAATAAAGAACCTAATGAGCACTAAAATAACACTCAACCAATAAAATCTAAATCATCCAAGCAATATATAAAAACAACTGAATTCGTTACAAAGATTCATCATCTTCCCTAGTTAATCAAATTAGTTCATATCTATGGAAACTAAATCTACTAGAGTCAACATAGAATCCATCAAAATAAATAAAATCAAATAGGGAAAAGTGAAAAGAACTCTTGACGGAAAAGACTCTCGTTTAATCCGTCTCTGCTAAAGTTTTCCTCGACGATTCTGACTCCTCGAGTGATTAAAGATGAAATCCGCTTCGATCCGGTGGCTAGTCTCCTAGGCCTTCTTCTCTCTTCTTCTTCCCTTTTCTCTCCTTGTATTTTCTCTTTCCTGGAACCCAGCCAACCTTCTCAATTAGAATTCCCGGTTTCCTTTTATAGAAGCCCAAATTAGGGCACAACATATACGCTCGTGACTTGGCTAAGTCGCGGCCAAGTCGTGAGTGTAAGTCACGTGTTCCTCGGCCTCACTGAAAAATAAGCCATCGCGACTTGCCCAACTCGCGAGTAAGTCGCGAGGCAAGTCACGTGTGCCTCGATCTCTGGCTGCTCTTATGGTCTTCACGACTTTCCCAACTCACGTGTAAGTCGCGAGGCAAGTCGCGTAAGTCTCTGTCCTCTTGTTTGATTTTTGCTCTCACGAGTAAAGTCGCGAGCAAGTCGCGACCCTAACTCGCGAGTCTTTCTGGACTTTGCTGGAAAGTGGTCTTCGAGGTGGCAAGTAGCGAATGGACGTTGAATGTACGTTTTTGGCCGAAATCACCAACGAAACCTAATAAACCTGCACACTCAAGAAAACCATAAAAAACGTTCCATAATCACCCGAAGACGGACAAAAGCACGGAGATGTGAGGCTCCATTTCTGGCAAGAAATGGTGCTAACAATCTTAAGTCCCTGATAAAAAAAAGAAACTTTGGTGTTGAGTTTGATCAAAAGGAGAAAGCAATCCAACAATTAAAAGCTGAGATGGAGAAAATACACAGAGATATTGACAAACACAAACCAATCTCATCTCCTTCATATGGCTATTCTCTTTTTGAATCTCTACCTATTTATCCTTCATCACCCACAGATTATTCTAAAGTCTTTAAGATGACTCATGAAGTCTTCAGAAATAATTCTATTCAGGATCAGCTTTCCCGATCTAGTTCCAAGCCATTAGCCTTCCATAAATAGAAAAAACCTAAAAATCGTGGGAAACAGGCTTCTTCGTCTAAACCCAAATATCCAAAAAAGTCAGTCTTTATTTTTGAGCCAAAATATCCAGTATCATCATCCTTAGGGTCCGAATCATCTGAATCTACTGATCCAGAGATGATAAATGTTTATGGCGACACCATTTGGTCAAAGCTTCGGTGAAAGCTCTCAAACCCGGGAAAAAGATCCTATCATTAATGAACCTCCTGAAACTTCTGAATATACACCTTTACGGCCAGAATATCCTTAACCAACGGACAAAGCTACTAATGGCCCTTGGTTCTCCTTTGACGGATCAGATCCCAAAGACTGGCATCACAAAGTCCATAAATTTAGTGCATGGATTGATCTCCAAATGACAAAGTCTAATAGGACATTGGAAGATATACTCCAAGAATTCTCTTCTCGCTTCACTGGCACTCTTCGTGAATGGTACCAAAGTCTTAGTGAATACAAGCAACTTCAGTTTATTCGCTGTGCTAGTGCTTCACAAGTCTTCAGATATATTTTTCAAGAATTCATTGGAGATGCCAAATTGATTGATAAACAGATGAGGCAAGAGTATTTTGATATGAAGTGTTGTTCTTTGAAAAGAAAAGACCTTAACCATCATTACAAAAAGATGTCAGGTAGGAATTATATGCTTAATGGTATCAGCGATGAGTCATTAAGACAAGTCTGTATCAATTCTCTTCAAGAAGAATTGCAATTTGAGCTTTACAGACATATTGCTTCTACACAAAGAAATTTAAAGGATATCTTCTTGGGAGAAATTTACCAGATGGCTTTTGCTTCTCTAGAAAAGATCTGTGACACCCAGAAGCTTTTCTTAAAAATGCTTTAAAACAAGGCAAAGTTTGAAAAGGTCTGTAAGAAGCTTTATCTTCAGATTAAATGTAAACATGACAAGTGCTCTTGTCGGACAAAGAAAAAGAAGCGTTTCTTGCCCAAAGAAGGAAGAAAGAATTGCAGATTCCAATATTTCAGAAAGAAACAAATAAGAGGATTTAAAAAATCCAACAGGTGTTACATCTGCAAGAAAGAAAGGCCATTTTGCAAAACAATGTCTCAATAAGACTAAGCAATCAGCAAAGATGATCCAATATATTCAATCCTCTAAACCTGCTTTTGATTCAGATGCAGACATTGAGTCTTTGTATTCAGAGCAATCAGAGATGAATGATGACACTGTCTTTGCCCTAACTTATTTTGAACCCAATTCTGGACCATAATCTAATTCAGACACACAGTATTCAGATTCTACAAAATCATCCATTTTTCAACTACAACCTTTCCAGATACAGCCACGCATACTCTCCAGCCAAGAAATTTCGGCCCAAATTCTTTTGGATAAGTATGACAAGTCCATCAACGTTATTGCTTATATTAACATTGGTGTTTACAAGTCTATGTTGGATCCAAAAGTCCTTCCACCACAGTGCTGGACCACTCATATCCAACATTTAAAAGCAGCTAATGGTGAACTTTTCACTACTAAACTTATCACTAAAAGAAGGATTGAGCTCAAGTTTTTCCCTGGTTATATTGTCTGGAGTAAATTCATTGGCAGCCCTTTGTCTGGGAAAGATCTGCTATTAGGATGGGACACCTATTGCTAGTTTGATAAGCTGAGAATTTTACTCAATGGTATTAGAGACAAAAGAGACTTCAAGCCTTTCACCTCAGAATTGAAAGTCTTTTCTCTTTAAGATAGTCCACCATCATTTAAAGAATTCAAACAGAATTTCCTCTCTTATTGTGTAGATAATTATGTCATATTCAAACATTCTAACCCTCTGTGGCATAACCCATATTTCTTTATTAAGCTCCCATTTAAGCTTAATGAAGATGTAAATCTTACAAAAGCCTTTCATCCAGGAATGCCACCTTTAGACCTTCAATTAGTCGGACAAGAATGTCAAGCTCTTTTGCAACAAGGTCTGATTGAACCAACCATATCTCCTTGGGCTTGCCAAGCCTTTTGTGTGGAAAAATGCTCTGAGAACTTTGATACCAAGAGGCGACCGGGAGCTTTCAACATAGTTTTGCGAACTCCTACTCCTATTGGCCCTTAAACCATTCAACGGACACTTACGACGGAGTACTGGAATAACATCACTGTGAGAGGGACCGTAGCAATTAGATCAAACGGTATTCGTTTTGATGTCCAGTATCTTCCACCAGAGGCAAGCACAGAGCATACTTGAATAGTTTCAAGAGGATTCAATTATAAAATAAAATAGACTCAGGGTTTCAGGAAAAGATAGAGTGTTTAAGCGAACATGATTTTTATTATAACGTAATATTTTTGATACAAGGTTCTCCGATTACAACTGAAAGACTTCAGCCCTTTTATAGAGCAAGGGACTGAAAGAGGACAAACAACTTTATCCTAAAGATAAGATAAGTGCCAATCTTTTTACAAGATAAGAAAGTCACGGGTGACTTCAATTATTACAAACCGACAAATCGACATATAAAGTTTCATAACACGTGAAAATAAAAGCAAATAACTTTAATAATACAAACTCAATAATACATGTCTTTGGATTAGTGGGAATCTTTGAGTTGGCAGGTGATGAGCTAGTATCACATGGAGTTCTGGGATGAAGACAAGTTAAAGTTGTCATAATCTTCATGATCAGAATCAATGTCTCCAGCGAGATGCTTGTACCATGACTTGGATGGTCCTGTATCAACGTCTATAGGGTCTTGGAAATATTTTGGTGGAGAATGGATAGAAAGAATGATGAACACTTCTTCAGGGTAATCAAGCTTCACATTATTATATTTAAAAAGAAAATTAATACGTGAAGGTTTACTGTCTGGCCACTGTATGTCCATGTCATAAACTGTTTGATACTTATAAGCGTTATTAACAGACCAAAATAGTTTAGTGTTAGGATTAAACATGTAAGGCCTGTAAAAGATGAAAATGCAAGTGATCTTATCGCTCATGAGATCATCCATTTTCCAAACATTATGATGACCCATTAATGTTGTTAATTTTGTACGTCACCATGAAAGTGGAAAGAACCATTGAAGAAAAGTCCATATGAGGGAGGTGTCATTGGATGGTTCATAAAGGAGTTGATAAAGTTTCATGTGGGGGAAAGCAATAGGGTGAGAATGAAGAATAGAAAGGCACCAAAGGAACCACAGAGCATTCTGGGTAAACTCTGTTATAGGATAAGGATAAAGGTGGAAAAGGTTGAGAAATGACCTATCTCTTCGAGTGATTTGATGGACATAATGGTCATGGTATTGGAAACGAGAGAGATAATAGTGAAGATATTGCGTGGCAAAAAGTTTGACATCTTGAGAGGTTGGGTAATTCTCAATAGGAAACTGTTTTGTAAACTTTGGAGGAAAGAAAAGTGTTTGTTTAGCTGGGAGTTTTTCTATGGAGGAGGAATCATGGGATGATAAAGCTATAGTTGGAGAGAGTGTATAGATAAGAGGTATGGCTGCAAAAGGAGTAATGAGTTGTGCTTGCTTTGGGCGTGAGAGCATGTCTGGAATGAGGTTTTGAGATCCTTTTATTTGTGAAGTTTGGAAATCATAGCGTTCAAACCACGATTTTAATCTGAGAAGTAAAGGATCAGGGGGGACCTTGTTTTTGAAATCAAGGACACGTGGAAAAGATGAATTATCCATTTCCACTTTAAAAGAATGACCTCTGAGATAGAAATCAAAATTTTCTATTCCTACTTAACAGAAAGAATCTCTTTGTAGATGGTATGATAATACTGTTGTGAGGTCTTGAATGTATCACTGGCATGAGCACAGTAATACCTTTTTTTGTTTTTTTCTTCCAGGAGCAAAGCTCCACAATGATAATCAGAGGCATCTATTTGAAGAATGCAGATACCATCAGATGGAATGTGAAGTGGGGGTGGATGTTGGGTAACTATTTTGAGATGGTGGATAGCTTGGGTGTGTTCTGGGCTCCATGGATGTGGATTCTTTCTCATAGTAGAAAAAAGGGAGGTATACTTGGCAACATGTGGAATGAAGTCACGGATATAGTTAAAATTGTGTCAAAAAACTGTTGGATATGTTCTCTAGACAGGTGTTCATTAGGAAATCTAAGCAATTCCTGAGCAATATGTGGTCCAGGGGAGTAAGTGCCATGTGAAACATGCATTCCAAGAAAATCAATTTTTTGTTGGGCAATGAAGCTTTTCTTCTCTGAGAGCATAATTCCATATTGTTTGATGAGATCACAAAATTGTGAAAGGAGGAGAAGATGTTCTTCTTCTGTTAGATTGAAAAACAGGATATCATCAATGTAGATTAATGTGCTATGTAGTATGGGATAAAAGATACGAGTCATGACCTTCTTAAAAATGGATGGAGTAGTTTTTAACCCAAAAGGTAAAACTTTCCATTGGTATTGGGCATCTGGTATGCAGAAGGCTGTTTTTGAACGATCTGAGGGATGAATTCCCAATTGCCAAAAAACACCTTTAAGATCAAACTTTGAGAATAGCTTGATTTTAGCAAGATGAACCAAGAGCGTGGAGGTCTTCGATAAAGGAAACTTATCATCTTGGAAAAATCTATTTAATAGTTTATAATCAATAACAAGTCTCTTTTTTTCTCTAAATTTGATTTTAATTAATAAAAAAAATTGATTGTTACGTTGCTTTCTTTCATCTTTCTTTGACCTTTAATATTTCAACCATCATAACATGATGAAACATGAAGCTTGTTAGGCTTGAGAAATTTGTGTTTTAAGATCCCTAAGGTGCAGCAGTGCAAATCGGAATCCCGCACAAAAAACTGAAAACTTACACTCTTAATAAGGATTATAAGAAAAAGCAGATGATAAATGAGTGTATTATAATAGGGTTACCTTCTTGTCAATAAAATCAAGCCAGACCCTAGCTTGAGAAATCTGGTAAGGATCATGAGAGAGTAGTGATTAGTCATTTATTTTCATATATTTACGACCCTTAAACCGTATCTTTTAATTGTATTCTTGAGTATTTTTGGTGCTTTTGACGTGTTTTCCTTGAGTGTGCAGGTTTAGGGACCCAAGTGATGATTTTATATATTTTTGGGAAAAATATGTAATTTCAGTAACATTGTGAAAGGGCATCTATGAAAGAATAGCAAAGTGCTGGGGTCAAACTATAAATTTAGAAAGTTGACCCATCCATTAGTGAAACGGTGCGTTTTGCACCTAAGGCTTTGGGTCTTAAGTTGAACGGTGCCGTTTTGGCACCAATTCTTTGGTCCAAAACGACGCCGTTTGGTTAAGAAAGAAAACAAAAAAAATAAAAACCCATGCAGACCGCGACCAGCACCTCTAGCCTCTCCTCTCGATGAAGACGCCCATGCCAAACCAGTGAGCTGCGCGAGCTCGACCGCGAGCTGCTGTGGTCGTGGCTGTTCTCACGCTGCTCACTGTCTGGATGGCTCATCATTGCCGCGAGGTGGAGGACGCGAGCACAGGTCGCGGTCGAGCTCGCACAGCTCACTGGTTTGGCATGGGCGTCTTCATCGCGAGGAGAGGCTAGAGGTGCTGGTCGCGGTCTGCATGGGTTTTATTTTTTTTGTTTTCTTTCTTAACCAAAACGACGTCGTTTTGGACCAAAGAATTGGTGCCAAAACGGAGCCGTTCAACTTAAGACCCAAAGCCTTAGGTGCAAAACGCACCGTTTCACTAATGGCTGGGTCAACTTTCTGAATTTACAGTTTGACCCCAGCACTTTGCTATTCTTTCATAGATGCCCTTCCACAATGTTACTAAAATTACACATTTTCCCCAAAAAATATAAAATCATCACTTGGGTCCCTAAACCTGCACACTCAAGGAAAACACGTCAAAAGCACCAAAAATACTCAACAATACAATTAAAAGATACAGTTTAAGGGTCGTAAATATATGAAAATAAATGACCGATCAAATACCCCCAAACTTATCTTTTGCTTGTCCTCAAGCAAATCGGAACACACCACGATTAAAAACAAAGACAAAAAATAACTAAAACTAAAATAAAAAAAACGAGCTAAGCTATATCCATTTTCGTAGGATGCAACGATGGCACTTAGCACATGCCACAAGCCTTTAAACCCCTAGGTGACCGTAGTGGACGAGTTATAGTCTCGTGAGGGTTTACCAGCTACGATACCTACAAACGTCCTAAGCTAAACACATACATACCTCAACATCAAATTAAATATATACACAAATGCAAAGGTATAAGAATAGCACAAAATTAGAAATTCAAAATGCTGTCAATAAGTCTAATACATTCTATATCATACGGGACACTGACATACAATGCATTTATAATCGTGACACCTTCCATATCAATAAACCGCTGATATAATTCGCCTCAACTCTAGTCTCACAAGTTTTCACTCAATAGCACTCAGAACCTAGGCAATCACACTTTCAACTGCATACGACTGGAATTTATAAGCAAAGAATTTCAAATTGTGTCGTACGCAACAGTAATTAGAAAGAACGCATAAATTAAGCAAAAGACCTCATGAAAGATATCAAATGTTAAGAACGGAAAAATCAATATACATACATGTCAAATATTACAATTAAGTTTCCTAAGGAGATCAACAGGTCTTTTTAAGGTTGTAATGGGGCTTTGGGTGATTGGTTCAAAAAGGATGGAAATCGGGCTCAACTTACTTGGAAACCTATTGAGAGACTTCATAAAATTTTCAATTCGTGCAACTTCTCTCATGACTACCGAATTTGCTCAACTTTTCTTCCCTTCCTCTTCTATACCTTTCTCCTTCAACCTCTTTTCAACCCTTTCTCAATTTTTACTTTGTGCATTTCACTCCATTTTTCTTATTTTAGCCAACTCTTTATATATATATTTTAGTTTATTGGCTATTCTCTTTTTCTGCACATTTCCACATCCTTTTCATATTTTTAACTCCACTCCTCTTTCTCACTCAACACGTACACATTTTTCTTTTAATTGTCTCTAGTTTCCAAGCGTCAAAGGTAACGTCTTACAATTTCAGCTAGGATTTTTAGATATGTAGGTCATACAATAAAAGGCTAATATGCGAGTGTTTGGCCGCGAATGGGATAGGGAGCACGCAATTACGGATAGGAAATCAAGCTATTTAGGAATTCACACACAATGCCTGGATCATATCTCCAAAATCTACTCAATTGAACATTCAAAACATATATACAAGATTTTTATAATGCAGTTCATTAACATCCAATGCAAACCTATAGAGATCAATCTAATGACAATAAAGCTCAAGAAAGTGTTTAAGAGTAGAAATAAAAATTCCCTCAGAATAAATACGCAATAATCTCAAAATCTCACTAAGGGTAGTCTCCACTATTAATCAGAGCTATTAATTGAAAGTTGTCACATATTACAATGCAAAGACGTCAGTCCTATATGTTTAGATGCAAAAACACTATCGGCATTATTCCAAATAACAACTTTGTACACTCAAATGACCTAAGTATTTACATATTATTACTTAATTATTTGTAAAGCATGCATATGGTTTCGCTATCCTATCACAAACACAACAAAACACGAAAATACAATAAAAGACACGAAAACTGGTGTACGTGGCATTGTTATGCCTAAGTCTTCCAAACGCATTGCGTATGAGGAAAGTCTAGGTTTCCAGCCTATATACACCAATCAGACGCACAAACACACAAACACCAAACAATACCCCCAAACTTAAAATAAACATTGTCTTCAATGTTTTACACCTTACGTATAAAGAAAAGGGGCTTATAAAGAAATAAAAACAAAAAAAAAACTAGAAATAAAAACTAAAAACAAACAAACTAGACACAAAAACAAAAAACGCACAAAACAAATGAACACAGAACAACAGTCCTAATATCCACAACTAACAATCCTACATATCCACAACTAACAATCTAAATAGACACACAAAAACAAACAAAAACAAAATCAAAGAAATCAAACACTACAATAATATGTACATCCAACCAACTTTCCCCAAACTTCAAAATTTTCAACTCAAGGCACAACACTTCAAAAGGTTCATGGGAAATAGTCACCAAATACTAAAAAGAAATTAAATGAAAAAGAATCAAAATAAAATAAAATAAAAGAATGTACAGATTTTACCTCATCGCTTTAGCTTTCGCCCACCTGCCCCATGATTGGTATCTCCTCATCAGCTTACCGCACCATCCCAATCAAATGACTGGAAGAGAAGAAGACTCTCCCAGCACTACATACCTCAAATGCGAAGGTATCTCTTTATGGCCCCAGTGCGGTGGCTTCTCAAAAGGCGGAGGTAGTTTGGGCTTCCCTTCTCCGAGGTCTACAGAAACGTATGTATCTTGGTGGCTTTCATCTTTCGCAGTAGCGCTATGAACTAGACATAACTCAAGTGGTTCTGGAAGGGTAGATGCCTCATCTCCATAAAAAAAATTCTTGGTCCCTTCCGTCTCTACTTGATCAACCCAAATCTGATGCTCAATTTGCTCTTCGATTTCCACGGCCGTTTCATTGCATTGCACCATAGGATATGGTTCGTGCTCTTGCCATTGGATCTCTGTAGCTAATTGACTAATTTGAATCTCCAAGCTTTGGGTAGCAACTTGAGTATATTGAGCAACTTGATCAAGTTTAGCTTCCAGCTTCTTCAGGGCCTCATCTTGGGAATCCATTCTTTCATCCATCTTAGACATGAATTTTAAAATCATGTCTTCCAATGCTGGGTCAATTTCCTGATGTTCCTGCTGGTTGCTCCAATGAGATTCGGAATGATTGCTCCACCCAAGATTGTACGAGCTTAGGTAGGGGTTGTTCTGCTGATAATGTATATAGCCCTCGTACTGCATTTGCTCAGAACGGCTCTGAGCAAACGGATTGCCCACCTGACAATCAGTACTCACATATGGCCCCCCACATAAGAAACAACCCAAAGGTGCTTCGTAGTCTCTAGCCGCTACTTCCTCGGTAAGCTCCTGCGCCTCATACCAAGGATACATGTCCTCCATAGAAAACAAAAAAAATCAAAATTAATAAGAATAAAAATAAAATATATACAAATCCAAATTAGCTATAGACTTAATCGGTATTAATATCAACACAACTAAAATATCCCCGGCGACGGTGAGTAGCAATGGGGATTGATCATGCCCTACTGAAGAATGATAGAGGACTCACAAATGGGATTTCCATTGTTGAGTAGAACGGGGACTTTCTTGTGAAAGAAGATCACTTTTGCTCTTCAAGTCCTGTTCACAGTACTCATATTTGAAGTCTTTCTCTGCCAAAGCAATCCTGCAACTCATTGCAAATGGGCTTACCCAGAAATCCAACAAAACAAACTCTCCTCTCATTTTCTTTACACTCTTTTTTTCCAGATTATAATAACTATTTAATACCATTTTTTTAGAAGGTCGGTTCTGGAGAAGCGTTGGGTTGTTATTTTTCACGTTTTATGCTGTGCAGCAACTCTTTACTACTAGTCCACAATCTATGCAGCAAATTATTTATATAGAGATTATCTCATTTTAGTCCCTAGTTATTTGGAAATATCATGTTTTGACTTGACATTTTTATTTTGAGTTATATGGTTCATAAATTATAAAAAAAGCAAATAACAATTAGACTCCTGAGGTTTGTTCATTTATAAGTGGAATTAATCTTTGGGTTTATTTGTAAAGACCTCTCCTGCCGTTAGTTAAACTCTATCCAATTTAACAATTGACTATGTTTGACTATTAAAAAGACCAAACTGCCCCTAAATAATATATACAATTACTAATATTCATTAAATACAAAAACTAAAAAAAAAAAAGTTAAACCTCCACCGTTCATCTCATATTTTTAACTATTTTCAATAATTTTTTATTTAATGAATATTGATAATTTTATATATTATTTAAGGGTATTTTGGTATTTTTAACAGTCAAACATCGTCAACTGTTAAATTAGATGGAGTTTGACTAACTGCAGGGGAGATCTTTGTCAATAAACCCAAAGGTTGATTCCGTTTGTAGATGAACAAACCTCAGGGGGTCTACCTGTTATTTGCTTTTATAGAAAATATATCAATTTGGTCTTTTTGTCAGTCAATTATTAGTTAAACTTAATGATTTCGAGGATCATTTTGTTTTAGAACACAATAGCTTTTTGAAACATGTCAATTAAAACCCACATACTTGCGGATGCCACCTGTAAACCCACATACTTGCGGATGCCCACCCACAATGGGCAGATATGGAGTTTACTAATCGGGTTCGTAAGCAGGTATGGATACTAAAATTAAAACCTGATGCGATTCGGGTGTATGTTTGAAATAAATCCACACTCGAACCCGCAAACCAGCATAAATTAAAAAATAATTTAATACATTTTTAAACTTGAGTGATGAAAGTGAGAAGGAAATGAAAGATGGGTGATCAATGAAATGATACATTTATTGTGTTGTGTGCTTATGTATTTGTGGTATGTGTATTTTTGGTATTTTATGGACTTATGAGTTATGGTAGAACTTGATGATTTTTATGAACTTAAGTATAATTTGAAGATTATATGGACTTATGGTTATTCTTGGTATTTTAGTTTTGTCATTATGGACTTGGATATCATAGGACTTGAAGATTTGAAGATTTGAAGATTATTTAATTGTTGCTTCAACTTGCATTGATATATATAATACTAATAGATTATTTGATAATTAAGTATCTTTAATATTTTTTTTTAAAAAAAGACCAAAAGCATTTGTAGTATATTTTTTTTATTTCGCAGGTGCGCAGGTAAACAAAACCTGTGGGTGAATTCTCCAAACACAAACCCGTATAATTTAGCGGGTTTGCGAGTGGGTTCGAATATTAAGTAAAAAATCAGTCCACGAACCCACATAATTTTGAGCACATAATTTTGAGAGTTCGCAGGTGAGTGTGGATGTCAAAAGAGAATCCGGTTGCGGGTGTGGGTTTAGCAAAAACCGCCCGAATCTCAACCTTTGCCATCCTACAAGTGTCAATATAATTAAAAAAAAGAAGAAAAATTATTTTTGAAAACCTTATTTTAATCCTTAACGATTTTATAAATATCAGTTTTTAACTTATCTTTCATTTTGGGCTCATAGGGTCTCTAAATTATAAAAGTTGCTCAATTTGGTCCCTTCGACCAAATATTTTAAAGTCATTTTAGTCCCTAACTTTCCTAGTCTCTTTTAACCTCTATTTAGCAAAGTAATTAGCTAGTTATTTCTCTCTTTTTTCGATGATAGTTCAAGTTATTATCAAATGCAAATTCTCCATAAACCGAACTCCCTTCAGGTATTAAGGTCCGGTCACTTTGAAAAAGAGAGAAACATAGAACAGTTCATTTTATTATTAGGACATAATCAACTTTCCCTTATTTGGTGGTCTTCTATGATTACTGATTACAGTATCTTAATTATCTTGTAATTATTAGGTTCAATTCTTTCCTTTCTTATAATATTTGTACATCAAGCCCCATGTACCTTGTATATAAATATCTAATAATATATGAGACGCTGCAGCCATTTTTCCATTATTCTTTTTGTCTTGTTTTTATATGGTATTAGAGCCTTCTCTCTAACAAGCTTTTATCTATGGCCGAACCTGTTACTCCTATCACTCCCACTGCTTCCTCAAACGACAATGTCGTCACCAATGAAATTTCAAACCCCAATCAAACTGAAACCAATTTTCGACTCATCTCCATTAATGCCGCTGTTCAAATTCCCTTAAAACTTTCTCTTACAAACTATGCCATCTGAAAAGTACAAGTTAATAATGCTTCTCATTGGCTATAACCTATATGACTTGTCCTCCTCCCACCATCACCACCAACAACCAAACTATTTCTAGTCCCAAATACCTTCATTGGATCCGACAGGACCAATTACTGTTAGCGCCATTCGCGTATCAGTCGATGACAAGATCAAACCATATATCGCCTGCTCAAAGACAGCCCAAATGGCATGGCAGAAACTTGCCACCATGTATGCCTAGCCGTCATGCACTCTGTCAGTCAATTGCAAGAAGATTTGACACTCCTATCTCAAGGCACTGACTCGATCACCGAGAACGTGCAATGGGCCAAGAGCATTGCAAAAACTCTTGGATGCTCCTGTTGGTGACAGTTACCTTATGATTCACATTCTTTGTGGCCTCGATCCTGAGTTCAAAGAGATCGCCAATGCAGTTCGTGCTCGTGAAACCCCTACTGACTTTGAAGAGCTTCATGAAAAAATCTTGAATCATAAAGGCTCTCTCAAACGTGAGGCTGCCAGAACTAATGATAACCCTATCATTGCCAATTTGCAGCCAAACCAAACCAAAACAGCAAAGGAAATTACTTTAAGCCAAGTCGCGCAAACAATGGCAACCAATATCGTTAATTCAACAATAATGGCGGTCAAAATCGCGGCGAATAGTTCAATCACAATGATAACAATCGGAAACCTTATAAAGAGTATTGTCAATTGTGTGAACAAATAGGGTCCTAAGGCAAAACGATGTCCTAGCTTCTGGTCATCTCATTGGACCAGTCAATGGTTACCTCAAACAGCCCCGTAGTCATCACAACAAGCCTACAGACCACCTCATTCACATTCTCGGCCTTCGATCCTTGGTGCACCTCCTCAGACACACTTTGCTGCTCAACTGAATGTCTCCAATCCCGGTTGGATACTTGACTCTGGAGCCTCTCATCACGTCACTGTAGATCTCAATAACCTCCCACTTTATTCTAATTATGAGGGGACTGAGGAAATTATGATTGGAGATGGTACTGGCCTTTCGATCACCCATATTGGAACTACTAGATTCCCATCGAAAAATGGTTCTTTCGTCTTAGTTGATATTTTATGCGTGCCTCCATGAAGAAAATTTTAATTTTTGTTTCTAAGCTTTGTAACTCTAATAATGTTTCAATGAATTCTCACTAACTGATTTTTTTGTGAAGGATCTTCACACGAGGCACCTCTCCATAAATGACTCCATAAAGATGGCGTTTATGCGTGGCCTACACAAGCCTTCAACCTATGACAACATGTGTTTGACATTATCTTGCATGTGACTAACTTGAATTATAAATATTTGTGGTTTGGAACGTTTGCTTGGTGACTTGCTTACACAAACATTTTAATTTGGTAGTGTTGCAGATTAAGTGTTTGGTGGTGGTTACTGAATTTTGTAATCATACATGGTACTTTAATGCTTTTCAAAGATTCTTATATGAATATATGATGATTTGGTAGTTGAGTGCAGATACAAATTTTTAGATATAGAATTGTGAAAATTATGGCATTCAATTTCATTGATATAACTGTGTATATATATACACTAATTACAATCATAATAGAATGCTAGGAAATTGCCTAGACTAAAGGATACTGTACAACTAAATATAGCAAGTCAAAGCTAGGAAATGAACTACATAATTACAAGAATCAATCTTTAAATAACAGAATAAAGGAAATAAACCATAATCAAGTATTTGCTTCTATATGCCCCCGCAAGATGGAGTTTCGAGAGGAGAGTCCAATCTTGTCACATAGGAGAAGATGATGTGCACGTGGAAGAGGCTTTGTGAGGGCAGCCGCCAACTGATCGATAGAGGAAACAAGAGTGATTCGTCGTGCACCACTCTGGACTTGATCACGAATGTAGTGATAATCAAGACTAGTATGTTTCATACATGAATGAAAATTGGGATTGGAAACATAAATGTGTTGCACCAACATTATCACAGTAGATGATAGGAGGAGCCGTAATGTTGATACCGAGTTCAGTAAGAAGAGAACACACCCAACGGAGTTCAGCAGTAGTGGCTGCAACCGAGCAGTGCTCATCTTTGATAGATGAACAAGCAATTTTACGTTGTTTCTTGGAGCTTCAGGAGATAGGATTACGACCAAGATAAATAATGTAGGCCCTGGCGGAAATGTAGTCATTTCAATTACTAGCCCAGTCAGTATCAAAGAAAGCATGGAGTGTCAAGGGGGAATCGCGATGAGGAACCAAGCCATAATCAGAAGTACCATACAAATACCACAGAAGACATTTCACAGTAGTCCAATGATCACTGGTGGGACAATGCATGAACTGAGAAAATTTGCCTATGTACAAGCAATATCAGGCCGAGTGAGAGAGAGGTATTGGAGACTGCCAACAACAACTCGGTATTCAGTGGGATCAGAAAGTGTCGTACCAACATGAAGAGTTAGTGTCGGGGTAGTAATAAGAGGAGTGACAACTGGTTTGGCATCAACCATCTTGATGTGAGCAAGCAAATTAAGAATATAACGGTGTTGAAAAAGTAGCAGGCCATGGGGAAGCAAAACAACCTCAACACCTAGAAAGAAGGAAATAGGACCAAGATCCTTCAAAGAGAACTGATTGGTAAGAACCTGAATAAAAGTGTGAACTGCACGGTCATCATTACCTGTAATAATAATGTCGTTGACATAGACAAGTAAGAATAAAATGAGGCCGCCAAAGATGAGAACAAACAGGGAAGTATCAGAATGTGAATTATGAAAGCCTGATTCAAGCAGAAATTGATGCAACTCATGATACCAGGCACGAGATGCTTGTTTAAGACTATAGATAGCCTTGCAAAGTCTGCAAACATGAGTGGGTTTATTAAGATCCACAAAACCAATTGGTTGAGCCATGTAAACATCTTCAGATAAATGACTATGAAGGAAAGCATTGTTAATGTCAAGCTGACGAAGACACCAGCCATACTTACGGCCAAATTCTAGATAATTGTTGACAGGCCCCTAACCTACTATCTCTCATTAGGTAGCCTGCCGGCACTCTACGGTAGCTTCCCAGTCGAGGCTTGCCTCGCTGAAAAGCTTCCGTGAGCTAAGCCGTTTCTTTATTCTGAAATCTGAGTAGAATTTTTTTTTTTTTTTATACAAAACTATTTTATAAAATTTTTGGCAGAGTCTCCTCTGTTTTTCTGATAATACCAAATCTTGGAGACCTGCATAAAAACTTGAACACTTCTGTAACCTTTCAAATCTCAACTACTGTGGACCTCTGGTCCATCTCAACAAATCACACTCAAACAGTTTAAATATCAAAATAAACAGTTATCAAAGAATAATAAATCAAATCTTTAAATAAAATACTTATATACTTAAAACAATATTAAAATATAAACTTAACAACTAAAACATTTCATATGCTCATAAAACAATCACAGCATCCTCTGACTGGTCCCGCTGGTCCTCGGATTCCCTACAATGTCTGCATCTATACCTGTACCTGGGGAGGTTGGTTTATAAAACATAAAAACTATAATGAGCTAAAAGAGTTCAGTGAGTGTTATCATTTTACTAAACAATTCTAACATTTCTAAATTAACCTCCCGAAAAACTTTACTGTAAATGATAGAATCTTATTTTCTGAAATTTATACTGAAATAACTAATAATCTGTTTCCAATAAAAGCTGTATTGAAATCTCTTTTATAAAAACTAATCTGAAATATATATATTAAAATCTCTCATAAAACTATACTGAAATCTATTTTCTGGAAACTATTATGAAATTTGTACAGAAAACTATTCTGAAATCGAATTCCAGAAAACTGGAAAACTAAGAATATATATACATATACTTTTACTTTACTAAAAACTGAAACTATATCTTTTCTGAAATCTGATAAGCTGAATAATATTCTTTTATATTTCTGAAACTGAAAAGCTGAGACAATGTACTTTTTTGAAAACTGGAAAGCTAAAAGAATATACTTTACTGAAAATACTTTTCTGATAAACTTCTCTAATAAAACTTTTCTAATAATAATATAGTTTTCTAATAATACTCTTCTGATGAAATATTTTTCTGATAATAAACTTTCTGAAAACTTATTCTGTCAGGATCTATCTCCTGAAATTAATGTACTGAAATCAATAACAATCTGTTTTCTGAATACTGTACTGAAATCAGTAATAAATCTACTTTCTAAATACTGTACTGAAATCAGTAATAAATCTGTTTTCTGAATACTGTACTGTTTTTTCTGAAAAGCTAGCCAAGCTTAACGCATAAAACTCTTAATTTAATATTCTGTACTGATAATCTGAAAATATTTCTGGCTTGGTTTCTGTATCTGAAAACTCCCAATGGACCCCTAAGCTGAGCTGAACTCATAGGTCGACTAACTGCGCCGTACCATATGAGTAGGTCACAGGGCGACTAACTGCGCCGTCCACTGTGACATCTGATATAAGTCACGAGGCGACTAACTGATGCGTTCAACGTGACATCTGGTAAAAGACATCTCACTGTCTATGTGCGGAATGCTGCGTCGCATGCATATAGCGAGACAACACCCCAATGTGTGGGCAACTGTTAGACTCGACAGACTCAACCCCCTTGGAGTTAGCGGATTGTCCCCCCTTAACTTGCCACACACAATTGGGATGTACCGGCCGGGTCTAACTGCTGATAACTGATCTGAATCTGAATCTGAAGGGTAATCCATGGGTTTGAAAACTGTTTTCTTTATTTTGAAAACTAGCTTTTAATTAAAAACCATGGAATATATATATATATATATATATAATATTTATTAAATGAATATAAAATTTAAATTTCTGAGATATATAATGACTTTAACTAAACACATTTAAATCAACAATTATATGCGAAATCACAAAATATTAAATCAAACTTCAAGAAAATAAACTACATATAATTCAACTGAAAATCTGATTTTACACTAACTTAAATAAAAATATTAACTTGCTAAACTTTAGATAAAATATATTGCTAAAATAAAATATATTTTGCTTTAAAATAATTTTACACTCACAGGTTTATGGTTTTCTCTAAGCTTGGCGCTCTGGTTCCTTCATCTCAATACCTTTCTTGACTTTCCATAACGATTCTTTTTCTCCTATACTACGGAGATTTCTCCCTAAAGTAATATATTTCCAAATAAATCGTTAATATAAATATCATCAACTTATACAAAACTCAATTATCACATTCTACGCTTTATTCTTCAATTTCTTCCATTTAATTTAATATAAATCATGTCAATCGTACAATTCCTCTACTTGATTGAATTTCAAACATTCAAATTCAACACGATTTCTGGAATCGTTCAATTTCTCTTAAACTGAATCTCACACAACACAATCTGACATACTTTCTTAAATTTCTAAGCATCAATTTGTATCAATTTATACAAATACAATTTCTAATACTTAATTACCCATAAATTGAAATCTCTACACGATCAACATTCGATTTCTACACAATTTCTCTGACTAATCTTCATTAATTTCACATAAATGAATTTCTTTCACTTAACAACATCAAATTCAACTTCATTAACTCGCTTAAACTAATTTGAACTTCAATTTCGAATTTAATTTCAAAAATCCTCAAAATTAATGATTCAATTTCATTCCAAACACAACATCACAAAGACTTCATAATACCAATTCACTAATTTGATAATCATTTTGATTTCTTACTTAATGATTCTAAATGCATATCATCAATTAACTCAAAACATTCAAATTACTCAATTAATAACTCAATTTAACAATTCAAACTTAAAATCATCAAATCCCCAATTCTTTACGTACTAATTTTTCTTGATTTTCATTTTATTCAATTCAATTCCAACTAATTTTAAATAAATCACTACAAAACTTAAATCAATTGCTAAAATTAACAAAATCCATCATCAAAATCATCACCCAAACATTCAATTTCATTTTATACTCAACAATAACATTTCAAACACAACTCAAACTCAATTAATCTCTAAAATTAATTCAATTTCATCAATATTCAACAATCAATTTCATCAAATTCTTACCCAAATTTCTCTTGGTTTTCCTCTTCTTCCTATTGCTGGACCGTGACTCTCTTCTTCTTCCTTTCTTTCCTTTTTCTTCTCTTCTTTTCTTTCCTCCTTCTTTCTTCTTCTCTTCTCACGGTCACATGCTCTGTTTTTCTTCTCCCTTTATCTACAGCTTCTTCTTCTTCTCCATTTTCCGCTGCTGCCCCTTCTTCTTTTTCCTTCTCTTCTGCTGGCAGCACCTTCTTCTTCCTCTCTTCTTTCTTCTATTGGTCGGCTTCTTCTCCTTCCTCTCTTCTTCCTTTTCTCTTCCTTCTCTGGCCGACCTGCTCTCTCCTCCCTCTCTCTCTTTTCTCCTCTCTCTTTTCTCTTCTTCTTCTAAAAAATTCTGGTCCTCTCTCGTCTCCTCTCTGTTTCATTTTGCTGGTTCTTTATTTTTTTTTTCTGATTGTATATTATATATATAAATATATACTTTGATATTTACACGTTGCCCCATTTCATTTTAAAATTATAATGTAACCACAACCATCAATTTAATCATATGAATTGGATCCACAATCTCATAACTTACAAATTAATCCATAAAAATTTATTAACTCTTTTCCACAAAAATCCATTCCAATTTACTTTTCCATCAATTAATTAAATCACAACCTCATATCGTAAAAATATATTTTAACTTCCAATAATATATTCTTATACTCCAATTTATGAAAATCTTACTATATTCTCCAAAACTTATAATTGGATTTCGTATATAACTTATGGAACCTTAATAATCGTCTGGACCTATTCCAGATATTTTCCAAGTCTCTGATACCCTTTTTCGAAAACTTTCGGATCCATCAAATAAATTCCATTATAACATCGTTAGTGCTTTTGACATTCAATTTACCCATAATAAGAGTATATTTATTTACAAGTGTACCGTACAATAAATTCTGAAAATTATATTTTAATACCTACATGTACAGTACAACTATCGGAAGGGTGTATTACACTTTTGGTATCTAAGGCTCTCTCGAGACCCTTCCAATCATACCACACGCTTATCACTTATTACTTATTATTCCTCCTTCACTTAGGTATCTATTAAGAGTAATGAACTTAGGTTACAAAGTTGCACAATTCATAGAGAATGCTTTTAATTCATATATCACTTACAAACTTATATATTTAAATATCTAAAGTATCAAAAACAACATTCATATATAAATAACAACATATTAAATCACATACAAATATTACTTAGAAAAAGATCAATAATCATATACATATGTTTATTGTGATTTGTTATATGTCGAATTGCGCCGGGCCTAAACAAGCCCAAAAATGTTGAAATATCAAAGAAGGCCCAACAGACGAAGGAAGCCGATGGATCACTACGTAGCAAAAGTGGCCCTGACCTAATAACCACGAAGGAAGAAGTTCTATACAAACGACCTGTGCAGAAACACAAAGGAGTTAAGTACCACCCCTCGCCAACTGTCTGGTCACAGATGAAACAGCACTCAGCTCGCAGGCCACACAGCTCGAAGCCCCAATCAAATGAAGAATCCCGAGAATATAGTGATTGCATTCGATCAACTGGGAGACTCCTAATCAATCTCAAATTTCTTAATCCCAGCAATTGTATTTAATTCAAATCACTACTCTTAGGGATATAATTTCATCCCTAATTTATGTAATTAGATTCCATGTAAAATAGGATGACCCCGGCCCTTTCATACTATAAAAGAGATGGATCATCACTGTTACAAAGGTTACTAATTTTTCTAGAAAAAGCATACATAAGCGAGATCTACAATTACATTTGGCTAGCTCGATTTGAATACCAAGAAGAGAGGATGTAGGCATTCTCTTAAGTCGAACCATTTTTAAAATCTTATGTGTTGATCTTTTTATCCATTTTTATCCCTCAAATTATAGTTAATCATTGCTATTTCCGTTGACCATATTCGCATGTCAACATTTTGGCACTAGAATGAGGGCCCTATTTGAGGATTCAAACCTTCGTTTTCGGAACCCGCTCCAGAACCATACGAAGTAGAGACATGCCCCCAGTTGTAGGCCTTTAGAGGCTTCCCATCCACCTTCAGTCCCACCGATTATGCCAAATGCACCAGTGGCACCAGACGCGCCTATCACGTCAAACACAACATCTAACGCACCGGTGGTTTAACCGCCCGTCACAAGTCTGCCAGAAAATCAACTCCACCCTTCGATGGAACCTCGGAGCCACGATCAGGTTGGTCCGTCCGGTCCCTCAGACCTTAGCAAAGTGATGGAGAGACAGGTCGAACTAGAGAGGATGGTGGCGGAGATATCCCACGGCTACCATCTCTTGCTATAGAACCACCCTCCCCGCGAACAGATCGTGGAAAGTATCTCACCATTATGTCCTACTGGAGATGACACAAACCGTCTCATCCCTCATACTCACAGGCAGAAGCCCCAGCAAAATGACTTCCAGCGGGATGAAATCTCTTTTCACTCGGCCAACATGGCCAGGTGAGCTAGAATAGAACGTGACGAGCAACGAGTGAGACCTTCTCGCACTAGCCCCGTAATCCATGTAAACGCTAGTAGAGAAAGGTACATAGAACTTAACAGGGACTGGCGAAGCGCCCCTGCCCATAGTACGTCTGTACAACCTAGGCAACGCCCGGAAGCACGGGGCTAACGAATTGACATGAGCAACAATGGGAATGCCCACCATATGGTACCGACTGTTGGGATACCCTAGGGACGGATCGCTGAACCGCAACTCAATGGAAGGAGGTCGCCAAATGAGGGAACATGGAGGTCACTTAATCAACGCGATCGACCTTTCAGGGACAACAGCGCCACCTCTAGTGCATATATGACGACCCCTTCAACGCCTGGGTATCAAGCTTTGCTGCGACACCTGAACCTGTTGGAACAGTAGCGAGGAGAGGCAGAGTCTAACGACAGATACATAGAGCATAGCCCATTCAGCTGGGAGATTGATAACGAACCGTTGCCATAAGGCTTTAAGATGCCTAACATTTTCCTCTACCAGGCGTCCAGCGACCTCTTTAATCACTTGGACGCCTACAACGTGCAAATGAACCTTCTCACGACCAACATCAAAGTCAAGTGCCAGTGCTTCCCGGCCGCCTTAGGAGAAATTCCGAGAAAGTGGCTGAGGGGACTCCCTACAGGCAGCATAACTAGCTGAAACCAATGCCGAGAACGTTTTCTAAATCAATACCAGGCATTGAAGAAGCAGCTCGTGTTGGGATTTATGCCATAAAGCTTGTAATTGTAAATGGTTAAAGACAATAATAAGAATTATTCAGATTATCATTCAAGTTCATAAAATGTTTTATATTCAGTAATACATTCGTATTGTGCAAGAACATCCTAAATTGCAAGATGTAATCTCATAATGAGTATATGATGGTCATATACAAAGAGGATTCATTTTGAGACGTGCAATCTAAAGAGTCCATAGAGAGCGAACAAAGCTGGGTACTTTATTTATGATTAATCTACTGCTGCGGTCCATTCTGTAAAGTACGGTGGTCTTATCCTAAACTGCTCATGTAGTTGACATGAGAATGGAGGCACCTTATATGATGAGATCATATAGGACTGAGCCACGATTTATATAAATCTCTCACCAAGATCCGTTAGTAGATGAGAGTCATATATAATCGATAAACGATGGCTATTTATAGGTGATCTTAATCCTGAGTGTCTTATCGACTCCTTCAGGTTAGATCGTGGCCTTTGATTTACTATGAGTGAGGTTGATGAGAATCTCGACCAATACCTCTGTATCTTAGAGCTGTGGTTTGGCTTGTGGCTGGGAAGGTTTGAACACCATAGTGGAATCCACTCCTTCTTGATTGAAGTAGATGAGTAGTTCCCTTAAGGGTTGATTCGGGGCTTGAACGATTATGAGTGCTCTCCTTCTTCCGTGAGGAAGACATGATTTAATTGTTCATTAGAGAATCAATGGTACTTAAAGGAAAAGATATTTCTAGAGGGGTATAACGAACTTTATGACCCATATCTAGTTATGAACTATTTGTGAAAGATCACACTATATGCAATTAACTATATCAATGGACACTGAGACTTCAGATTGTATAAACATGTCTACAGTTCTGAGAGTGCAGCTTCGGGTTTTTAGTTGAATAACTCCGAGATTAATAATCATGAAATATTAATTAAAGAGTTTTAATTAATATTACTAAGTATTATTGGAGCTCAAAACTGTGGGTCCATTAGGTCCCCTTGCTAGCCCTTATGGTTGTTGGTAACGAGGGTCAGGTAGATTAATTGGATGGTCCAATTAATAGTGTTACGAAAGTAATGCGATTTAAATAAAATAGAATAATTAAATAATGTGATTATTTAATTAATTAAATATGTAATAAAATAATATAAATTAATAATTAATCATTATTAATTCTATTTATTAAATATGAGGTCATGTGATTAAATAATGACTAGGGCAAAAGAATTAAAATAATTAGATTATTTTAATAGTCCAAAAGGTCACAAGTTCAAGTCTTTAGGGAGACTAAAAATAAATAGGATTTAGAATCCTATTTTGACTTGGTCAAACTAAAACCCTAAAGGACTACTATATAAGTTTTATATAGCTAGGAAAAAACCTAACCGAACACACAAGTGAAAAAGAAAGAGAATTCGGCCACCAAAGAGAGAAGAAAAGAAAAAATAAGTTTTTTTCTAACTCTCCCTTCTTTTGCAGGATTTGGCCGGCGTTCTTTTCACGTGATCTCCATCTCTTGCCGTGACGTGCCCACACACACGTTGTCAGACTGCGGGTCATAACTCGAAAGATCTGGTGGTAGATTGAGGAATCAGAAAAAAGAAAATCAAGAAAAAAGTATGTAGTTTCTAAAGTTTTTTTCTGTGTATATACAGGAACTCGTTCCTAATTGAAAAAAGGTTTTCAATATAAGAAAAATTTTTGAAACCCAATTTCGCATGTTATACGATGATCAAAATCTTTTCTAAAACTCCCTTTCAATTGGTATCAGAGCCTGATTCTAAGTTTTTATATATAAGCAAAAGAAAAAGAAAAACTACATATTTCTTGTTTATTTTTTTTATTTTTGATTCTTGATCTGTGATATATTATTGTGTAGGCACAAATCTAGAATGTATGATTTATTTTTATTGTTATATAATATGATTATATAATTTAAAACGTAATTGGTCGTTAATTATATAGTGAATGGGTTATGGGATGAATTTTTATTTTTTGGCTAGTTGTTTATGGCAAAAGTTTTTTGTATATATATATTTTTATTGTTATTCTTGTAATCGATCTGCCCTACGAAGAGTCGAAGAAGCGGATGATGCGAAGAAGAAATGGAAAAAAAAAAAACAATTGCACAGCCCCAAGGGGCAGCGGCCGCGCGCGCGGGCTGTTGTCCCGTTTGTGCTGGGGCTGTTTTTTCGTGTTTTTTGCGGATGATTTTTTGCTGATTTTTCTAAAAAAATATTGTTGAATATTTTCTGGAAAAAGTACAGAAAATTGGAGCGGAAAATCGTGGGCGAAACGACCCAAGAACGCGCACAAAAGCATAGCTCGCACGAGGACTACGCGCACCTTGCATGCGTGCGGCTACACTGCTGGTAGCCACACTTTCACATGTGTTAGGGTTGTTTAGGGTTTCGTCTTGACCTAGGGTGCGTGTTAAGGTAACACATGGACCTCTAGAAAAGATGTTGACTTTTGACAAAAATCAAGTTTGACTGATTAGGAAAACAAAGACAAGAAGAATTCAACTCGAAGAAGAACTCTTGAAGACCAAGGAATGCCTTGGTAATACAATTGTAATTAGAGTTGTTTAAGTTAGATAACCCATATCACTCGGTCAATTACGTATGCTTTATTTATTTTTATGTGATGATAATATGGATGTTAAAGCATTGGTATACATATGAATGTCATCTAGATTAGGTGTGCCTACACATGCATAATATTATGTCATGCATAATTGTCATATTATATTGTTTTATTTTAATTTGATTAAAATAAGAAACAATTTCATAAATGGCAATTAAATAATGGATTTAGTTTTTAGGAGTAAAAACTTGGCAATATCCATTAATTAACTAATCAACAAATTAAAGAGTTTAATTAAAAAGATTAGTTAGGTTCTTATCATTAATTAAGATTAATTGGATTAATTAGTTAATTACAAAGAACCAAATAATGAGATTAGTTTTTAGGAGTAAAAACTTGGTAAATCTCATTAATAACTAATCTATATTAAAGTGATTAGTTAGATTCTTTGTATTAATTAAGATTAATTAATTAATCACTTGATTAAAAAAAATCGAATAATGAAATTAGTTTTTATGAGTAAAAACTTAGTAAATCTCATTAATGACTAATCAACAAATTAAAGAGTTTAATTAAAATGATTTATTAGATTCTTTGTATTAATTAAGATTAATTAGATTAATTCCTTAATTAAAAAGAATCAAATAATGAGATTAGTTTTTAGGAGTAAAAACTTGGTAATTCTCATTATATTAACTAATCCATTAATTAAAGAGTTTAATTAAATTGATTAGTTCAGTTCTTACATTAATTAAAATTAATAAGATTAATTACTTAATTAAAAAGAACCAAATAAATGAGATTAGTTTTTAGGAGTAAAAACTTGGTAAGTCTCATTAATAAAAACTTGGTAAGTCTCATTAATAACTAATCTATATATTAAAGTGTTTAATTAGATTAGTTAGGTCCAATTAATGTTAGATTTAATTTGATTAAACATTAATGACATAATTGGACCAAATAATGTGATTTAGTTTTAATAGTTAGAACTTGGTAATTTCACATTTAATTTCTAGTTTATTTAAATAGTTTATGTAAATTAGAAATTGAAATAATAAATTATAATAGTTAAAATTGAATAATTTATTTTAACTAGTGAACTTAGATTTTATATTAGCCGTAGAATCTAAGTAAAGACTAGAAACATAGAGTTTTAGAAACTCTTAGTTTAAAGAAAATTCTAAATTACAAATAGTGAGTGGGAGAGGGATATATGACATAATATCCCGCAGTCTCCATTGTTAGTTCAACACCGTGAGACTTGAGTGCTGCCTCATGACGGCTTTACTTTCGTCCTCCCTACGGAGGGTGTCCACAAGAGTCAATACCAAGGTTGACTTCCTAACGGATAGGTTTTCAGAATGTATTTTGGGACTGACCTAGCCTATCTAGGCACTCTCAAGTTAAGGTCATAAATTCTGAAACGACGGGTCACACTCATAAAGGACTTAATTAAGTTGTTAATTTATTGTCCTGACTAAATCAAAGCGATGGTTGGATAATATAAGAATAAAGAGTTATTCTGGTGTATTATCCGATTGAGAATGTCTCGATCTAATATGCAAGGATTTGACCTAGCCTACCTAGGCACTTACTTGTAATATGTTGGATTATTGTGGCATAGTAGCTAATTTTAGGGATTTTTTAGTTCATTAAAATATACTCTTGCATCATGTTTAATTTTATGCCGACCTACAGCATTTGATATGAATGTATGAAATGAATGATATTAATTTAGATTTATGTTTTTAAATATCAGTGTTATCTTCTGCATTATTATTTTCCTCGCAAATGAAACATTAACCGGGATAACTATGTTAAGTGGAACACAACGTGAATACAATCATGGTCTGCAAAGACCTTAAATTTGTGCTTACGGAGGAATGTCCTCCAGAGCCTGTAACCAACACATGACCAATTACCAAGGATAAGACCGGCAAAGCAAATGTTGCTAAGCCATCTTCTTCTGGTTTAAAGAAGACGAAGAGGTCTACTGGTAAAGTAAAGGCTAAACCCAAAAATAAAGAGCACCATGACTGACTAAGAAAAAGGAAAAATGTTTTCATTGCATAGAGGTTGGTCATTGGAAGAGGAATTGTCTTCAATACCTTGAGGAGTTCTCCAATAAGAAGAAAGTGAAAAGTAAATCAGATTTACTTATCATTAAATTTTGTTTAGTGGAAAATGATTCTTCACCTTGAATAGTAGATTCAGGGGCCAATAACTATTTTTGTTCTTCTTTACATTGAAATGATTATTGGCAAAAGCTGGAGGAGGGGTCCTTCACTATGCACGTTGGAACAAGGGATGTCGTTTCAGTACGAGCAGTGAGAGTAGTTAGACTACAAAATAAATATTCATTTTTTGAACAATGTATGTTACATTCCTAGATTTAAAAGGAATTTGATTTCTGTATCCAGATTACATGGAAAAGTTTCATAAGATTTCTTTTAATGATAAATCTGTTATCATTTCAAGAAATGGAATGAATGATTGTTCTGAAATAAATGAAAATAACTTGTATGTTTTAAGACTGTTAATTCATACATCACTGCTTCATACTAAATTGTTTAAAGTTGAAAAACCTAAAACAAAGCGACAAAAGATTTCTCCAGTTGATGACACGTATCTGTGGCATCTAAGACTTGTACATATAAACCATGATAGGATAAACAGACTAGTAAAAGCGAATCTCTAAGTTAGTTAGAGATCGGTACCTTATATGTTTGTAAATCTTGTCTAGAGGCTAAGATGACCAAGAGACCTTTTATAAGAAAAGGGATTAGAGCCATGCAACCACTTGAGCTTATACATTCAGACGTCTGCAGACCAATGAATGTTAGAGCTAGAGGTGGTTATGAGTATTATGTCACATTTATTGACGACAACTCTAGATACGCATATGTTTACCTAAAGCAACGTAAGTCGGAAACTTTTGAAAGGTTCAAAGAATTCCGAGCTGAAGTTGAAAATCAATTAGGCAAAACAATCAAATCACTACGATTGGATCGTGGGGGTGAGTATCTCGACCAAGAGTTTGAAAGACTGCATGGTTGAGCATGGGATAGTATCCCAACTCACAGCTCCAGGTACACCACAGCAGAATGGTGTTGCGGAGAGGAGAAATAGGACCCTGATGGAAATGGTGAGATATATGATTAGTTTCTCATCATTACCATATTCTTTTTGGGGATATGCACTATAAACAGCGACTTACATACTGAATATAGTTCCATCCAAATCTGTTCCTAAGACTCTTTTAGAGTTGTAGAATGGTCGTAAAGCTAGATTACGACATTTTCGCATATGGGGATGTCCAGTACATGTACTGAAGAATAGGATTGGAAAGTTGGAACCTCGTTCACAAGTATGTTTATTTGTAGCGTACCCAAAGGAAACACGAGGTGGTTTCTTTTATAATCCATAAGAAAACAAAGTGTTTGTATCGACAAATGCAATGTTTCTTAAGGAGGACTATATGAGTAACCATAAACCTCGAAGTAAGATTGTGTTAAAGGAGCTTGAACCTAGTTCGACTAGTTCTCAGTCAACAAGGGTTGTTGACGATGTTATTATTCCATAAACATTTGATAGTCAGATGATTCCTAGTCAGGATACACTACCGCCTAGGAGTAGTGGGAGGGTTGTTCAACAACCTGATTGCTACTTAGGCATTGGAGAGGCACAGGGTGTCGTTTCTAATGATAGTATGGATGATTCATTGACATTTAGACATGCAATGGAAGATTCTGACAAAGAGGAATGGTTTAAATCCATGAATCTCGAGATGGAGTCCATGTACTCCAACTCAGTCTGGGAACTTGTAAACTTACCAGATGGGATAAAACCTATAGGATATAAGTGGATCTACAAGCATAAGAGAGGAGTAGACGGGAAGGTAGAGACCTTTAAGGCAAGGCTAGTGGCTAAGGGTTACACCCAGAACGAAGGCATTGATTATGATGAAACCTTCTCGCCAGTAGCTATGTTTAAGTCTATTAGGATACTCTTATCCATAGCTGCCTATTTCGATTACGAAATCAGGAAAATGGACGTCAAGACTGCATTCTTGAATTGCAATCTAGACGAGAGCATCTATATAATGCAACCAGAGGGATTCGTATATCAAGATCAAAAGCAAAAGGTTTGCAAACTACAAAGGTCCATTTATGGACTTAAGCAGTTGTCTAGATCTTGGAACATTAGGTTTGATACTGCAATAAAAACCTATGGCTTTGATCAGAACGTTGATAAGCCTTGTGTATACAAGCGCATCATTGACAAGAAAGTAGTTTTCCTGGTCCTTTACATAGATGACATCTTACTCATTGGGAATGACGTAGGAAAATTGTCAGAGGTAAAGGGTTGGCTTGCTAACCAATTCCAAATGAAAGGTTTGGGAGAGGCAAGTTATGTTCTTGGGATCCAATTGATAAGGGATCGTAAGAACAAACTGTTAGCATTGTCTCAAGCATCATATATCGACAAGATACTTGTGCGATTCTACATGCAGAACTCCAAGAAAGGTAGTTTACCTTCAAGACATGGAGTTCACTTTTCTAAGGAATAGTGTCTTAAGACACCTCAAGAAATTGAGGATATGAGACGGATTCCCTATGCGTCTGCAGTAGGTAGTCTTATGTATGCTATGCTATGCACAAGACCCGACATCTGCTTCGCAATGGGAGTAGCCAATAGATATCAGTCCAACCCATGATTGGATCATTGGGTTGCTATTAAGCATATTCTCAAGTATCTTCGGAGAATGAGAAACTATATGCTTGTATATTCCCATCCGAATTTAATTCCATTGGGATATATAGATTCTGACTTTCAGTTAGACAAGGATTCAAGGAAATCCATGTCTGGGTCAATATTCACCCTTGGTGGTGGAGCCATATTTTGGAGGAGTATCAAGCAATCTTGCATTACTGATTCCACCATGGAAGCCGAGTATGTAGTAGCTTGTGAATCAGCTAAGGAGGCTGTTTGACTCCGAAAGTTCTTAAGTGATCTGGAAGTTGTTCCAGATATGGATAGGCCCATGACACTTTATTGTGATAATAGTAGAGCTGTGGCCAATTCCAAAGAACCAAGAAGCCATAAAATAGGGAAGCATATAGAGAGGAAATATCATCTCATCAGAGAGAAAATGCAGCGAGTAGACGTGGTCATGACGAAGATTGCGTTGCAAGATAACCTGGCTGATCCATTTACAAAGACCTTGACGGCTAAAGTGTTTGAAGGTCACCTAGAGGGTCTAGGATTACGAGACATGTCCCATCTGCTTTAGTGCAAGTGGGAGATTGTTGGGATTTATGCCCTAAAGCTTGTAATTGTAAATGGTTAAAGACAATAATAAGAATTATTCAGATTATCATTCAAGTTCATAAAATGTTTTATATTCAGTAATACATTTGTATTGTACAAGAACATCCTAGATTGCAAGATGTAATCTCATAATGAGTATATGATGGTCATATACAGAGTGGATTCATTTTTAGACATGCAATCTAAAGAGTCCGTAGAGAGCGAACAAAACTAGGTACTTTATTTGTGATTAATCTATTGCTGCGGTTTATTCTGTAAAGTACGGTGGTCTTATCCTAAACTGCTCATGTAGTTTACATGAGAATGGAGGCACCTTACATGATGAGATCATATAGGACTGGGCCACGATTTATATGAATCTCTCACCAAGATCCGTTAGTAGATGAGATTCATATATAATCGATAAACGATGGCTATTTATAGGTGATCTTAATCCTGAGTGTCTTATCGACTCCTTCAGGTTAGATCGTGGCTTTTGATTTACCATGAGTGAGGTTGATGAGAATCTCGACCAATACCTCCGTATCTTAGAGTTGCAGTTTGGCTTGTGGCTGGGAAGGTTTGAATACAATAGTGGAATCCACTCCTTCTTGATTGAAGTAGATGAGTAGTTCCCTTAAGGGTTGATTCGGGGCTTGAACGATTATGAGTGCTCTCTTTCTTCAGTGAGGAAGACAGGATTTAGTTGTTTATTAGAGAATCAATGGTATTTAAAGGAAAAGATATTTCTAGAGGGGTATAACGAACTTTATGACTCAGCTCTAGTTATGAACTATTTGTGGAGGATCACACTATATGCAATTAGCTATATCAATGGACACTAAGACTTCAGATTGTATAAACACGTCTACAGTTCTGAGAGTGCAGCATCGGGTTTTTAGTGGAATAACTCCGAAGTTAATAATCATGAAATATTAATTAAAGAGTTTTAATTAATATTACTAAGTATTATTGGAGCTCAAAACTGTAGGTCCATTAGATCCCCTTGTTAGCCCTTATGGTTGTTGGTAACGAGGGTCACAGTAGATTAATTGGATGGTCCAATTAATAGTGTTATGAAAGTAATTCGATTTAAATAAAAGAGAATAATTAAATAATGTGATTAATTAATTAAATATTTAATAAAATAATAGAAATTAATAATTATTAATTATTAATTCTATTTATTAAATATGAGGTCATATGATTAAATAATGACTAGGACAAAAGAATTAAAATAATTAGATTATTTTAATAGTCCAAAAGATCACAGGTTCAAGTCTTTAGGGAGACTAAAAATAAATAGGATTTAGAATCCTATTTTGACTTGGTCAAACTAAAACTCTAAAAGACTACTATATAAGTGTTATATAGATAGGAAAATACCTAACTAAACACACAAGTAAAAAAGAAAGAGAATTCGGCCACCAAAGAAAGAAGAAAAAAAAAAAGTTTTTTCTGACTCGCCCCTCTTTTACAGGATTCGGCCGGCGTTCTTTTCACGTGACCTCCATCTCTTGTCGTGACGTGCCCACACACACGTTGTCAGACTGCGGGTCATAACTCGGAAGATCTGATGGTAGATCGAGGAATCAGAAAAAAGAAAATCAAGAAAAAGGTATGTAGTTTCTAAAGTCTTTTTCTGCGTATATACAGGAACTCGTTCCTGATTGAAAAAATGTTTTCAATATAAGAAAAATTTTTGAAACCCAATTTCGCATTTTATACGATGATCAAAATCTTTTCTAAAACTCGCTTTCAGCTCGTTCCTTCTTGCTACCTGGAAACTATCTTTCAAAAGGCAGATGAGCCACTAAAAGACTACATAACCAGCTTCCAGAGAGTGGTCAGCTGTGCGGAAAGCCCCCCAGACAAAAGGTGGTCACTGCGATTACCACGGCTCTGCAAAAAGACGGCGAACTCTATCAGAGCATATACAGTAAATCGGTAAAAATGCTTAGGGATTTCTACAAATGGTCCAACACCCATATCCGCATAGAAGAAGCCTTCGGGCCCAAGAAGCACTCCAAGAAAGACTAAAGCAGCAGCCCGAGAGATAGGAGCAAGCAGAAAGAAAATGGAAGAGGTGACGGCTGTAACACCCCCTAGCCAATTCATGGACGAATCGGTTCGGGGATACTACGGTCGGATTCGAAATTTAAATATCAAATCCAATTTCTTATATTTATAAAAACCATTTTTTGAGTTATCCAAAAATTTCGGCAGCACAACGACTGTTTTGCGTTATTACCAATTTCGTTTCAAACACCTGTAAATCTCTTTATAAATACATCAAAATTTATGCATTTTTCTTTATCACTTTCAGTTGGACCTTAGGTCTGTCTCAAATTAATTCATAACATAGTATAAATATTTCAGAAGAAAACCATTTCCATAATTAAAAACATATACATTCATATATGAAATTTCATGAATATTAACATGGCAAAATAGTTAGGAAAGTATTATTACAATCTTTTTGGTTCTTAACATACTATGCTAATATATAATATATACATATATCAAAAGGATTCACAACATGAATGTTAACAAAAGGTTTATTACAAGAAGACTTTCAAAATTTTGTGACTCTGATACCTTACAGATCCAGTCTGATCACTGTCTATCCCCTGATCACTATCTTCCAAAAATTCATAGCGGTTAGTGGTACTTTACTTAACACAAGTTTAACTAAAAGTTTTAACATGCATATAAATCAAAAGTAACTCAATTAAGGATAAACATTTTATAATTCCTACCAATATTACACAACATACTAACATGATACATTTAATGGGAATAAACATTTAATACATTTCTTAATACTCTATCATGAAACAATTGATTCAAACAATCATGTAATATGCATACATTCTAAAAATGTCACACCAATATGAATTTTCTCAATTGAATCGTTCAATTACACAATTATGAATTAAGTATTTTATTGCCCTTAGCCAATTCTAACCCATTTTCGATAGACTGAATAATGGGATCAACCAATACTGTCCTCAACGGAGGCTACAGATTGGTTATTTAATTACACAATGTCGCGGACCGGGCACCCAAAGTCTCTCAAAATCCTAAAAATCATAATCAAATCCAAGGACCGGCACCCAAGCCTCTCAAAGTCCAATGATTAAACATAATAACGGTCGTAGTACTGCTAAATTCCCTATTCGCATGCCAACCTGTTCAATTCCTCAATTAATGCGGTACGAATTTAACTAGAGCATTTAAGCATATAAAGTTTAAATTCAATTCATATAAATTCTTTCATTAATACTCAATTCCATAAACAAGTTTACATACTATAATTCAAGACCATTTTGTTCGATCTTGACTCATAAAAATTGATATCAATTCGTTTTCGACTTGCCTATATGATATTATAAAATCTTGGGCAGCATGTGTACCATTTGGTACTCCAATCCCAACCATCATTTTCAACAAGAATTTGCTCTCAAACATTTAACATATTAGCATCATTCTAATTTCAATTTCAATTACAAACATAGACATTTAATCTTCATTAAATTGCATATTATTTTTCACACATCAAATACTTGATATGCAATTTATAAATTTCATGCATTTTAATATCTAAAACACTTACAACAGTCCAAACAATTTTCAAATAGCTTTTATATGCTTTCAATCATAAAACTCATGCAATTTGTTACCCAATTTACACATAATAGCCCCTATGCTTTTAATACTCATTTCGATGTTCATTTACATGAATTCAACACCGAAATAACAATTTTAACACGTATATAACAGCCATTAATCACTTGGCAGCACTCAATCCATGTTTAACACATAAATTTTTAGATTTCTAAGCATCAAAACATACAATTACAGCAAGCATTCAATTCACAAATTAATGTCATGCATAACTACATTCAAAATATCACAATACAATGAATTAAACTCATAACAAGTTTATCTATTTTTGACGGATCCTATTTCGCTTTCAAACTTCAATTAATTGTCACCATAAACATACAAAACACACCATAACAGCCCCTAAACTTCCACGGCAGCAGTACCCATCCATCTTTGTCACAATTTTTCAATTTCAACACTTTAATTCCTTCATCCAAGCATTCAACCTCACATGCAAATTTATTTCTCCTTTCTAACACATTAAAACTCACAATTAAACATCCAACAACGCATATAAAATTAAATTTCAAGTGTTAGTAATGCACTAACCAAACTTGCATCAAAATCACTCTCCAAACTTGGAAATCACTCCCTCAAGCTTGCTCTTGATTTTCCATAGCCCCTAGACATCATGAATCCATCAAAAGTGTGAAAAATAAACACTAATCTACCATGTATATACTGAAATTTAAAAAAAAAATGCAGCTTTGACCCATGAATTGAAGTTGATTTCAAGCTAGATAATCCCCAAACTCACTTACTCTTCTTGATTTCCTATTTTCTCAAAATTTCAGTTCATTTGCAACTTGAAATCGTCACCAAAATGAGCTTACATGTGGTGGATTTCGAGCTTATAATGTATGGGTTTTGTTCAAGGATGGATGGGGAGTGAATTGGTGTGATTTTCAAGTAGAAATTTGAAGTGAAAATTGAGTAGAATTGGAGATGAAGTTCACAGCTTCATGAAGAAGAAGACGAAGATGATGAAGAAAATGGCATGGGTTGTGCACATCAATGGAGAAGAAGAACGAAATGAAATAATAATAATAATGGCCTTTATATATGGCCTTGAATTTTAGTGATAGTGGTGGCTATTTACAACTAATCCCTTCCAATTTCTTTAAATCCTTCCCAATAAAATTTTCAATCCTTGTAATCCCCATTATGACCATCATTCCAAGCTCATTTAATTATATCACAATGGCTCTAATATGGATCCGTTTAATTAACCCCCACTAGGCTATCGTTTAATAATACTAATAATAATATAATCTACCTTCCATTTTTATCCGATATAACTTGGACTCTCAATTATAATAATATTAACACTAATATGTAATTTATCAAACGATAATTAAAACACTAATTTTGAGGGCATTACAATGGCAGTAACAGCCGCAACCAGAATAGAGGCTCGCATAGTGATGACACCTCAACGAGCCAGGTAGCCAAGAAGGCCAAAAACGACGAGGATGTGTGTAGGATCTTCAGAACAGAGAGAAACAGGGAAGACTTTGGGAAACCACCTCCCTTAAGGACACCAGCACGGGCCAGAAATATGGAAAAATTTTGCATGTACCACAATGAAACAGGGCATAGTATGGCCGACTATGTTATATACCCTAGAGACCGTTCGCAACAGCAATAGCAGCAACCTACTGGGTCGGTATGTATGGAATCCATCCCGGGAGAGCCCGCTGTGAAAGTTTTCCACACTATGCATGGAGGTCTGCACCCCGCAGGGACGTAAGAAGCGAGACAAGATGACAGATGATATAACTTTCACAAGCGTCGACTTGATAGGTGTACACTGGCCGCACAATGACGCCATCGTCATAAAAGCGACTATTGGAGGGATAGCTGTACATCGGACCATGGTCGACAATGGTAGCTCGATGAACATCCTGTATAAGGCCGTACTTGAGGGAATGAGTTTGAACTAGAATCACTTACAACCGGCAAGAGAACTACTGTACGACTTCACGAGGGATTCTGTTATCCACCTAGGGTTAATCGTCCTACACCTCGCCTTGTGAGAACCAGGCCTCAAATAACTTCCATGGCAACCTTCCTCGTCATCAACAGCACGATGACCTATAATGCTATTCTAGGAAGACCAGCTCTCAACGACCTGGAGGTGGTCACTTCTACCAAACACATGGCCCTCAGATTCCCAACCCCAATGGGAATAGGAAGTGTTCGTGGGGAACAAGAGGTGGCCAGGGTGTACTACAAAGAGGCCATCAAGATAGGGGCATTGGGAATAAAAGCAGAGGCTGGAGTTAGCGAACTTCGGATGGGAACGCAAACTAGGGATCCTTTCTCCCCTCCAACCTCGAAGCTCGACGACGGCATCGATCCTAGAGTAATAGACGAAAATGAAACATCTGGCCCAATTGAAGAATTAGAAGAAGTAGGATAGATGAATTGATGCCGGAGAGAACGCTGAAGTTAGGGGCAAATTTGACTCCAACCGAAAAAGGAAAGTTGTTCACTTTCCTAAAAGAGAACCTCGATGTCTTCGCATGGACACATAGTGACATGGTAGGAATCAGTCCCGAGGTAATGGCACACAGACTTAATATAGACCCAGCTTTCAAGCTAGTCGGGTAGAAGAGGAGAGCTATGAATGCTGAGAGATATGCAGCCTTAAAAGTAGAAGTCGATAAACTCTTGACTAATGGATTCATCAAGGAATCCTATTACCCCAGCTGGCTTGCCAACTCAGTATTAGTAAAAAAGAAAAACAACAAGTGGAGAACCTGTGTGGATTTCACCGACCTCAACAAGGCATGCCCAAAGGACAGTTTCCCCCTGCCTAGGATCGATCAGTTGGTCGATTCGACAGCTGGACACGAGTTACTAAGCTTTATGGATGCGTACTTAGGCTACAACTAGATTCCCATGTTCCCAGCAGATAAGGAACATACCTCTTTCATCATAGATAGAGGGCTATACTGCTACAAACTATAAAGTGATGCCCTTCGGTTTAAAGAACGCATGAGCAACGTACCAGCAGCTAGTTAACATGATCTTTGCTAACCAAATAGCAAAGACGATTGAAGTATACATGGACGACATGCTCGTAAAGTCAATTAAGGCAATCGATCACGTTACACACCTAAAAGAGATGTTCCAAGTGCTAAAACAGTATCAAATGAAGCTTAACCCCCTGAAGTGCGCTTTCGGAGTTGCCTCCGGAATATTTCTGGGCTTCATGGTGAATCAGAGAGGAATAGAAGCAAACCCCAAAAAAATCAAGGCCCTGCGCGAGATGCAATCTGTTAGGATTATGCTCAATAACAAGAGCGTAATAGTGCATTTGACAATCGATCTCATATAAATAAAAGTGATTTCTATTTTAAAAAATCTTATAGCAATTATATTAATTGTCAAAAGTAAATAATCATAAGGTCAAGAGACTATGTGAAACAAAAGAATTGTTTGTACATCTGAATATGTATGAGGTAGACACAATTCTTTAGTTAGTCTCGAATACGCTTTCACAACTTAAGATATAAGGTTGGACGCCCTTATCTTGTCAAAGTTGTAGATTCTTTTGTTAGCATTTGAGCGGGATCAAATGTAATATGATGAGTCTAAAATCATTGAAGTGTCTTTGGATGAAAGAATCTAGTGCACTGGGTGCACTGAATAGGATCACTATAGAAAACTTTATCTGCAACCATCAGTGGATAAAAGTATTCAACTGAGACAATTGAAGAGTCTATCTGAATCCTGAGATAAATGATGGACTTATGTTTGCACGCGTTATCATTTGAGCTGTCAATGAGTACGATTATATCGCATAGTCTATCCTCGATGGCTTGGTGGTATTCACGTGTATATCGATAGAGGACATCATTTATAGAAATGGACATTGTAACTGCATTTCGCAAATGTTAGTAGAATACCATCATATAGATGTTTTGAGGTATTGGATATTTAAATCTTTACGTAAAGTTTTCAATAGTGATTATTGTAACATGACTTCTGGACAAGTCAAAATATCCAAGTTTGAAAACATGGTCATATGAGTAAATATGGTAACTTGGAGAGCTATAGACGGTCTATGAGCTCTCGGCGATTACTGGTATTTTTCACGAGGATACATTTTCTCCATTTAGGTTGTCTAGGGTACGAATTAGTATGCTCACTTATTCTATATTTATTTAAGAGTGCAATTTTAATGAACTAAAATTAATGGATCGGACCTAAGTGAATCATTTGTTGATTGTGATTAGGTTATGTCTATTAGAGCTTAAATTTAGATAGCCCGCCAGGATCTTCAATCCACACGAACTTGAATGGATCATTAGTTATATACTACCGAATCATTTATTTGATCCATCTTATGGAATTGATTTTGGAATTCTTTCCAAAAGTTTTGAGAGGTACGTTATTGTGTTCGATTAAGACACACGGTAACTCATCAAAATACCTGGGATGGGCGGCCAAGGGTGTGTGATCCCTTGGGCAGCCCTAAGAGATGTTTTTAACATCCCATAAATAAATTGATAATATAATTAACACATTTAATAAAAATGGGGCTGTTAAATTATATTAAATATATTTATTTAAAGGCATGTGGACTTGTTTCTTTTTATAAGAATGGGTCTAGTTCACATGTAGACTTTTTGTGTTGGTCCAATGAGATTAATAAAATGGAAAAACAAAATTTGGCCCATGCAAATAGGGGTGGGCGGCGATGGCTAAATTATTTGGCCAATTATTTTGTTTTATTTTATTATTTAATTAAATGGTAATTAGTTAATTAATTAATTAATTAATTGTTTAATTAAAAGTCAAAACACTTTTCTACTAGGAATTGGATTTTTATTTTTCATGCTATTTTTAATAGTATGATAAGTATCAAAAACCTTATTTGATAAGGAGATAAATAAAAGGAGTTATTTATCAAATTAAATTAGGAAGTTTTTGATATTTATCAAAACTCTAAAGTTGACTATTAGTCACTTTTAGGAAGTTTTTGATAAATCATTCTAATTCTCAATTATCCTTTAATAATTATTGGATAATAGTTTCAAGAGATAAAATAGGATTGAACTCTTGGTTTGATGGTTTTTGGGTGAAACACAAAATCCTCCTTATGGGAGGATTCGGCCACCTTATATAAACCACCATGGAGAGTTCGGCCAATACTAATGCTTTGATACAAGTTTTGAGTTTTTGTAAGCTTTGAAAAGACAAGAAAAAACTCACCATCTCTAAGAAAAGTGTGAGAATTTGCCCGAGAGAAAAGAGAGAAAGAACGTGTTTTTCGTTTTCTCAGGAGGGTTTTGAGTAACTAACGAAAAAGAAAAGTTTTTTGTTTCTCATCCTCAGGTACACAATTCAAAAAAGGGAGCCCACACTCCAAGGTGATCCACATTCGTGAAGGATTGGAAGATCTTGCGGTTCATAATCGACGCAACATCAAGCCTCATGTAATTCAAAAGGTATGTTATCTTTTGTTATATATATTTAATTAAATATGGGTTAAGATTGCTCTTTTTGGAAAAAAAATTTAAAACGTACCAATGCAAAAATATTTGTTTTTTGCGCCTTCCGCTGCGCCGTACTAGCCGTTTTTCCTACACAGTCACCCACTGAAAGTTTAAGTGCAACGGTCTAATATGAACCTAGAGGGGGGTTAATAGGTTCTTATCCAATTTTTTTATTACCAACAATTTAATTAGACCAATTCGTTAATTACAAACACATAACAAATGCGAAAGAGATAAACAAAATCAACACAAGGATTTTAGCGTGGAAAACCCCTTCCAACAAGGGATCAAAAACCACAGGACCACTCTTGGCCACTTAACGGACAATCCACTAGTGATAAATGCAGTACACCCTCAAGTGGAAATTACAAGGACTCACTTCTCTTGGACTATCCCACTCTAGTCTACCCGCAGGCCTTTTCCCTAATGATCTCGCAAGATTCACTAAGTGACTAAATGTATATCCTCAAGCTATCCTAGAATTCACACTTCTATTGGCGTGAGCCTACACCTATCGTCTCACAAGAGCCAACTAGTGAAATTCCACACAAATGTAACTTTTCCAAGCTTGTTCACAAGACTTCACCAAAGTCACACAAGCTCTTCCAACAACACAAAGGATTATGGTCTAAGTGTTCAATGATGCATGAACATACAATTTATGATGCTAAGTGAACTTGTGCACACAATCTACTTAAATAACACTTGGCATAAACACATTACAAGACCTAACAAATTTTGCAACAAATTCAACACTTTCAAGTCATGAAACAAACATATTCAATGCATGAACTTTACAAGGCAGCCAACATGTGAATTCAGATTTTGTATGAATGTGATTCTAGCAACAAGCAAATTATTACAACATCAATTAACACTTTTGATCCAATCTATATTAGTACCAATCCACTAAACACATCTGAGATAGAGGTTTAATTTATTCAAGCAAAACAAATGCACTCTAAATAACAATATAAAGTTATATAGGTACTAATTCAACTTCCTAAATCCCTTATCATGCATTAAACATAAAACCCACAAGCTTTCAATAACCAATCAATATTTAACTCTCATTCAAGAACAACAAAGAGATTTAAATGAAATGAAGCATAAAACAACTTCAACATACAAGGAAAACACTTACCACAAGTCTCTAGCTTGATTCCATGGACATACAAGAGAGATTGGGTGAGTTTTGAGAGATTGGAGTTGAGAGAGCATGAAGAGAGGGAGCTGTTAGGGTTCTTCTTTCTGGTTTTTTGATGAAAAATACGAAGTGACCTTTATATAGGAAGAGCCACGGGTCGGGTTGCCACATAAAATGGGTCGGGTGCAGTTTTCTACACTGACCTATGTCCGATTTCTAGCTAATATCTAAAGCAGCGCCACCTAGACAATTCTGAAAAAAATTACTGAAAGTAGACACATATATGAACAAATTTCATGAAGAACTCCATTTAAAATTTGGACTTGAAGGGTGACATATTAGACCACATACCTGACACACAAAAACTGCCTCCCCTGTTTTTTTCAACACTGACCTATGTCCGGTTTCTATCTAATATCTAGTGAAGTGCCGCCCAGCAAATTCTAAAAATTTTACAAAAGTAAGTACACTCATAGGCAAACAACTTTCATGAAGAACATACTTTGCAATTCGGATAGGAAGGTAGGGATATGGGACCATCTATAGGATGCATCTGCAGGACATAACATATGAATGTGATACAATGAACTATGCACCATATACCATGTAGTTGATGAATGAGATGCCTAGAAACATAATGACTGATATGTTGAGTGTGTGTGAGATCCTAAAAACCTTTGTGAGATTGAGAGCAACTTACCAAATGAATCGATGATCTTGATGCCTTCAACAAAAACTCCCAAACACAATTACAACCAAAGAGTGTTTTGCACGAAATTAGCCAACCTAGAAAATACTCGACCTAACAATCTCCCCCTTTGGCTATTCCGAGACAAAACCTCAAACCTCAAACCTCACGAAAATACAAAATGATACAAAGTTTGAACTAAAAAATACAACCTCACAAAATTGCAATGAATGATCTTAAAACTAAAACCTTGAAGATTGAGATCATTTTCGGGTAAGGTGAACCTGAAACAAAAGAAAGCACACTAACACAAAACAAAATATGTAACATCCCAAATTTCGAGTAATTAATTTTGAATATGTGAAAATAAATTTTGTGAATTGAGGGGTGTTTATTTTATGGTTTCCAAGTGGACCAAATTGAACGGTCGAAAACGATGCACGAAGAGAGAGTGAAAAACTGGGACAGTGAGCATCGCGACCTGGCCATCGCGACCACAGATCGCGATGCGCTGCTCGCGATGAAGAATGTTGATTCTTGGCAGTGAGCACCGCGACTAGTTACCGCGACCACAGATCGTGATGACTGGCTCGCGATGAAAAAGTGACAATCTTGGCAGTGAGCAACACGACCACCATGAGGTGTGATCGCGATGAAGGCGGTAGAGTTGCTCCAGAGAGCAACGCGACCAGGTCACCGCGACCACAGGTCGCGACGACGGTCGCGACGATCAAAATTTTATAAAAAAAAAAAAAAAAAAAGAAGAGATGTGAAGTCTCTGGAAAAACAGAAAAGAGAGAAAACAGAGAGAGAAGGAGAGAGACCGAGAAAAGAAGAAGAAGAAGAAGAAGAGAGAGAAAGAAAGAAAGAGAAAAAGAAGAAGAAGAAGAAGAAGAAGAGAAAAGGAAGAAGAAGAAAGAAAAGGAAAAGAAGAGAGAAAAAGGAAAAAGAAAAATCCAGAAGAACAACTGTTCAAACCAGGTTGGTGTACACTTGTCTTTGAAACTTTTGTAGTTTTCTTATATGATTTTTGACTTGAATTCAAATTATTTGAATCTTCTGATGGATAAATATTTATATAGTGCTTGATTTGTATATACTGATTGAATTCGATTTTCGATTTATAATGATTTGTTCGAATAAATTGTTTAAGAATATCCTTTGAATTACGAATATTATTGTTGAATTCGAAAGAAAGAGAATGTTTTAATCTAATTGTTAGGAATTTCTTTATACGTTTTTTATTTTAAATTTCTATATTTTGATTAGATTAATTGAGAATTTAGTTTCCGATTTTGAAAAGTATTATGGATTTGTGATATCGAATGCTTTCGAATATGTGTACGTACGATTTAATTGAATTGAATTATGAATATTCACTGAAAATGATTTTGAATTATATAAAATTGATTTATATTGAATTTATTGATTATATATACTCGTATTTCATTTTCGTATATCGTTAGAACTGTTTATGGAATATGTTGATGTAGTTTCAAAGAAATCATATGTTTTCAGAACCTGATTGATGAATATGGTTCTACGAATATTGTTTGGTTTTGTAATTATTGATTTTGATTAAAACTTGTAATCGTTGGATTTCGAAAACCATGAATAACTAATTGGATATTTGACAACCCTGAATAACGGCCCTGATATATGTATAGGGATATATGGATATAGGAGATTGACATGTCAATTGGGTATATTAGCAGTACTGCGCCGATATTTCTGTATTGATATCACTCTATGGATTATTAGCAGTCACTGTTGTGGCCAATCCTTGAGTGAAGCCGTTTCCGACGGGTAGTTCCAGTTGGTTCCGATGTCGGAAATAACACCTGTATAGGGATACCATTTCAGCGGGCAGTTCCCGTTGGTTCCGATGCTGAAATGGGAAACCCGACTGTATATTCGGCGGGCAGTTCCTGTTGGTTCCGATGCCGAATAACCAGTAATCCAGTCCTGCGAACCCTGTTATATGTATCAAGGGCGCAATTGAGAATTGATAGTTAGAATACGTTATGGAAAAAGAAAGAAATGATATTGAAACTGAAATCCAGAAAACTCTTGAATGTATATATAAATATATTTCTGTCATTCTGTATTTAAGTTTTATGGTTTAGTTATATACGTAATGTGAATTTCTGAGTTTCATATGTAGTGATTTCAATTATATTATAATGTGTTTTCTATATATATTTATATTTCTGAAATTTTGATAAAGCTATATTGTTTATTTATATATATATATATATATATATATATATATCTTTATGAATTTCTGAATTTACAATCCAATGTTTTATATGATATTGAATTTTATTTAGTATACACCCACTAAGCTATATGCTTAGCGCGTTGATGTTTATCACGCGTAGGTAACCAGGATATTGGAAAGCAAAAAGGTTGAAGAAGAGGGAATTGCAGGAAGATCTTCAGAGTCCCAGTCACCACATTTTGGGTACATATATATATTTCTGTTTAAAGTACTTAGTTATGCATGCATATACAGAATACTTGTAATTGAGTTATATAAGTATGTTCCGTAATTATGTTGTCATTAATTATTTTATGATTTTCTGTTTTCAATTTCGAAAGACTGTAACTACACAATTTATAAATTGTTTTATTTTACAAACTGTTTGAAAGTCGCACTAAACGGCAGAGTGCGCATTTGAATGAAATGATATTTAGAAGTGTTTGTGGATTTTGTGTGCATTGGATTTTATTTGAAAACAGGTTTTGGTAAATTAGAACAACAAAGGAAACTCTGCCGAAATTTTTAAAAATAATTTTTGATGGGCTCACTCGAAAAGATTTTAAAATTACAAACTATATGGTTTTCAGTTTATAAACAGAAATAAGAAAGTTTTGAAAACCCGGTAGCACTTCCTGGGTCGATCCAGCCGGGTCGGGTCAGGGGGTGTTACAAAATACATTAGTAGACACCGTGCGGTTCATATAAACACCCATAGATAAACATAATCATTAACAACAGAAACAAAACGATGAACGATAAACACATGTATGCATTAAAATTTATCCCCCTAAGGTTATTTCCATATGCACATAAAACAAGAAATACAAGCGTCTCCCCTTCAAATTCTCCCCCTGAGTACTACACATCAATACAAACTTCTCCCCCTTTTTGTCACGAGAGAGGCAAAGAAATAATACAATAGACAAAGATATGTGAGAACAGAAAAATATCGCACAAGAGACAAGAAAATACACGTACTAATTCCCCCTAAATGCCATACACAAGTAACATGGGAGTTATATCCTTAAGAAACCAATAATAAAAAATATGCACCACAACAAGTATCAAGTCCTATCTCAGCTTCAAAAACACAAACACAATCATCACTTCATTAACAAATTAACATTTGCCCACAATAAGTGACCAATATACATACAAGCACTGAAGCACATATATATAAATATATATCATCCTGTCTCAAGAAAGTTGTAAAATTTTAAAAATAAGCCTTTGAAAGAAATATTTTGATATCAACTACAAAACTGTATTACATTATCATTTAACACAAGCTCGTCTCTCTCTCTCTATTTTTTTTTTGAGCTTTTCCTTCTTTTTTTATTATTTTTTTTATTTCTACTTTAATTTTAATTTCCAAAGGCATTGGCAACTTTCATTGCACCTAAAGAGGTAGCCTTCTCCTCTAACTTGGAGATAAAGATATTATTTGAAGCACATTGTAGAGGTAGCTTTCACTCTTCCATAGGGCATAGCCATTTCCAAGCCTTTGTTTACCAAGCCATTATTAATCCAATTATACATTTCTCAATAAGAAAACTATTTTCACAAACATTTGAGAGCAATGAGAAATCTTTTGACATTCAGAAACTGGATGAGCTTAATAGACACAAACATTCATACAATTGCTTATACAAGTCCAAATATGGGCATTTTGTCAATTGCAACAAAGATCTGAAGGGCTAATGTTAGGAATTCAAGAGTAGATAAATGATACAGATCATTTTACACAAATAAGACACTATTCCACTCTTAGACATGAACAACACATGTTACAAATGATATGACACAATCAATGAAGGGAGCATACACCAATGGATTTACTAAGTGATTGAAACCTAACATGATCCAAAGGTTTGGTAAACAAATTAACAAGTTGATTTTCTGTGGACACATGCTCTAAGGACACTACTTTGCTTTCGACTAATTCTCTAATGAAATGATGTCGAATGTCAATATGCTTAGTCATAGAGTGTTGAACAGGATTTTTGGAAATATTTATAGCACTGGTATTGTCACAATAAATTGTCAGAGTACCTTGTTCCAAGCCATAATCCTTCAACATTTGTTTCATCCATAGAAGTTGTGTACAACCACTACCTGCTGCCATGTATTCTACCTTTGCAGTTGACAAGGAGATAGAGTTTTGCTTTTTGCTATACCAGGACACAAGATTGTTTCCCAGATAGAAGCATCCTCCAGTTGTGCTTTTTAGATCATCAATGCATCCTGCCCAATCTGCATCACTAAAGCCAACTAGGTTAGGATTAGTGTCAAAAGAGTACCAAATTCCAAAGTCCGAAGTTCCATTGACATATCAAATTATTCTTTTCACAGCTGTAAGATGTGACTCTTTCGGATCTGATTGATACTTAGCACACAAACCAACACTAAAAGAAATATCAGGTCTGCTAGCAGTTAAGTACAACAAACTTCCTATCATGCTTCTATACAGACTCTGATCAACACTTTTCCCATTTGAATCTTTACTCAATTTCAATGAAGTGCTCATGGGTGTATTATAGTGTTTTGCCGATTCTAACCCAAACCTTTTTACTAGGTTTTTAGCATATTAAGCTTGGGAAATGAAAATCCCATCACTCATTTGCTTGATTTGTAAACCTAGGAAATAAGTTAGCTCACCTACCATGCTCATCAACTTACGAGTCATCACATTAACAAAGTCACTCACCCGCTTTTCATTAGTGGAACCAAACACAATATCATCAACATAAATTTGAGTTATGAATAACTCACCATTTTCACATTTGATGAACAAGGTTTTATCAACACTACCTCTTATATATTTGTTTTCAAGCAAGTAGTAGGTGAGACGTTCATACCATGCTCACGGAGCTTGTTTCAATCCATAGAGTGTTTTCTTCAATTTGTATACATGCTCTGGATGATGTGGATCTACAAATCCCTTTGGTTGTTCAACGTATACTTCTTCTTGAAGAACTCCATTTAGAAATTCACTCTTCACATCCATTTGATGTAGTTTGAACCTGTACACACACGAAACACACAATAAAAGTATAATAGATTCCAATCTAGCTACTGAAGCAAAAGTTTCATCAAAGTCTACTCCCTCAAGTTATGTGTAGCCTTAAGCAACTAGTCTTGCTTTGTTCCTCATTACATTTCCATTTTCGTCTGATTTGTTTTTGAAAATCCACTTTGTACCAATGACATTGGTACTCTTAGGTCTAGAGACAAGAAACCACACATCATTCCTTTGAAATTGATTGAGTTCTTCTTGCATGGCACCAATCCAGAACTCATCTTGAATTGCTTCTTCAAATTTCTTGGGTTCAAACTAAGACGTGTAACAAACAAAGATAGCTAACTTGATTAACTAGTTGTCTTCTTGTTCGTACTCCTTCACTCACATCTCTTATGATGTCATCCTTTTTATGAGATCTCCTAACCCAAGGAGCAGGGTCTTTTTGATTTGGCATTTCTTCAATTTCCACTTCTTTCACATATGAGTCAAAACCTGCACATTCAAAATTCTCAACAACATACTCATCATCAATATTAGACACAATTCCTGCATCATCCATAACCACATTAGATGATTCCATAATTGTATGAGTAGTTGAATTGAATACCCTATATGCTCTATTGTTAGAGGAGTATCCTAAAAAAATACCTTCATCACTTTTAGCATCAAACTTACCAAGTTGGTCACGATCATTCAAAATGTAGCACTTACTCCCAAATGTGTGAAAGTAACTTATATTCGGCTTTTTTCCTTTCCATAATTCATATGGTGTTTGTCTAGTGTCGGGTCTCAAGAAAACACGGTTTGAAATATAGCATGCAGTATTGACAGCTTCAGCCCATAAATTCCTTGGAAGTTTCTTGTAATTGAGCATAACTCTAGCCATCTCTTGCAATAGCCTGTTCTTTCTCTCAACAACACCATTTTGTTGAGGAGTTCTAGGAGCAAAAAACTCATGAAAAATACCAAGGTTATCATAAAAATTACCGAAGCTAGCTTTTTCAAATTCCTTTCCATGATCACTCCTAATTCTTTGAATGTTCTTGATTTTAAGATCTTTTTCATTTTGAAGTTTAATGCAAAGTGATTTAAATTTCTCAAAAGCATCTGACTTTTCTCTAAGAAAATCAATCCAAGTGAATCTAGAAAAGTCATCAACACACACAAAGATATACTGCTTATCTCAAAAGCTTTCGGTTTGCATAGGACCCATGAGACCCATGTAAAGAAGCTCCAAGGGACGTTTGGACATTGTACCTTTATTTTTCTTGTGTATCTTTTTTGTTTGCTTCCTAATTTGACATGGTCCACATACACCTTCCTGTTTCTTTCCTAGCTCAGAAAGACCTCTCACAGCCTTCATCTTTCCAAATTTCTTTAGGTCCTTGAAATTCAAGTGACCAAGTCTTTGATGTCAAAGTTCAACCTGTTCATGGTTAGACAAATTGCATTTAAGAGGTTTAACATCAATACAATAACAATTATCATCAGTTCTCTTTCCCTGTAAAATAACATTTCCATTAGAGTCCAAGATTGCACAAGTATCTTTAAAAAAGTTGACAGCATGTACACTTTCACACAAGTGTGTAATGCTAATCAAGTTTGCCTACAATCCATCAACAAGAAGAGCATTATTAAGACTAGGTAAACCAGAAATTTTAATTGACCTTTTACCTATCATCTTCTTCTTAGAACCATTACCAAAAGTGACCCATCCTCCATCATTCATCACGGGATTTTCAAAAACATTTTTATCTCCGGACATGTGCCTAGAACAACCACTAACAAGGTACCAAGAATTTGCATTAATGGCTTTCAAGGCATAATGAGCAGCATAACATATGAAATCATCTTTTCTAACCCATGCTTTTCTCATTTTCTTTTTCAAGTTCTTTTCTTGTGGTTTTGAATTAACAACATTGTTACGTATTTGTCTAGAAAATCTTTCAAAGTGACAATCCCTAGATTCCATTTCATTATGGCACATTTGAATGTAATCAAAACATCTAGGTCTAATATGCCATTTCCTACCACAAAAATGACAAATAGGAATAAAGTTAGAAAATGTACCTTGATGATTTGGTTGCCATTAATTTCTTTAGCGTCGGAATGATGTGGTGTTAGGAACTTTACCTTATGCTTATAGTTTTCTAAGAGGTGCCCTCTTGGGGTTGCTTGTTATCCATGGTTGTTCAAGTGTTTGCTTTAAATTTTCTCCTTTGAAATATGTTGTCTTGCTTGATGAAGGAGTGATTTCTTTAATTGCATAGCCTATGTCTCTCTTATCTCCATAAGCCTTGCCAAGATTAATTACTTTATCAACCTTTAGTGCACCCAAAGTCAGCCCCTCGATTGATTTCCTTGCATCCTCCAATTCCTTGAGACATTCTTGTTCCCTATGTCTTACAATTTGCAATGTATTCTCTTTCTCACTCAGTTCCTTCTTCATTAGAATAATTCTTTAATATCTTCTTTTTCTTTCTTGACTTTTTGGATGGCTTCTTCAACAATCCGAGCGCTTGATAATGCCTCTTGCTTCTCTTTCTTAAGGTTCTTGAGTTTGACCTTATAAGAAACATTTTCCTTCTTTATCTTGAGGCTTTCTGCATATAACTCATTAAAAGCTCCCTCAAGGCTTTCTTCATTTGATTCCTCTCTCTCACTCATGCTCATTTCACCTTCACTAGCTTCTTCCTCCTTGTTATGATGACTTGCAACAAAGGCAATGAAGTTACTAACTAGCTCCTCTGAACTTGTGGAGCTTGTATCATCTTCTTCATCACTATCACTCCATGATACCTTCATTGCCTTACCTTTCTTATTTTTCTTCAAATTATTGGCACATTCGGTTGAGATATGCCCATAGCCTCCACAATCATAACATTGGACGCCTCTCTTGTTAATCTTTTCTTTTGAGGTGACAACTTTCTTTGGAAAGCTTTTCTTTGTATCTTTGGTTCTTGTGGAGTTCTCACCCTTCTTTTTGTTTGTCTTGAGGAATTTTTTGAACCTCTTGGCAAACATGGCAATCTCGGCTTCATTGAGATCATTATCATCTTCTAAATTTTCAGCTTCCTTAATTGCTTTGAGGGCTATATTCTTGTGTTTCTTAACTGGTTTCAATCCCATTTCAAAAGTCTTCAATGAACCAACAAGTTCTTCCACTCTCATGGAATCAACATCCTTGCTTTCTTCAATAGTTGTAACTTTAGCTTGAAATCTTTCGGGCAAGGATCTTAGGATCTTCCTAACAATCTTCGAGCTAGAATAAACTTCTCCCAACATATAACTCTAATTGGTGATGTCTGTGAGCTTGGCTTCAAATTCTGCAAAGGTCTCATTCTCTTCCATTCGAAGACTCTCAAATTGAGATGTTAGCATTTGAAGCTTGGACCTCTTAACAGCTGTAGTTCCTTCATGTGTGATTTGGAGGATCTCCCATACTTCCTTGGCACTTTCACATTTTTGAATGTGCCTATATTGACTGTCATCAACGCCACAGAAAATAGCGTTCAACCCTTTTGAATTCTAAGTTGCCATACTGTAATCTGCAGGTGTCCAAGTTGACTTGGGTTTCAATGTGCTTCTCCCATCTTCACTTGTGATTGTGGGAGGTGTGTACCCCTCTTCGATGCTTGTCCATACATGTTCATCTATGGACTTCAAGTATGCTTTAATGCAGACTTTCCAAAATAAGCAGTTTGTGTTATTTAGAAGTGGAGGTTTGGTGTGAGATGCACCCTCTCTTACTACGGAGTCCATCGAATCAAGAATAGACAAAGATTGCACACAAATATCAAACAAGCAACAAACACCCAAAGATCTAGCTATGTATGTCTAGCTACCCGCTATGATACCAATTGAAAGTTTAAGTGCAACAGTCTAATATGAACCTAAAGGGGGGTGAATAGGTTCTTATCCAATTTTTTGATTACCAAAAATTTAATTAGATCAATTCAACAATTATAACCACATAACAAATGCGGAAGAGATAAACAAAATCAACACAAGGATTTTAGCGTGGAAAACCCCTTCCAACAAGGAATCAAAAACCACGGGACCACTCTTGGCCACTTAACGGACAATCCACTAGTGATAAATGCAGTACACCCTCAAGTTGAAATTACAATGACTCACTTCTCTTGGACTATCCCACTCTAGTCTTCGTGCAGGCCTTTTCCCTAATGATCTCGCAAGATCCACTAGGTGACTAAATGTATATCTTCAAGCTATCCAAGAATTCATACTCCTATTGGTGTGAGCTACACCTATCGTCTCGCAAGAGCCAACTAGTGAAATTCTACACAAATGCAGCTTTTCCACAAGAAGCAAACCTTGAGCTTGTTCACAATACTTCACTAAAGTCACACAAGCTCTTCCAACAACACAAAGGATTATGGTCTAAGTGTTCAATGATGCATGAACATACAATTTATGATGCTAAGTGAACTTGTGCACACAATCTACTTAAATAACACTTGGCATAAATAAATTTCAATGCATGAACTTTGCAAGGCAGCCAACATGTGAATTCAGATTTTGTATGAATGTGATTCTAGCAACAAACAAATTATTACAACATCAATTAACACTCTTAGTCTAACCTAGATTAGTACCAATCCACTAAACACATGTGAGATAGAGGTTTAATTCATTCAAGCAAAACAAATGCACTCTAAATAATAATATAAAGTTATATAGGTACTAATTCAACTTCCTAAATCCCTTATCATGCATTAAACACAAAACCCACAAGCTTTCAACATCCAATCAATATCTAACTCTCATTCAAGAACAACAAAGAGATTTAAATGAAATGAAGCATAAAACAACTTCAACATATAAGGAAAACACTTACCACAAGTCTCTAGCTTGATTCCATGGACATACAAGAGAGATTGGGTGAGTTTTGAGAGATTGGAGTTGAGAGAGCATGAAGAGAGGGAGCTGCTAGGGTTCTTCTTTCTGGTTTTTTGATGAAAAATGCGAAGTGACCTTTATATAGGAAGAGCCACGGGTCGGGTTGCCACATAAAATGGGTCGGGTGCAGTTTTCTACACTGACCTATGTCCGATTTCTAGCTAATATCTAAAGCAGCGCCACCTAGACAATTCTGAAAAAAATTAATGAAGAAAGTAGACATATATATGAAAAACTTTCATGAAGAACTCCATTTAAAATACATGACACACAAAAACTGCCTCCCCTGTTTTTTTCAGCACTGACCTATGTCCGGTTTCTATCTAATATCTAGTGAAGTGCAGCGCAGAAAATTCTAACAATTTTACAGAAGTAAGTACACACATAGGCAAACAACTTTCATGAAGAACACACTTTGCAATTCGGATAGGAAGGTGGGGATATGGGACCATCTATAAGATGCATCTGCAGGACATAACATATGAATGTGATACAATGAACTATGCACCATATACCATGTAGTTGATGAATGAGATGCCTAGAAACATAATGACTGATATGTTGAGTGTGTGTGAGATCTTAAAAACCTTTGTGAGATTGAGAGCAACTTACCAAATGAATCGATGATCTTGATGCCTTCAACAAAAACTCCCAAACACAATTACAACTAAAAAGTGTTTTGCACGAAATTAGTCAACCTAAAAAAATACTCGACCTAACACCCACGAAACCAAAGCATGTTCAAAGCCTCAATGGACAGGTCTCTGTACTTAGCAGGTTTATCTCAAAATCAACGAACAAATGTGTCCTTTCTTTAACATCCTAAGGGGGAATAAGAGATTCGAATGGACAGAGGAATGCGAGCTCGCTTTCCAGAAACTAAAAGAATACATGGGGCGAGCTCCATTGCCATCAAAACCTCAGGATAGGGAAAAGCTTATCATCTACCTGGCAGTGACCCAGCATGCCATAAGTGCGGTTCTGATTCGATAGGAATAAGATACAGGTACCGGTCTATTACGTGAGTAAAAGACTGCAAGACGCGGAAAATAGATACCTACCGATGAAGAAACTCGCATATTGTCTGATAGTGGCTTCAAGGAAGTTACGCCCATATTTCTAAGTCCACAGCATCGACGCGCTCATTAGTTACCCTTTGAGACAAGTCTTACAGAAGCCCGACACTTTAGGAAGGCTACTAAAGTGGGTGACAAAGCTAGCACAATATGACCTGGAATATAAACCTCGCACGGTGATCAAAGGCCAAGCCTTCACAAACTTCGTGGCGGAGTTCACGGGCTTGGAAGAAGGGGCTCAACGGGAAGGGCCTCAACAAGAAAATCCCCTTCCCACAGCAAACGAGCGAGAAGAACCTAAATCCCCACCATAGGAATTGTACATCTACGGGTCCTCATGTGAAGGAAATGCTGGAGCTGGAATCCTATTGATAAGCCCGGAAGGACAAAAGATCCACTGTACCTTATGTTTTGGTTTCACCGCATCCAAAAATGAAGCAGAATATGAGGCCCTCCTCGCAGGGTTACGTCTAGTCAAAGAACTACAAGTATGAGCAATTAAGATATATAACAACTCACAGCTAAATGTGAATTAGGTAAAACAAGAATTCCAAGCCTGTGGCATAAACACGATAGCCTACTTACAGAAAGCCAGCAAACTTCTGGGAATGTTTCAGTGGCACAAAATCCAGCATATCCTATGAGCTCAAAATGCACATGCAGACGCATTTGCTTGTCTGGCGACTACCAAGGATACAGATCTACTCAACGCAGTAGCAGTCGAACACTTGCCAGAACCAAGCATAGTAACCAAAGACACGGTTATGATAGTTAGGACCACGCCAAATTCATGAATGAACCCGCTCGTTAATTACCTTTCCAACTAAAGGCTGCCATCAGACAAGAACAAAGCTCGCCGCCTACGAATACTAGCAGCAAAATATGTCATCTACGATGACATTCTGTTCAAACGAGGTTTCTTCACGCCTCTGCTGCGGTGCATGGAAGAAGAAGACACTATTCCTGTCCTCTATGACATTCATGCAGGAGTATGCAGCAACCACACTAGGGGGCTCTCCCTAACCAATAAAGCTCTATGGTAAGGCTTCTACTGGCCCATGATAAAGCAAGATGCCATCAACCTCGTAAAACGATGTGACAAGTGCCAGCATTTCGCCAATGCACCCCGAGTATTGCCAGCACAGCTACATTTAATGGTCAGCCCATGGCCATTCGCCATATGGGGAATGGACCTAATCGGCCTGTTGCTGACAGCACGCAGAAATTGCAAACATGCGGTGGTGGCAGTAGACTACTTCACAAAGTGGGCAGAAGTAGAGGTCCTTAATGAAATCTCGACAACCAAGATCAAAAACTTTGTATGGGAAAACATCGTAAGCAGATTTGGCATCCCTTAGAAAATCATCACAGACAATGGCACAGAATTTAAAAGCCAAAGATTCATATCGTTTTGTGAAGAACTAGCCATAACAAAAAGTTTCTCAGCAGTTGACCATCCAAAGACAAACGGGCAGGTAGAGCCCATTAACAAAATCATCAAGTACACCTTGAAAGAAAAACTTACGGGGCTAAAGGGGTCTTGGGTTGACGAACTGCCCAAGGTTTTGTGTATATAACCACTGCAAGAAGCACCACAGGAGAAATCCCATTCTCTATGGTATACGGAACATAAGCTATGATCTCGGTCCAATCCATCGCCAGCACCCACAGAAGAGCCATGTTCAATGCCAAGCAAAACGAAGATTTGCTCACAACTGGCCTTGACCTCATCGAAGAAAGAATGGAAGTTACTCATCTAAAAATAGTTGTTTACCAGCAAAGAGTAGCCAAGTATTATAACAAGAAGGTCAAAATGTGACGCTTCAAAAAAGGGGACCTCGTATTATGATTACTTCTGCCCGGATCTCGTAACCCGTAAGAAGGAGCCTAGGGTCCGAACTGGAAAGGACCCTACATTATAGACGAGGACCTAAGAAACGGTGCCTATCACCTCGTGAACGTCGACGGGACTAGCGTCCTACGTGCCTGGAATACAGAACACTTATGGAAATATTATCAGTGACAGTTGTACGTTACCTATTTATAAAGACGTCCTTTTTTACAAGCTCTCACGTTATATCGCATTAACCTTCGACCTTTGGGGGGCTGGGGAAGATATACGAATGTGACATCTTCAAAACGAAATAGAGACATGGCTCACTCCGATCAAACTGAGTATACATATTGGCAAAACTTGCCAACCTAGTCGCCCATGAGTGACCCAACTAGCAAGGTCAATAGACATACTGTTACGCATTTTTGCACCCGCAAGTATACAGGGTCGACACAAGTAATATAATGATGAATAAATTATCGTCTCCACAGGGATATTTAGGTGCTGAATACTAAAATTAATCAAGCCTACCTCTATTTGGATAATCGAAAGGTTTGAAAGAGGCAAATAAAAGATAAAAACATAAAAACATAAAAATAAAGCGAACAACCAATATGAGAAATTAGTTAGGGTATTTGAAGTCACCTAAACCATCCAATTGAGTTTCTTGAAAGCATATTATTGCAGTTTAATTATTCATATTGATGACCGTGTTTATCTAAATTATCCAAAGTCTCCTCTCGAGGTAAATCGGACCTATTACCACATAAAGTAATATCCTATCTCTCAATGGTATATCCAAATGCATTAGTCACAATAAGTACCCTATATGATCACACAAGCAAATTAGTACATCTCTATCTAATTCTACTTGTGGTGGACATTACATCGAGCACGTTATGAGGGTCTCCTCTCGGTACATAACACACAACCATAAAATCAACTAAATGCGGGCCATTACATTCAGAAGCATTAAGCATAATAATACCACTCAACAACATAATAATCAACCACAACAAATTAAACAATCAATTCATTCAAGTTTCAAAGAAAATGATCCATCAAAACCCTAACTTACAAGTTTAGTTCATAATCAAAGATTTACAACCAAACATGTTTTTCAATGATAAAAGAAAGTTACAAGCAAGAAAATAAAGAAGGAAAGGGATAGAAAAACTCTAGGTGTGATGTACTCTCGTCCTTCTCCTGTTGCGAATTTGTCTAGCTTCCACTTTCTCCAAATCCAAGCTTGATGGTGAGATTTTGGCTCAAGGATTGAATCCAAACCCTTTTGTCTCCAAGGTGCTCTTCTTCTTCCCTCTTTGCCTCTTCTTCTCTCTCTTGGTCTCCTCTTGGTCCTCTCTTTAGAGCCCTAGCCGAACTCCTTTATTTTCTCTCAGGTTTTCCTTTTATAACAGGCTGAATTAGGTCATCCCAATCACGCTCACGACTTGGCCAAGTAGCGCTGCCTCTAGAGTCGTGTGCAATTTTCCTTCACGACTTATCAACTCGAGAGACAAGTTACGAGTTAAGTTGCGTGAGTATCGGGTTTCAGCTGGATTGTTTGCCTTCGCGACTTGGCAACTCACGAGCAAGTCACGAGTCCAAGTCGCGTGTGTCTCTGTATTGCTCAAGTTATTTTGCCGTTGCGACTTGGCAACTTGAGAGCAAGTCGCGAGTCCAAGTAGCCAGTCTCTCTGTCTCTGCTCTGAAAGACTTTGCTCAATTGGCGAGAAACTTGCACGTTTTTAGCTGAAATCAACCGAACTCTCCGCAAGAACCTAATAACCTGCACACTCAAAGGAAGCCATTAAAACATCCGATAAATACCTGCGAACGGGACAAAAGAAGATAAAGAACGGTACTAATGAAGGCCCATTTTTTATCAAGAAATAAAGCCAACAAATACCCCCAAACCTAACTTTTGCTCGTCCTCGAGCAAAATCGTAATGAAATTAAAAAGGCAAGCACAAACAAAACGAAAACTAAAACAACAAATAAAAGCAAAGAACTAGTCTAAGCCACTTTCGTAGGTAACACGATGGCACTTAGCATGTGTCACAAGCCTTTAAACCCTTAAGTGTCCCTAGTGGACGAGTTATAGTCTTGTGAGGGTTTACCAGCAACGATACCCACAAACGCATCTCTGAATATTAAAGAACAGTTAAATTTGCCAAATGAAACACAACCTATTAAGATAAAAGTTAGCAAATTCAATAAGTAAAATTCAAATGCATCCACTCTCAGAATTTTACACCACTTGCCACGCACATGCCAACACTTTAAAAATATTAAAACGAAAACAATTATGTTCAAATAACCAGGATTGAATTCGCCTCGACTCTAAATCTCCCTGGACAATTCTCTTGAAAATTGTTCAGAACCTAGGCTACATACTCATCAAACACATGCGGAATGAATTTATGCTCAAAGAAGTACGAATATACATCGCATGTGAAAATCAATTTGAAAAACGTTATTTTGTCACAAATACATCTCATTGAAGGAATAAAACATTATGAACAAAATATCAACATGAAAATCTCTACATTAAAGCTAGACTCCCTAAAAGATTAGCAGGTCTTAAATAAGGTTGTAATTGGGCTATTGGATGATAGATTAAGAAAGAAATGGAAAAATGAATGCAAAAGCTTTCGATCAAACTAAGAGATTACATGACATTTTTCAATACATGGATCATTCTCTTTTATTTTTCAGTTCTTATGCCACACTGCTTTGCATGATTCCTTTCGTTTATTCTTTTCTTTTCATTTTTCTTTTCTTTCCCTTTTTTTCTATTCTTTTTTCACAATCACAATAATAGCAACATTTACATTGGCATATTTCTTGTGAAATTTATCCATGTAATTATTTTATTTTCTTATCATCTTAAAATGATCCAAGCTAAAAAGGTGAAGCTATTTTAGACACAGAGCTTGGTTTTGGATTTATGTAGGTGATGAAAGAAAATGCTTCTAAGTATTTGGCTTCAAAATGGTTATTGGAGCACACACAAGGGTAGTTTAGCTTTTTAGTGATTCAACATGCATAGCCTACATCACATCTAACAGAAAGGACCAACTAAAATATAGGATAAACATATGATCTCTTCGATGCTATTCAAAATATTCAATGCAAAATCTAAATGAGATCAAACTAATCAATCCAAATTGAAGATAAGTGTGTATAGAGTAGAAACGAAAATACCCTCTCAAATAACAATATATAAGCTCAAAAACTCACTATGTAAGTCTCCACTATTTATCCTAGTCGATCGAACATGGCATGTTTTCACAAAAAAGATAAACAGAGTGCAATACAATGCGGTGCAAAACATGGCACAAAAAAAATCTAAGTGGTTCCAAACAAATTAAAACTCATTGAAAAAACTAACAATTATGCTGCGACGGAAAGCATACACATGACAACAATAAAAGTTAAAAAATGTTCAGAATCTACACTAAACTCACTAAACACATACTAGATACATTAAACACAGACTAGACATACGTAACGTTGTTATACCTAAGTCTTCCAAATGCAAAATGCGTAAAAGGAAAGTCTAGGTTTCCAGCCGATATACGTCAACTTACCATAATCAAAACACAAGAAAAATTAAAAGAAAACAAACAACAAAAAACCACCCCTAAACCTAAGATAAACATTGTCCCCAATGTTTTAAAACCTTACGCACGATGAAAAATGGCTAAACAAAGAAAGAAACAAAACTAAAAATAAGGAATAAGAACTAACAACAATCTAACTAAGCACACAAACAAAAACATAAAAAATCACAAACAAATACTTCAATATTATTTACATCCAACCAAACTTCCCCCGAAGTTCAAAATTTTCAACACAAGGCACAGCATGTCTTCTAGTCTTAACCCATTTTCTTGCTGGTTGCTCCATGAATAGCCAACATGATTGCTCCACCCAGGATTGTATGAACTCAGGTAGGGGTTGTTCTGTTGATAGTTTGCATAGTTCTCGTACTATATTTGCTCAGAACGGCTCTCGGCAAACGGAATGTCCACCTGACAATCAGTACTCAGAAGCAGCCGCCCGTATAAGAGACAGCCAAAAGGTGCTTCACAATCTCTTGTCGCCACTTCCTCGGTAAACTCTTGGGCCTCATACCAATAATACATGTCCTGTACAGAAAAAGAAAATTAAAATTAATAAAAAAATAAAAATAAAATATATACAAATCCAAATTAGTTATAGACCTAATCAATATTCATATCAACACAACTAAAATATCCTCGCAACGGCACCATAAACTTGTTACTCCTTTTTGTACCCGCAAGTATACGGGGTCGGCATAAGTAATAAAATGATAAGTAAATTATTGTCTCCACAGGGATATTTAGGTGCTGAATACTAAAATGAATCAAGCCTACCTCTATTTAGATAATCGGAAGGTTTGAAAGAGGCAAATAAAAGATAAAAATAAAAAAAAACATAAAAATAAATCGAACAACCAATATGAGAGATTAGTTAGGGTATTTGAATTCACCTAATCCATCCAATTGAGTTTCTTGAAAGAACATTATTGCAATTTAATTATTCATGTTGATGACCGTGTTTATCTAAATTATCCAAAATTCCCTCTCGAGGTAAATCGGACCTATTACCACATACACTAATATCCTATCTCTCGATGGTATATCCAAATGCATTAATCACAATAAACACCCTATATGATCACACAAGCAAATTAGTATATCTCTATCTAATTCTACTTGTGGTGGACATTACATCGAGCACGTTGTGGGCGTTTCCTCTCGGTACATAACACATAACCATAAAATCAACTAAATGCGGGCCATTACATTCAGAAGCATTAAGCATAATAATACCACTCAACAACATAATAATCAATAATAACAAATTAAACAATCAATTCATTCAAGTTTCACAAAAAAAAATCCATCAAAACCCTAACTTACGAGTTTAGTTCATAATCAAAGATTTACAGCCAAACATGTTTTTCAATGATAAAAGAGAGTTACAAGTAAGAAAATAAAGAAGGAAAGGGATAGAAAAACTCTAGGTGTGATGAATTCTCGTCCTCCTCCTATTGCGAATTCGTCTAGCTTCCACTTTCTCCAAATTCAAGCTTGATGGTGAGATTTTGGCTCAAGGATTGAATCCAAACCCTCTTGTCTCCAAGGTGCTATTCTTCTTCCCTTTTTGCCTCTTCTTCTCTCTCTTGGTCTCCTCTTGGTCATCTCTTTAGAGCTCTAGCCGAACTCCTTTATATTCTCTCAAGCTTTCCTTTTATAACAGGCTGAATTAGGTCATCCCAGTCACGCTCGCGACTTCGCCTCGACTTGGCCAAGTCGCGAGTCTAAGTCGCACTACCTCTAGAGTCGTGTGAAATTTGCCTTCGCGACTTATCAACTCGTGAGACAAGTCGCGAGTTAAGTCGCATGAGTCTCGGGTTTTAGTTGGATTGTTTGCCTTCGCGAGTCTAAGTCACGTGTGTCTTTGGAATGCACAGGTTATTTTGCCGTTGCAATTTGCCAACTCGCGAGCAAGTCGCGGGTCCAAGTCGCGAGTCTCTCTGTCTCTGCTCTGAAAGACTTTGTTTAATTGGCGAGAAACTTGCACGTTTTTGGCTGAAATCAACCGAACTCTCCGTAAGAACCTAATAACCTGCACACTCAAAGGAAGCCATTAAAACATCCGATAAATACCCACGAACGGGACAAAAGAAGGTAAAGAAAGGTACTAATGAAGGCCCATTTTTTTATCAAGAAATGGAGCCAACACATACTCGAGGTGACAAACCTAGAGTTGTAAATATTGGCAGTACCTGCTTACCTAGGAGCTGACGAGCTCTCAAATTAGTGGAGCCAATAAAGACACTAAAGGTGGAATCTTTCACGAACCTGAGTACAAAAACTAACACAACTCGCCTACCTGAGAAGCTCATCAGCTTTCAAACCAACGATGTCAGTACTCACGGACCCCTTACCTGGGGTGTTACCTATCAGGTTTTTATTCATGCTCACTAACATATTTAAATCCTATATAATTAATGTGCGTTCAGTGTTGTTATAAAATGAGCAAATCAAGATTCCATTAGAGGAATGAGTTAAATGTTAAATGAGAGAACAAATGAAAATAGAGAAACAATGTCCTTAAAAACATTTGCAAATTCTCAAAACAACAACAAAGAAGAAAAACATAATAGTGTGCACTGACTAATATAAGTGTAAAAAACATAAACCGTCAAGCCCGGCCACTTGGAGAGCTTCTGCTCCCTAGAAGTATTGGGTCATCCGTTGGTGTAGGAGGATCCGCTAAATTAAAGGCCGTATTATCTACTTGCATCTCGTCTTCATCCCTAGAAGAACCCTCAATAACACCCTCTCTTTGGTCACATACCCTTTGCTGGTCTGCGCCCATCTCCTCAACTCGCATGACCCTGAAATTATCAATTAGTTCGCTAGCAGTAGGACCAAGAAAACCGTAGTCCTGATCGGGGTACTGCAACCAGACACTGTACATGAGGTCATTTTGGGCACTTTCAAATGTTTTCTCCTTCTCCTCCTCCCAACTCGCCAACATTTGAGCGAGCTCGCAAAATTTCTTCGAAAGACTGTCGTCGGACTGCTTAACCCTTTCTTTCAGCTCATGGATCTTACTCTGTTGCTCCGCTGAAGACTTTTCCAGGTTGGCCCTAAGGGACTCACACCTCTCCACAAGTTGCCTTTCACGCTTCGCTCCGATAGCGAGCTCCTTCTTAGTGGCCTCAAGCTCCTCGCTGAGCCTCTTTTTCTCCGCTCCGGAGGCGAGCTCTTTTGATAGGCCTCTAACTTATCTCCCATTAGGTAGCCTGCCGGCACTCCACGGTAGCTTCCCAGTCGAGACTTGCCTCGCTAAAAGGCTTCTGTGAAGTTAAGCCGTTTCTTTATCCTGAAAATCCGAGTAAAAAAAAAATTATTTTTGAAAGTTTGGCAGAGTCTCTTCTGTTTTTCTGAGACTACCAAATCGTGGATACCTGTATAAAAACTTGAACACTTCTATAAAATTCCAAATCTCAACTACCGTGGACCTCCCGTCCATCTCAACAAATTACAACTCAAACAGTTTTGTATATCAAAATAGAAAGTTATCCAATTTTTAAATAAAATTCTCATGCTCTAAAAATAATATCAAAATATAAACTTTACATAATTATTACAATTAAAACATTGTACATAATTCTAAACTGTCACAGCACTGCTTGACTAGTGCTGCCGGTCCTGAGCATCCCTGCACTGTCTGCACCTGTACCTGGGAGGTTGATTTAAAAACATAAAACTAAATGAGCTAATTAGCTTAGTGAGTGTTATCATTTTCTAATAAATCTAATATTTCTGATTTAACCTCCCTAAATCTTACTGAGAATAATAGAAACTTATTTTATGAAATTACTGATATGAAGAAAAAGAAGAAGAAGAAGAATAATAATAATATTTTTCTCGTTTCCTGAAAATTTCTGAAAACAAAATACTAATAAAACCTTTCTATTTACTGAAAACTGTACTAAAGTCTATTTACTGAAAATAATGTACTGAAATTTAAATAATGAATCTTTACTACTTTCTGAAAATTGTAGTAAAGTAAATAACTTAATAATAAAACTTTTTCTGTTTCTTTGAAAACTTAACTGAAATCTGAATCATAAAAACTATATTGAAAGCCATACTGAAATCTTTTCCTAATAATTATACTGAAATTTACTTTTTGAAAACTTTACTGGAACCTGAACTGATAAACTATTTTCTGAAAACTATTCTGAAATCCATAGTGAAAACTATACTGATATCTAATTTCTGAAAACTGTTCTGAAAACGATACTGAAAACCTTTCAAACTTTCTGTTATTGCTGAAAACTGATAAACTGAAATGCTGCATACTTTTTTAAAACTAAAAAGCTTAGATAATATATATACTTTACTTTTCTGAAAACTGAAAAGTTGAGAAAATATAATTTTACTTTTCTGGAAACTGAAAAGCTACTTTTCTGAAAACTGAAAAACTGATATATTATAGTTTTTTTGAAAACTGAAAAACTGCGAAAATATATTTTTCTGATAATGCCAATGGAAACCCATATCTGATAACTGATAATCCATAGGACGACTCAATTGGCGCCGCACCATATGGAGGGTGTCACCATGCGACTAATCTGGCGCCGCTCTGGTGACTCTGATAATCTGATAAAAGACATCTCACTAACTATGTGGCGGAATTCTGTGTCGCCTACATATAGCAAGACAACACCCCATAAGTGTGTGGACGACTGACAGACTCAACAGACACAACCTCCCTGAGTTAGTGACTTGTCCCCCCTTAACTTGCCCTACACAAATGGGGTATACCGGTCGGGTCTACTGCTGATAAATCTGATAACTGATAATCTGATAATCTGATATGATAATTCTGATAATCTGCTGATAATCTGATAATAGATGGATATCCTATTGGCCTGAAAATATTTTTATTTACTTTTTAAAACTAATCAAAATCATTGAAAACATAAAACATATTTCTTAAATTAAATCTCATGTATAAATATTTTCTCAAATGAAAATAAACTTAAAATCTCTAAAATAAAAATATCTAAATTGAGGTATCCATTCTGTTTAATTTGTAAAACACATAGAAATAAACAATTATATGCAAGGTCATAAAATACTAAATCAAACTTGGAAGAAAATATATTAAATGCAATTCAACTGAAAATCTGATTTTGCACTAACTTGAATAAAAATATTAACTTGCTAAACTTTAGATAAGACGTTTTACTAAAATAAAATTGCATTGTATAAAATAGCTTAGGAAATCCCTTAAATAAAATAGTTTAAACACTCACATAAATGAAATAATAAGTTTTCTATAACTTTGTTTAAAATAATTTAACACTCACAGATTTTTGGTTTTCTCTATACTTGGTGCTCTGGTTCCTTCGTCTTATTACATTTCTTGTCTTTCCATAAAAATTTTTTTTTCTCCCATACTATGATGATTTCTTCCTAAAATAAAATAATATATTTCCAATCAATCATAAATATAAATACTACAATTCACCCAAAAGCTCAATTAACATATATAAGGCATTTAAATTATAAAATGCCAACATTCAAGTTTTTGATTTCCTTTTTCCTTTTTCAATTTCTTCATATCTAACACAATCAATTACATTTATATCCACTAAAAATTATGTCACTATAACTATATATACATTGAATTATTTAATTTCTCTCTTGACCGAATTTCATGTATCACAATTCAACATGTTTTCTTAATTTTCTAGACACCAATTTGTATTACAACAATACAAATACAATTTCTAATATCTTAATTATACATAAATTGAAATCTCTATACTAAAATCACTATCAATCCTAACTTTAACTTACAAATTCACTTCCATACAATTTATATCCACTTTCATGCTTTAAAAATTAAATTCAACATCATTCCAAACAATTACTACAACTCTTATCAACCACCAAACACAACATCACAAAAACCCCATAATACAAATTCACTAGTTTGAGAGTCATTTTAATTCCTTTCATAACAATTCTAATTCATGCCATTAATTAACTCAAAAATACTCCAATTACTCAAGTAATATCTCAATTTTAAAATTCAAACTTGAAATCATGAAATCCCCAAAACTTTACCTTACTAGTTTTCTTGATTTTTATTTTAATCAACTCAAATCCAACTAATTTCAAATAAAAACACCACAAAAACTCAATCAAATACTAAAATCAACAAAACCCATTATCTTCTTCACTTCCAGCAATCAAATTTCACTTTATATTCAACAATCAAATCAAGAACAAATCAGAACTCATATTTTTCATAACAATCAAAACTCAAGAATAAGAATAAAAATGAAAATAACCCACAATTCTTACCCAAAGTTCTCCTTAACTCTTCTTGATTGATATCTTTTCCACTTAGTTCACTTGACAAAAGCTTGAAAGAATCTTGTTCACCTCTTCTTCTTCTTCTTCTCCCCTTGCTTAGCCGAAACTCTCCTCTTTTCCTTTCTCTTCTTTTCTTCTTCTTTCTTCTCTCTCTCTCGGCTGGCTCTCTTTTCTCTTCTCTCTTTTCTTCTTTTTCTTTTCTTTCTCCTCTTTCTCTTGGCTGAATGTTCCGGTCCTCTATTTATAAAATTTTCTCCAACTTTCTTCTCTCCATTTTTCAAGATTCTTCTTCTCTTTTGACCGGCCTTGCTCTCTCTCTCTCTCTCTCTCTCTTCTTTTTTTCTTTCTTTTCTTTCTTTCTTTCTTTGCTTTGGCCGGCCACTTCACTCTTTAGAATTTTCTTCCTTTGTTTTTGTCCTATTCTCTTGATTTTTATGATAAAAATCACACTTGTCATGCATACATGAGTTCTTGTATTTGTTACTTACCCCTTAAGATTTTTAAAATCCTAAAATAACCACAAATTGAAAGTTAATCACATGTAATTGTCCAATAATATTTTAATTGTCAATTTAGTCCAACAATCACATTTCATTTCATTCATTTCTTCTCTCACTAATTCTTGACTTGGCATATCATAATTGATTCATTTTATTTCACATGGATTGTGATCCTTTAGGAGGAAATTTTCCATAAAAATCCACTAACTCTTAACTTTTATTTGTCCATATGGCTAACTTTGATTAGTCCACTTGTACACCTTAAAATTAATCCACCAATATTACTTTTCCACCACATTTAAAACACCAATTAAATTACAACACCTAATTTACTTTTCCATCACATATATAAACACTAATAAAATTACACCATCATATGATCATAAAAATTTATTATCTAATTTCCAAAAATATCCTTAATACTCCAAACTTATGGAAATCCTTCCTAGGTCCTCCAAAATTTATAATAGAATTTCGTATACACTTTATGGAACCTTACTAACCATCTGAAACCGTTCCGAATATTTTTCGAGTCTCTGATACCCCTTCGAACACCTTTCGTAACTTTCCGGGTCTCCGTACACCTTTTCTAAAATCTTCGGATTTGTCCAATAAATTCCACTATAGCCCGTTAATACATCTAACATCCAATTTACTCATAATAAGGACTTATTTATTTGTATTTGTACTGTACAATAAATTCTGGAAGAATATATTACAACACATATACGTACAGTACATACTATCGGGAGGGTGTATTACATCTTTCCTAGCAATTTCCAGCTCCTTGTTGAGCCTATTTATCTCAACCTCACTCCTCTTAGCCTCAAGGATGTCATTGTGAGCAAGGCAAGCAGTCTGAAAAGAGACAAGAGTAAGGACGCAATATAAAAAAAAATGATGAAAGGAGCTGTCTTTACTCACCACGAGGCTGTAGGGCATCAAGGAAAGGTGGAGTCACATTCCCGTATCATCCTCCAAACGTTTGCTCAAACTTGGTGTAAGGTAACCCCCGAAAACAACCAAAACATGGTCTAAGAATGCTATCGCGTTAGGGCCAACTAGCGCGTCAGAAGGAGTAGCTTTGGACACGAAGACCTCGCGCGAGCGTGCAAGAGTTTTACCCACAGACTGCTTCCCCAACACAATCTGAGAATCGGGGGTCACCCCTTTTCCCTTATCAACAGCAGTAGGGGTGATTGGAGGAAGAGACGACAGTGACGACAGTCCACCGCCCAAGTCAAATGTCACCACTTTATGCTTCTTTAAAGAGGCGATGGACAGAGAAGTGCCAGCTTTCCCCTTAATCTCAAGGCATTTCCTGGTGGTCAGTTTCCCCAACTTCCCTTGGACTATATTCTGCATGTTTGCTTGTGGTTCTAATTGCTGTATTCGGGCTCGCTTACCAACGGGCTCTAAAGTTAGCTTGTCGGACTCCGTTTCCTCATCCTCCGGTTGCGTCAACGATCTCCTGAATATCCCGCTCCACGTCCAACTCCTAAATTGCGTTAGGATTCGGCGCAAGCCTAAAACCCACCAAGAGCTTTTCGGTGACTATCCTAAACTTGGGAGGGTCTTTCGTGTTTGAGAGCAATTCCAGAAGACCACTGAACACCACCTTCTCCTCTTCACTAAGCGTAGGACTCCAGCCTGTACCACCTACGCAACAAAGAAGAATAACACGTGTAAAAGGGGAGAAGACTAGATCAAACAAGACATTTCATTAGAAAACCAACTTACTTTGTGACAGCACGAAACGTTTATATTTGACGGACTCGATTTCAAGGACCGTAATATAAAAGTAGGCCGTTTTATAATCCCCTACATTGGACTTAATGTCCAACTGCAACAACTCCCGGTAATCACTTGTCCGCGTAGGGGGATCGTATACCCCATTATGTTGAGCTTTACCAGACGATTTCTTAGAAAATGGGCACTTCTTCAACAAGAAACACTGTATGCTAATATTATCAGTCGGGGAACCCACCCCCTTCCTACTAAAAATAAGGTAAAAGGATATTAGCTGGGTATATTCGTTGGGAGTAAGCTGCATCGGAGCAAGCTCGAGCAGGTTCATGACACGTATCAGGAATTAAGGGAGAGGAAATCTCAGCCCAATGATGAGATGGTACGAACTGATCACCATGTAGCCCGGAGGAGGATAAGATGGTCCATCCGATACCCTGGGGATCAGCACCCTATGGCCTATAGGAAGGTGAAAAGTATGCATCAAACCTACCAAGTCCTCCCTCTTAATTACGGAGGAAGGAAACGAGAAGTCCTCGGCTTGCGTTTGCAACTCCTCGGGGACAACGAGGGAAGGATCATCCACCTCCTCAACTTCAGGTACCACCCCCTTATTCTCATCTTGATTTACTGAGGTAGAAACCTTAGCGGGCTCCCCTTGGTCCCTTCTAGCCTCCACGCGACCAGAAGTAGAAGACCATATGACCTCACTTCTACGGGTAGTAGCGACCTTATCAGCCTAATCCATGGCCTTTTCACTACTCACGACCACGGTTCGGTTCAAAACGGACGGTTCGAACAGAACCACAGGTTTTGAACCGGGATCGCCGACCCCCGGTCTCGATTTCGGTTAGTAGCAAATAGGAACCGGAATAGTCGGTTCCTAACCGGCGATTCAAGGAACCAGTGGTTAGGCTGGTTCCGGGTCCAAAACGAAAAAAAAGTGTTTCAAAAAAAAATTTTAAAAAAAAAATCAAATCATGGCAGCATGGGCAATGGCAGACTGCCACTATAGTCCAACACTACCCACTGCCCCACGTAGTGGCAGTGATTAAAAAATTTTCAAATTTTTTTTAAGGGGGGGGGGGGGGGGCCGGTTCCGGTTTAGGGAACCGGCGGTTGAACTGCGAGTTCCTTAAACCGAAGGAGGAATCGTAACCTCGGTTCCTCCTCCGGTTCAAAATCGGAACCAGAACCGAGACCCCTACTGTCCCTGTTTCGATTCTCCTAAAAAATGAACCGGAACCGCCGGTTCCTGAACTTTGGCCATGACTACTTTTCACAAGACACGAACCGCTCATACTTTACCAGTATCTCATCAAAGGGACGAGACATGCAATCTCCCGCATCGGGGGCACCACCAGTATCAGCTTCGTGACGCTCTTGATCGCCCGAACTAGGCATCTACACCAAGAGATGGGGCAAGTTAGTAAAAGAAGGGTCTAAAGCGCCTACGACAACCTAGAAAACTAAAGATCAGAAGCGCCACACAGCCGTGACCAGTTCTCTTGGGAATCAACAAAAAGCAAAAATAGAAAGCCCACTGTCTCCAAACCTCCACTGGTAACTAAGAAAAACATACAGAAACTAGAAAGGGGATGAGACAACTTACTAGGAAAAGGTGAAACGCGATGTGCACTAGCGGAGAAGGACAATGGCAGCAACAAATTGACCTCTCGAATGCCGGAGATAGAAGCCCAAGCCATTAAAGAACTAGGGTGAAGTACAGTCTCGCTCATAAAAGAAAACAGAGAGACCTGTAGAAATGACTTTCGAAAAATAATAGCGAAGAATAAAGAGAGGCAATGTAAATCGCCCTATATAGCCGAAGAAGTGGCTGTCAAATCAAAGCAATGATGATTTGAAGAAAGATCGACGGTCCAGATTCAACCTCGAGACACGGCGGGATACTTGAAGGGTTGCTGATTTAACGCGCATTTAATACAATGGACAGCATGGCAGTTGAAAGCTCTATACAAACGACCTGCGCGGAAACACAAAGGAGTAAAGTCCCACCTCTTGCCAACTGTCTGGTTGCAAATGAAACAGCACTCAGCTCACAGGCCACGCAGCTCGAACCCCCAATCAAATGAAGAATCCTGAGAATATAGGGATTGCATTCGGTCAACTGGGAGACTCCTAATCAATCTCAAATTCCTTGATCCCAGCAATTGTATTCAATTCAAATCACGACTGTTAGGGATATAATTTCGTCCCTAATTTATGTAATTAGATTCCATGTAAAATAGGATGACTCCAGCCCCTTCACACTATAAAAGGGACGGATCATCACTGTTACAAAGGTTACTAATTTTTCCAGAAAAAGCATACATAAACAAGCTCAGCAATTACATTCGGCGAGCTCGATTTGAATACCAAGAATAATGGATGTAAGCATTCTCTTAAGCTGAACCACTTTAAAAATCTTATGTGTTGATCTTTTTATCCATTTTTATCCCTCAAATCATAGTTAATCACTATTATTTTCGTTGACCATATTCGTACGTCAATATAATTCAAGTAAAAAGTCTAGTTTACTTACCTATTTGCAATAACAAGCAATACAGAATCCTTATCAACAATTAACAAACTCTTCATCCTAAAATAAAAAGAATGAACTCATATGAATACTTTACACATCAAGATACAATATTCCTTAATACTACGGATCTTAACTACTTAGGGGTTGAATCACTATTCCAACAAACTCTACATCGAGCATATCTAATTCACAGATTTTTAGAAATTTATTCTCAAATCAAAACGTTATAAAATTTTATAAACTTCTAGTAGACTTGTAGATCACATATCTAGAAAAATTTTGAAAACTTCTATTATCAAAATCCATTCCAAAAACTCGTCGTTTTAGAGATGTTCAAATCTTTCAGACATACTTCAGTGGAGACCTTGTGTACTTCAAATATATATATATATATATATATATATATATGGTATAACTCCAAAAATTATGAAACTTTACAGAAATAACCTAAATACATAGAGTTGTCTCTATACCAAATTTCTTATTTTTCGATAAAATTAACCTTGTCAAAATAATTTTGCATTTACCGTAATACGTTGGAATAGAGAATATACAAAAACTAAGAGTCAATTTCGAAAAATTATCATAAATTGCATACTTAATATTTTTGTGCAAAACAAACTTTCAACTAATACTTAAGATATCTAGTTTAAGATATAATGATCAAATTGAAAAATAAAGTCTAAATATTTTAAAATTTCGGTTTTGTCTACTGTCCTGCAAAAATCTAAGTAAAAGTTCATTTATTCTTATAAAATAATAGGATTAGTATTATAATCATGAAAAAAAAAATGAAAAACTTACCTCTTTAACCTTGAACTCTTTTAAAACTCTATCTTCTCTTTCTCTTAGTTTTTCTCTTCTTTTAGTTTCTTTCTTCTTTAATAACTACTCCTATACATATATATATATATATATATATATATATATATATATATATATATATAGCAACAATTAAAGCAATCTGAAATATATTAGAACTCTAATTTATTCTACTAATCCTTAAAATAATAGAACCTATAATCTCATATTTCTAAAGCATTTCTAATCTTAGTAAAAAAATCTATTTCTATTAAAAATCTTAATAATAATAATATCAGACCTTAAACCCCTAGTCCAATATAATAAAACCTAATATTTATATTTTTTTTTGGGTATTACAGTTTTATCTTCTACGAGTCTCTATTTTCATTCGTACTTTTAATTGAGTAAGATCGGATAAAGTATCTTTCATTTACGATTTAGATCCTTTGCTGCTAGCTTCAAATAATTAAAGATTCATTTTACTTAAAAATAATAAAAGTAAATCAAATAAAATAAATAAATCTAAACAAATTATAGATATTACTAAATATGTTAGGTCAGCACATGAGAGGATCTTAATCCTTTTATTTGGCCCTTTTAAGTCCTTCCTTCATTCATCTTTGGATTTTGGTGTCAATATCATGTCTGTTAAATTATTTTAAAATATAAAATATTAAAAGGGCAAATTGTAATGTAATACCCTGATATTTGGTCATATTGTAATGATATCGCACTTTTACTTAAACTATAATGGAGTACCTCAGATAATTCTCAATTTGGTCCCTAACATATTATGTAATATCACTTTTTAATCTATTTTTATTTTATTATTTTTTAACTCATATGATCTCTAACTTTTTCAAAATACATCAATTTAATCTCTATGACCAAACTTTTCACGGTCAAACCTGACATAAAGTATAAATTAATCATTTTACACTTTTTTTATTAAATTATTAAATTAGAATGATATTTTTGCCCTTTAACTTTTTAACTAATTTCATATTTCGATAATACAATAAAAAATTGATATACGTTATAAAAATTTAAATTTTTATAAAAATACTTAAAATGAATTAAATAATAAAATAAATATGATAAAATTTATTAAAAATAAAAAATAAATATAAACATTTGACCTGTTTTTACATTTGAACTATTAAGATAATTCAATAAAAAATTAATTCATGTTATAAAAAATTAATTATTTTTAAAAAACACTTAAAAATGATTAAATAAAAAACGATATGATAATATTTATTTAAAATTAAAAACAAATTAAAAAAATCAAAAGTAACATCATTTATTAAAAATAAAACAAAATTCAAGATTGAATACTTATAAAACTCAAAGTTTAGTTAAAAAAATAAAATATTAAAAATATTATATATATATATACATATTTTAGAGTATATTATATAGTATGTATATATATTATAAAAATAAAATATAATAATAAAATATCAATATATACACATTTATTATTATTATATTATAAAAATAAAAATATAATAAGAAACTGTAATATATATAAATTTATTTTTTATATATGTGTTAACTTACTAAATTTTGAATTTTATAAGTATTCAATTTAAATTTCATTTTATTTTTAATAAATGATATTACTATTAAGATTTTTTTAAGTTTTATAATATTTTTATATTTATTTTTAAGTGTTATAAAAATTTAAAGTTTTATAGCATATATCAAATTTTTATTATATTATCGAAATAGGTAAAGTTGTTAAAAAGTTAAAGGGTAAAAATATCATCCTAATTTCATAATTTAATAAAAATATATAAAATGATCAATTTATATAATTTATGTTTTATGTCAGGTTTGATCGTTAAAAAATTTTGGTCATACAGATTAAAGTAATCTATTTTAAAAAAATTAGAGATCATATGAGTTAAAAAAGTAAAAACAAATCAAAAAATGATATTTATAATATGTTAGGGACCAAATTGAGAATTATCCGAGGTACTCCATTGTAGTTTAAGTAAAAGTGCAATTTTATTATAATATAACCAAATATCGAGATATTCTATTGCAATTTACCCATATCAAAATATTAAAAAGCAAATCTAAGAATAAGAATAAATTGGGTTTACTTATTTACCCTTTAAGAAAAGTAAAAAAACAAAAAAGGTAATAATCATAATTTCCTGTCATTTGGGGTATTAGACAAATATAACCCCTAGTTTCATTTATGACCAAACTACCCCCATAATTTTATTTTATCACAAAATTTCCCTTACCGTTAAAATTACTCATTTACCCTAGGAGAAAGAGAAAAACAAAAATTGATGATCTCCACCGTCCACATGGACGATGAAAATTAAAAAAAAAATCAAAATCAAATATCAAAAAATTTTGAAAAATTAACAAATATATAATATATTAAGAATTAAAAATATGGATCTCCACCGTCTATTTGAAAATCATAACAAAGAAAAAAATTTAGAAACTTTTAAAAAAATTGTAGAGATACCATATGGGATCTTCACCGTCCATATCCTGATATTTGATTTGTATTTTTTATTTTATTTTTTATTTTTGTCCATATGAATAATGGAGATCCATCAGTTGTTTTTTTTAAAGGGTAAATGTGTAATTTCACTTATAATTTAACAAAAATTAATGACGGGGGAGAGTTTGGTGATAAAATGAAATTATGAGAGGTAGCTTGACCGTAAATGAAACTAAGGGAGTATTTTATCTAATACCCCAAACTATAAGGAGATTATAATTATTACCCATTATTTTATTTTATTTTATTTATTTTAATAAATTAATTTAAAATTAAAAATAAGAAAAAAATAAAATTAATAAATTAATAAAAAGTATAAGAAGAGAATTATTCACCTCCTCTGATATATTTTTTAAAATTACTAAAATTTTTAATTAAATTTGTTATTTTAATTATTTATTTTTAAAATTATTATTGAAAAATGATTTAAAAATCTATGGAAAATTAAAATTAAAAAAATACAAAATGAAAGAAAAAAGTAGGAAAAAAAAAATATTAGTTGAAAAATGAAGATTAAAAAACTTCAGCTAAAAAGTAAAAAAAACAAATAAAATAAAAAGGAAAGAATGTATTACATTTAGCTATAATGTTCATTTCAATCCTTTTACATGATCCAATAAAAATTACCAATCACATTTTCCTTTTTTTCTTTTAAATTGATTATTACTTTTTTTTTTTTTTGAAAGGGTCAATTATAATATTAATAACTGACGGGACCTGTTGAGCTCAATCATTAAACGCGCGGTCCGGATATCTACTCGCATAACGGGAGATATCTACTCCCACAATAAAGGGAGAAAACTACTCGCACATGATGGTAAATGTGAGTGATGGGAATGTAGGGAAAAATCAGTTTGATAAAACGCACAGCGGAAAAATCGGTTTGATAAAACGCACAGCGGAAGGATTTGAGTTTTAAAATTTTTCCTTTTTATTTGAAACTCTTTTCACAATCGTTTTTTATACATATGCGAATAGAAAGTACGAATGTAATACCTTTGTAGTTTTTCTTGACCCTTTGATTTCTTTAGACGCTACCAAGTCTTCCGAGCTATACCCGTGGTCTGACAATGCACGTGTGGGCACGTCCCAGCTTTAGAGATAAAGGAGAATGCCAAGCGAAGAAGAAAATACCTTTTGCCTTCCTTATAGTTGGCCGCACCTTTTAAGAAAACCAAAAAAAAATCAATTTTTTTTCATTTTGTGTTTGGCCAAACCCTCTTAGTTTTTGCCTAGGGTTTTCTTGCTTTCACTCGCTTGCTTTTTCTTATATAAAGACTTTTTTATATCAGTCTCTAGGGTTTAGGTTTGTCCAGGTCAAATAGAATTCTAAATTCTATTTTAATTTAGTCACCTCTAAAGATTTGAACTCTTGACCTTTAGAAACTTTTAAATAATTTAATTATTTAATCCTCCCTTTTTATTTTGTCAAGGTTCGATATCATAACCTCCTATTTAATAATTAAATTAATAATTATAAATTATTAATATATATTTAATTTTTAAATCATTAAATTAAATCGTGTCACTTTCGCAACACCATTAATTGGACTATTCAATTAATTTACCGTGAACCTTGTTACCAACAACCATATGGGCTAGGAAGGGGACCTAATGGATCTACAGTTTTGAGCTTCAATAATACTTAGAAATATTAATTAAAACTCTTTAATTAATATTCCATGATTATTAACCTCGGAGTTACTCCACTAAAAACGAGGCTGAACTCTCGAAACTGCAAATGTTTATACAATCTAAAATTTTAGTGTCGATCGATATAGCTATTTACATATGGTGTGATCCTCCACAAGTAGTTCATAATTAGAGTTAGGTCATAAAGTCCGTTATACCCCTCTAATTACATCTTTTCCTTTAAGCACTGTTGATTCTCTAATGAATAATTAAATCATGTCTTCTTTACGGAAGAAGGAGAGATCTCATAATTGTTCAAACCCCGAATCAACCCTTAAGGGAACTACTCATCTACTTTGCTTAAGAAGGAGTGAATTCCACTATTGTGTTCAGATCTTCCCAGCCACAAGTCAAACCGTAACTCTAAAATACGGAGGTATTAATCAAAAAAACTACATTCGACCTCACTCATGGTAAATCAAAAGTCACGAACTAACTTGAAGGAATCAATAAGACACTCACGATTAAGATCACCCATAAATAGCCATCATTTGTCGATATATATGAAACTCATATACTAACAGATCTTGATGAGAGATTCATATAAATCGTGGCCCAGTTCTATATGATTCCATCAATAAGGTGCCTCCATTCTCATGTCAACTGCATGAGCAGTCTAGGATAAGACCTCCGTACACTACAGAATGGATCGCAGTAATAATCAACCACAAACAAAGTACCTAGATTTAGTTGCTCTCTACGAACTCTTCAGATTACAAGTATCATAAAGGATCCTCATGTATATGACTTTAATATACTCTAATACTTAGACTGAGATTACATTTTACAATTTTGGATGTTACGCGAACATTATTTAAATGTATGAACGTATATAAAGAAACTTTTATTTTGAATGAATAACAATTACTTTTATTAATGTCTAATTTCATTTACAATTACAAGTTTTAGGGCATAAACCCCAACAATCTTTCACTTGCACTAAAGCAGTTGAAACATGTCTCATAATCCTAGACCCTCTAGGTGACGTTCAAACACTTTAGCTATCAAGGTTTTTGTAAATGGATCAGCCAGGTTGTCCTGCGACACAATCTTCGTCACGTTCACGTCTCCTCTCTGCACTATCTCTCTATATGCTTCCCTCTTTTGTGGCTTCTCGGTTCTTTAGAATTAGCCACAGCGCCACTATTATCACAATAAAGTGTCATGGGCTTATCCAGATCTAAAACAACTTCCTGATCATTTAAGAACTTACGGAGCCATACAGCCTCTTTAGCAGCTTCACAAGCCACTACATACTCGGCTTCCATGGTGGAATTAGCAATGCAAGATTGCTTGATACTCCTCCAAACTATGGCTCCACTACCAAGGGTGAATACTGACCCATATGTGAATTTTCTAGAATCCTTATCTGATTGAAAGTCAGAGTCTGTATATCTTAACGGGATTAAATCCTGTCTGGAATATACCAGCATCTTGTTTCTCGTTCTTTGAAGATACTTGAGAATGGTTTTTACAACAAACCTATGATCCAATCATGGATTGGACTAATATCTACTGGCTACTCCCACTACCAAGCAGATGTCAAGTCTCGTGCATATTATAGCATACATGAGACTACCTACCGCTGAAGCATAGTGAATCCGTCTTATATCTTTAATTTCCTGAGGTGTCTTAGGACATTGTTTCTTAGAAAAGTAAACTCCATGCCTGGAAGGTAAATTACTTTTATTAGAGTTCTCTATCGAAAATTGCACAAGTACCTTGTCGATATATGATGCCTGAGATAATGCTAACAGTTTGTTTTTGCAATCCCTTATTAATTGGATCCCTAGAACATAACTTGTCTATCCTAAATCTTTCATTTAGAATTGGTTAGCAAGCCAACTCTTTACTTCTGATAACGTTCCTACATCATTCCCAATGAGTAGGATGTCATCTACGTAAAGTACCAGCAATACTACTTTCTTGCCAATGATGTGCTTGCATACACAAGGCTCATCAATGTTTTGCTCAAAGCCATAGGTTTTGATAGCAGTATCAAACCTTATGTTCCAAGATCTAGATGCTTGCTTAAGTCCATAAATGGACATTTGCAACTTGCAAACCTTTTGCTCTTGATCTTGGGACACGAATCCCTCTGGTTGCATCATGTAGATGCTCTCATCAAGATTGTCATTCAACAATGCATTCTTGATGTCCATTTGCCAAATTTCTTAATTGGAATAGGCGGCGATGGATAAGAGTATCCTAATAGACTTAAACATAGCTACTGGTGAGAAGGTCTCTTCATATTTGACCCCCTCCTTCTGGGTATAACCATTTGCCACTAGCCTTGCGTTAAAGGTCTCTACCTTTCCGTCTACTCCTCTCTTCCTCTTGTAGATCCATTTATACCCTATAGGTTTTATCACATTACGTAAGTCTACAAGTTTCTAGACCGAGTTGGAGTACATGGACTTCATCTCAAGATTCATAGCTTTTAGCCATTCCTCTTTGTTAGAACCTTTCATTGTATGTCTAAATAACAATGGATCATCCACACTACCATCAAAAATGACACCCTGTGCCTCTTTAATACCTAAATAGCGTTCAAGTTGTTGTACAACTCTCCCACTATGTTTAGGTGGTAGTGCATCCTGACTAGGAATCGTCTGACTATCAGACGTTGATGGAACAACAACTTTGTCAATAACTTTTGTTGACTGAGCACTGATCGTACCAGGTTCTAGCTCTTTTAATACAGTCTTTGATCGAGGTTTATGATTACTCATATAATCGTCTTCAAGAAACATTATGTTTCTCGATACAAACACTATGTTTTCTTGAGGATTATAAAAGAATTCACCTCTAGTTTCCTTTGCGTATCTTACAAACAAGCATACCTATGAACGAGGTTCTAGTTTTCTACTTATTTTATTCAGTACATGTATCGGACATTTCCAAATACGAAAATATTGTAAACTAATTTTACGACCATTCCATAATTCTTGAGGAGTCTTAGGAATAAACTTGGATGGAATTACGTTCAAAATATATGCCACCATTTGTAGTGCATATCCCCAGAAGGAATATGATAATGTTGAGAAACTAATCATAGATCTCACCATTTCCATCAGGGTCCTGTTTCTCCTCTCTGAAATGCCATTCTGATGCAATGTTCCTGGAGTTATGAGTTGGGATACTATCCTATCAACTATGTAGTCTTCAAACTCTTGGTCGAGATACTCACCTTTACGATCTGATCGTAGAGCTTTGATTGTTTTGCCTAATTGGTTTTCAACTTCAGCTCGAAATTCTTTGAACATTTCAAATGTTTCCGACTTACGTGGCATTAGGTAAACATATCAGTATCTTGAAATCATCAATAAATATGACGTAGTATTCATAACCACCTTTAACTCTAACACTCATGGGTTCGCAGACATCTGAGTGTATAAGCTCTAGTAGTTGTGTAACTCTAATCCCTTTTCTGGTAAAAGGTCTCTTGGTCATTTTATCTTCTAGACAAGATTCGCAGACAGGTAAAGTGCCGATCTTTAACTCACTTAAAGGTCCACTTTTTAATAGTCTGTATATCCTGTCAAGGTTAGTCTGGCCAAGTCTTAGATGCCATAGATACGTTTCATTATCTTGAGAAACTTTCTGTCATTTTTTTTTTTTTTTACATTTTTCAACCTTAAACATTTCAGTGTTAAGCAATGTTGTATGAATTAATGGTTTTAAAACATACAAGTTATTTTCATTTATTCCAAAACAAACATTCATTGTATTTCTTGAAATAACAACAGGCTTATCATTAAAAGAAACCTTGTAAAACTGTTCAAGTAATCTAGATACAGAAATCAAATTCCTTGTAAATTTAGGAATGAAAAAGACATTGTTCAATAAAATAAAACGATTATTTATTTGTAGTTTAACTACTTTCACTGCTCGTTCTGAAATGAAATCCCATGTTCCAACGTGCATAGTAAAACACCCCTTCTATAGCTCTTCCAAGCATCAGTCCACTGCAAAGAAGAACAAATATGATTAGTGGCCCCTGAATTTATTATCCAAGGTGAAGAATTATCTTCCATTAAACAAGATTCTATGACAAATAAATCTGATTTACCTTTCATTTTCTTCTTAATTGCAAGCTCTTCGAGGTACTGATCGGTCAATAATTTGTGTATTTTTATATCCCTTAAAGCGTATCTTTTAATTGTAATCTTGAGTATTTTTGGTACTTTTGACGTGTTTTCCTCTAGTGTACAGGTAATAAAGTTTTGTACGTAATTGAAGAGTTTTGGTGGATTAAATTGAAGATTTGGGAGTGCACAGCTGTCATCGTTTGGAGGCTGCCATAAATTCTACAAGATGAACTGGGTTGAGCGCCTTATATTTCTGGAAAGGTCACGATGTCTTCTTTTCGGAAAATTTTACGGTTCATGATTCCAAGTTGTCTAGAGAAAGTTATGCTCATTTTCACAACAGTGCGCAGACTCACGACTTTCATGTCGAGAGTTAAGTCACAAGTCATGTTTCGGAGGCCATCATAACTTCCAGATAATGAACTGGATTTCTAGCTTTATATGAATGGAAAGATATAGATGTCTACTTTCCAATACATTTTACGGTTCGTGATTTGGAGTTTTCTAGAGGAAGTTATGGTCATTTTCGTAACAGTGCGCAATCCTGAAATTTGGACCAGTGAGCACCGCGACCTAGTACCGCGACCGTAGGTCGCGATACACCGGTCGCGATGAAACATCAATTTTTTGGCAGTGAGCACCGCGAGCATAGTGCCGTGACCAGCGGTAGAGACCCACGGTCACGATGGCGACGCGAGAAACCTTATTTCCAATGTCTATAAGTAGAAAAAGGGCTCTAAAGAGAGGGGATTCAGCTAGGGCTCTAAGGAGAGGACCAAGAGGAGACCAAAAGAGAAGAAAAGAGGCGAAGAGGGGAGAAGAATATCACCTTGAAACCAAGAGGGATTGGATTCAATCCTTGAGCCAAAATCTCACCATCAAGCTTGGATTTGGAGAAAGTGGAAGCTAGACAAATTCCCAATGAGGAGAAGGACGAAAGTTCATCACACCTAGAGTTTTTCTATCCCTTTCCTTCTTTATTTTCATGCTTGTAACTCTCTTTATTAATTGGAAAACATGTTTAGTTGTAAATCTTTGATTATGAACTAAATTTGTAAGTTAGGGTTTTGATGGATATTATTCTATGATGATTGAATGAATTGATTGTTTAATTTATTGTGGTTGATTATTATGTTGTTGAGTGGTATTATTGTGCTTAATGCTTTTGAATGTGAAGGCCTACATTTAGATGATAAATTGGTTGTGTGTTATGTACCGAGAGGAGACGCCCACCACGTGATCGATATAATGTCCACCACAAGTAGAATTAGATAGAGATATACTAATTTGCTTGTGTGATCACATAGGGTGTTTATTGTGACTAATGCATTCTCATGCACTTGGATATACCATCGAGAGATAGGATATTAGTGTGTGTGGAATAGGTCCGATTTACTTCGAGAGGGGACTTTGGATAATTTAGATAAACACGGTCATCAACATGAATAATTAAACTACAACAATGTGCTCTCATGAAATTCAATTGGATGGAATAGGTGAATTCAAATACCCTAACTAATCTCTCATATTGGTTGTTTGCTTTACTTTTATATTTTTATATTGTTATCTTTTAATTCATTCTTTTAAACCTTTCGATTATCCAAATAGAAATAGGCTTGGTTAATTTTAGTACTCAACGCCTAAATATCCCTGTGGAGACGATAATTTACTCATCATTTTATTACTTGTGCCGACCCCGTATACTTGCGGGTAACAAAATAGGCGTATCAGGTACTTCGGACATTTCCTCTTCAAGTGACCAACCTTATCACAATAGAAACATTTTCCCTATGACTTGTCAGTCTTGATGCTCAGCTTCTTCTTTTGCAGAGGCTTTTTCTTCTGCTTAGCATTGGCTTTCCCAATAGACCTCTTCCTCTTCTTGAAACCAAAAAAGATAGCTCAGAAACATTTGCTTCACCGATCTTACATTTATTGTCCTTTAACATCGACTAAAAGTTTGAGAGCTCTTTGAGCAATTGAGTCAGAGTGAAACTCAACTTGTTCATTTCATAGTTTCTCTTAAACAGATCAAAACTCTTTGGAAGAGTTGTCAGTATGATGCTCACCTGGGTAGCCTCATTAATAGTCTCACTATTGACTTCGGCAGTGTTGAAATAAGACATCATCGTCATGACATGTTCCCTAACCGATGCACCCTCCTTTATATCAGCAAGCATTACGGAACAAACAGCTTCGTGCCGCTTTTTCTTTGAGGGTTGTTCAAAATGGCCTGCAATGACTTCATCATCTCAAATATGGTAGTCATTGACTCATGTTTTATTACAAGCACCTCGATCATGTCGGCCAGTAGAAAAGTGCGAGCCTTTTCATCAGCCAAAACCCATTTCTCGTGGGCCTCTTTTATGGCTCTTAGCGTGTTAGCAGCAGACTCTGGAGGACATTCCTTCGTAAGCACAAACTTAACGTCTTTACAGACCATGATTGCATTCATATTGTGTTTCTGTTTCATGTAGTTATCTCCCGTTAAATTTTCATGTACAAAGATTGAAATTAATGCAAAAGACATTGCAAAAAACATATATTAAAACTAAAAATCATTAAATTCATACATTCATACTATGTGCTAAAATTCGGCATCAAATTAAACATAATTCTAAATTTTTAATATATATTTAATTATTAAATCATTAAGTAAACAATCGTATTATTTAATTAATTCTCTTTCATTAAATTGTGTCACTTTCGTAACACAATTAATTGGATTATCCAATTAATTTACCGTGAACCTCGTTACCATCAACCATAAGGGTTAATAAGGGAACCTAATGGATTTATAGTTTTGAGCTCCAATAATACATAGAAATATTAATTAAAACTCTTTAATTAATATTCCATGATTATTAACCTCAAAGTTACTCTTCTAAAAACCCGAGGCTGAACTCTCAAAATTGCAGATGTTTAATACAGTCTGAAATCTTAGTGTCCATCGATATAGCTATTTACATATGGTATGATCCTCCACAAGTAGTCATCATTAGAGCTAGGGCATAAAGTTCGTTATATCCATCTAATTATATCTTTTCCTTTGAGCACTGTTGATTCTCTAATTAACAATTAAATCCTGTCTTCCTCATGGAAGAATGAGAGATCTAATAATTGTTCAAATCCTGAATCAATCCTTAAGGAAACTACTCATCTACTTCGTTTAAGAAGGAGTAGATTCCACTATTGTGTTAAGACCATCCTAGCCACAAGTCAAACCGCAACTCCAAAACACGGAGGTATTAATCGAGAAAACTACATTCGACCTCATTCATGGTAAATCAAAAGTCACGATCTAACCTGAAGAGTCAATAAGACACTCAGGATTAAGATCATTCATAAATAGCCATCATTTGTCGATATATATGAATCTCATCTACTAACAGATCTTGGTGAGAGATTCATATAAATCATGGCCCGGTCTTATATGATCTCATTATATAAGGTGCATCCATTCTTATGTCAACTACATGAGCAGTCTAGGATAAGACCACCGTACACTACAGAATGGACCGCAGCAGTAGATCAACCATAAACAAAGTATCCATCTTTGTTTGTATTCTACGGACTCTTTAGATTATAAGTCTCAAAGTGAATCCTCCTATATATGACTTTCATATACTCAAATTGAGATTATATTTTACAATCTTAGATGTTATGCGCACATTATATAAACGTATGAACATAAATAAAGACACTTTTATTTTGAATGAATAGCAATTACTTTTATTAATGTCTAATTGTATTTATAATTACAAGCTTTATGGCATAAACCTCAACAGGGAATTGAACCCTCACTATTGATGTGGGAGGGAGATACACTAACGACTTGAGCTATAAGTAGACTTACTTAAATTGATTATTACTAAAACTAGTTTACCTAACATCTAACAACTTTGCTAATTATTTATCAAATTAAGCTATAAATTATTTTTTAAGTTACAATAATTTCAAAATACTAGATTGAGAGAAGATTTTTCCAATTTGATTAGTTACTTTTCTTGGGTTTTTGAGAGCGAGCAAACTCCACCAAGGAATTAAAGTGAGTTACCTCTGAAGTGAGGATTTTAGCTTCATTGTCTCTCTCATTTTCTCAATTTACAAACACTACGTTTCAGAGTAATTTTCTAGATCTAATTGAATATGGAATTTGGTTGTTCAACTTTGAACAAAAACCATTTAGGCATCTATTCATGTAAAAGATCGAGCTCTGAGCCTAGTATGTTCACTTTAATTTAATTTTTATAAATTTAGTCAACATTCTATTAAAAATTAGGCAAATTATAATGGAGTATCTTAATATTTGGGTAAATTGCAATGATACCTTATTTTTTCTTAAATTACAGTTTAGTACCCTTAACTAACTGGTTGACTACTAGAGTTAACATTTTGATTATTATTTTGGTCTCTATCTTTTTTCGAATTATCATTTTTTGCCTATATTTCCTCTTTTAACTCGCTTTGTCTCTAACTTTTCAAAAAAAATATTACTTTTTTCCATCTGTCCAAACATTTGACAGTCAAATATGACAAAGTATGCACATTAACCATTTTGCCCTTAACTTTAATTTATTAGTTTGAAAATACAATTTTACCCTTTATTTTTTAAAATTCTAACAAATTAACCTTAACTTGTATATCTAATAAGAATCTAACACGTGTCACCAATTTTTTTAAAAAAAAATTAAAATTAAAAATACTGAAAATTTATAAGAAAAGCCCTTAAATATTTTTAAAAAAATACAAAAAATAATTTAAAAATAACAATTAAAAATTAACACCAAAATTAAAATCTTTTTTTATAAAAAAAAGTATTACTATAAATAACTAATTTATAAAAATTCAATCATTCAAAATAATACCTCAAATTAATATCAAAATATAAAAAATAATTTTATATATGAAAATTAAGCTGTAGTAAATTAAAATTAAAAAAATAAATTATTAAAGTAATAAAAACATTTTAAAAAAATTCTCATATTTTTTTTACTTTATTTTTTTTAGTTATTATCATTTTGTTTTTAGATTTATTTAATGAATTTTTTCAGATTTTTTCTTTATTTTTTAAGCTAAATTGTTATTTTGAATGTACTGACTTAAATACCCCTAAAACCGTTAAATTTGACTCACTGTTAACTAACGGAAGAACTAAACTGATATATTTTTAAAAAGTCAGGAACCACAAAATTTAAAAGAGGAAAGATAGGTCAAAAGTTAATAATATGAAAAAAGATCGGGACCATAATGATTTTTACCCTTGGTCAAAATATTCTCTCTAATGATCAACCAATAAAATAAAGGTATAAAATTGAAATTTAAAGAAAAGTAAGATTTGTACAATTGCCTAAACATGAGGCTCCATTACAATTTGCCCTTAAAAATTTGTTGTAAAAAAAAAAAAAAAAGGTTTCAATTTACTTAGTAGTTCGATCTTTACATGTCATCATAAAAACCCAAAAGCATCACCAATCTTACCATACACATCCAACCATTTATATACATCCATGTTATAACATGCAAATATTTAACTAAATTTTACAATAAATAAATAAACTTCTACAAACTTTAAGAAAAAGAAATTAATCTTTATACTAAGTTTTCGAAAAACTCAATAAAATTTGAAATTTTATATATTTTATTGTGACTAGTAAAGAGTGTGGATTCAGGGAATTTGACGATGTTAGCCGTGAATTTGTTGATGGTGGCCATCTTGTACTAAACATCAAGGCGAGCAACGATGACGTCAAGGCGAGAGGCAAGGTAAAGTTAGATCATATGCTCAATGCACTTGAGCTTGAAAATCATTGGGCTCCATCGACGAGGATGAAGTTAGAGCCCAAACATCTCCATCATAACCGATGATGGATCTCCATCTCGACAATGGAGGGATCTCTATTAATGGAGATTTTGAATTTTTTTTTTTATTTCTTTTTTTTCTCCACTGCCCATCTTTAAAATGGGTGGTGGAGATCCATCTATTATTTTTTCATAATTTTTTTTATTTAAGGATTTTTCTTCTAAATTTTATTTTAAAAAAAATTTGGTGATATATATTAGATTTTTATTAAATGTACAAGTTAAAGTTAATTTATTAAATTTTTAAAAATTAAAGAGTAAAATCATATTTTTAACCCAATTAATTAAAGTTAAGGGTATAATGATCAATATGCATATTCTGTTAGATTTGACTGTTAAAAAGCTGATCAAAGGAATTAAATTGATTGATTTTGAAAAAAGTTAGAGATCACGCAAGTTAAAAGAAAAGATGTCAGTCAAAAAGTAATATTTTTAAAAAATAGAGACCAAATAATTTTCAACCAAAATTTATTGTGTCACACGTTAAAAAAGCTAAACACGGAGGAACTAAATTGAGGGATTTCTAGTAATTTAGTGGCTACATAAGCTAAAACCACAAACATTATTCAAAAGGGCAAATTGAAATGAAGCACTTAGACGTTTAACCATATTGTAATGAAATCTCAAGTTTAGCCATAATTATATGTTAGTACCCTACCGTTAATTAACTCAGTCAAAAGTGACAGTTTGATCAAGAATTTTACTTGAAATGACACAAATACTATTGGTTAAAAAATAAAAATAAAATAATATTAATTACTAAAATTTAAAAAAAATTAAATAAACTTTAAATAGATCTCCACCTCCATCAAGATTGATAGACAGTGGAGATCATATTAAAAAAATTAAAAAAGAAATTTCAAAAAAAGAAGAAAAAAAAGTAGATCCAATTTTCAGATTAAATATCCACTTAGCTAAGAACACCAAGAATCAAAAAAAAAAAAATCAAAAATTAAATCTGCTCCAGTGCAGATGGAGCATCTCCACTGCATATAGAGTGTTGCTCCATTAATAGGAGCAGATCTGCTCCCATTGAAACAAAGCATCTGTCCTTCAATATTGATGGACAGTGGAAATTTAAGGATCTCCATCCCACCAAGAATTAAAAAAAAAAAATCTGAAAATCAGATCTGCTCCATTTCAATGGGAGCATATCTGATTTCTAGAATTTTTTTTTTTCTTAGTGCGATGAAGTTCATTGAAGCTCTACCGCCTACCAATGCTCATGGAAGGTAGAGATCCAATATGGAGATTGGATCTCCATCCCACCAAGAACCAATTTTCCTTTTGTTTTTCTCATTTTTTTATTTGTTCTTTTTTTATCAATATAATTTCCACCATCCATCAGTTTTGATGGACGGTGGAGTTTTTTTTATTTTTTAAAAAAGATTAAAGCGAAAATGCTCATATTACTTTTTAATTATTGGTTGATCGTCAACTCTAATGGTCAACCAATTAGTTAATGGTATTAACATATAATAAAGGCTAAACTCACAGTTTTATTACAATATGATCAAACGTTAGTGTATTGTATTATAATTTACCCTATTAAAAATAATTTGGCCTATTAAAAAAAGGTAAAATTTATTTTGGTCTTTATCGTTTTTCAAATTATTACTTTTTAACCGATATTATTTTTTTGGCTCGCGTGGTTCCTAACTTTTTGAAAATCTATCATTTTAGTCATTTTGACCAAAATTTTGACAGTCAAACATAACAGAATATGCACATTAGCCATTTTGTCCTTAACTTTAAATGATTAAGTTAGAAATACGATTTTACCCTTTATTTTTTAAAATTTAATAAATTAACCTTAAGTTGTACATCCGATAAGAATCTAACATATGTTAACAAAAATATTAAAATTACAAAAAATACATAAAATTTATAAGAAAGTCCTTAAATATTAAAAATAAATTAATTAATACCAAAATTAAAAACCTTCAAAATAAAAAAAAATCAGTACAATAATAAATAATTTATGAAAATTTAATGATTCAAAATGACACTTCAAATTAATATTAAAATCAGTACAATAATTTAATAATTTATGAAGTGTTATTTTAATGATTTAATTTTCATAAATTAGTTATTGTTGTACTTTTTTTTTTAAAGGTTTTTAATTTTGGTGTTAATTAATTAATTAATTAATTTTTAATATTTAAGGATTTGTCTTATAAATTTTATATATTTTTTAATTTTAATTTTTTTTATTGACACATGTTAGATTCTAATTGCTTGTACAAGTTAAAGTTAATTTATTAAATTTTAAAAAATAAAAGGTAAAATCGTATTTTTAACTTAATCATTTAAAGTTAAAGGCAAAATGATCTATGTGCATATTTTGTCATGTTGGACTTAAAAAAATTTGGTTAGAAGGACTAAAATGATAGATTTTTAAAACATTTAGGGACCGAGTGAGCCAAAAAAGGATATATTGGTCAAAAAGTAATAATTTGAAAACCCAAGATGAATTTTATCCTATGTAAAATTACTAAAATTCATTAAATAAAAAACTAAAAAGAAAAAAATTTAAGATCATAAGATGAACGATGGAGATTTATTTAGGAAAACTAAATAAAAAAGAAAAATAAAAGTAAGATCTCTACTATTCATCTCATACGTGATGGAGGTGGAGATTAATTTAAAAAAAAAAAAGGAGAAAGAAGAGTTAAGATCCATGGTGGATCCACAGTAATCTACCATAAATAGCCAATAGGGGAGGTTTAAGCCTCCCTTAGCCATGGCTCGCGACCTTGGGTTCGAGCTTGTGTTCGCAAAGGAATGCGTGGTTCGTGAATCTGGATTTTTTAAATCACATGCAAACTAGGTTCGCAAACCCAACTCATATTATCTCCATCATTCATGAGATGAACATCCAGATTGGATCTCCATTTTTTTTAAATGAATTTTAATAGCCATCATCAAAAAATTGTTAGATAAAATTTATTTTCATTTTTTTAAATTTTTTAATTTTTAATTAATAAATAATTTTAAAAAGCTTAAAAAGACAAAATTATTCTTGTACATGTTAAGTTTGACAAAATTTGACTAACAGCAGAGGAAAAATTTACCATTAAATTCAAAAGTTATTTTCGTTTATAGAAGAGTAAATCTCGAAAATTTGAGTGTTATTTTACTTTATTAAGTAATAAATGGAGAGAAGAAATTTTTTTTTTTTCGTTGGGAATAAAGGAATAAGGATAAAAGAGGTAATTGCACAAATACTCCGATTTCAAGTATAATAATATTTATTTAATTATATGGATATTTATCAAATATTATACAAATAGCCCCTATTGGTGATTAACTTTTATCCAAAGTAACCGTTGATTAATGTTATGGGCAAAATTTTTAAAATGTTTAAGTTGTTTTTAATGTCCTATTTTAATATTTTGTTACCTTTTAATAATTATATAAAAATGTAATCATATGAAAACAAATTAACAAGGAAAAAGAAAAGAAAGTGGTAAAAAATATTTTTCATCTGATCATATTAAATGGAGAAGATCAATCTTATAAGATGGAAGCTGCTCCGCTGAAGCAGATCTTCCATCTCTAGCAGAGCAGCTTCCATCTCTCTATGGAGGAGCAAGCCGCTCTTTTGAAGAATGAGCAATTTGCCCCTTCAAACTCGGGGATATTTACGCAATAACTTCGATAAAAACAAGAAAGAATGATGTAAGCAATGACGTATGGTGTGTGAGGAATATCCCACTAACCAACCAATTGGGATATGTTATATCTTTAATTTCCTTATAGGAAAGACCACAATTGACCAATTGAGATAGTTCTCCAATTAGTTAGACGACCTACCTTTCTGCTATAAATACTAACCACAATCACTCTCCTCTTTGTTCACACTCTTACCATTTCTCTGGAATCTTTGATTTTCAGTTTGTGCAAGAATGGCGGAGGAAGTGGTTCTTTTGGATTTCTGGCCCAGCATGTTTGGAGTGAGGGTGAGGATTGTGCTAGCGGAGAAAGGGATCGAGTACGAGTACAGAGAAGAGGACCTGAGGAACAAGAGCTCTCTTCTTCTGCAGATGAATCCGGTTCACAAGAAGATCCCGGTTCTCATTCACAAGGGCAAGCCGGTTTGTGAGTCCTCTGTTATTGTGCAGTACATTGATGAGGTCTGGCATGACAAGGCTCCTTTGCTTCCCTCTGATCCTTACCAGAGAGCTCAAGCTAGGTTCTGGGTCGATTTTATTGACAAGAAGGTCTTCTTTTTTTCTTTTTTCTTTTTATTTTAAAAAATAAAATTTTAATATATTTTGTAATTAAATACGTCAAACCTGAGCATATTTTATTGTGAATTTTCCTTTATTTAATTATTTTGCTTGTATGTGACCAAATACAACACCTGGGATAAATTTAATTATCTATTTGTTTGCTTGAAATGTCATTTTTATTAAATTTTCATTGGGTCGATAAGCTAATATCTATGAGAAATGTCATATATGAATATGGAACTCTTGTTGCGTTGTGCATTTGGCATTTCTTTTGGATTCATTGAAACTACTGTTATTATGTATTTTATCTTCAGTGCTTGGTCAAAGATAGAAAATGATTTTGTGTGGATTTTCTTTGTTTTTGATAATTGCTCTCTTTGAGTCTCTAGATGGTTCTATATGTTATGGGTAATAGATTAAGAGGTTTTTGTAAGTTTATAAAGGATAACCAACTTTGTTAGATATGTTTCAGTGCATGAACTCACACCACACGAAATTTCAGTTTGATTTCAAATTTTTGTTTGTTATGTATGGATGGGGAGAAAATTTTATATGGGATGCGATAGTTCCACATAAGTTTTTCTCCTTTGATGGGTTTGGGTTTGGGTTTGTGGTAAGAAAAGTTCTTCAAAGCACCTTGATCGGTTGGACACCAGAAGATATATCATCACCCTGCCTAAATTTAAGCATTTCTGTCAATTTAAATGTTACTTGTAAAAGCATGAAGTCATTAGTCGTCAAAGTCAAGTGTCCATTACTGGTTTTGGTTTAACTGATACCTGATGCTGATAAATGTTATAGATCCTGATAAATGTTCATTAATTTTATAAATCTAGATTTTAATACTGATAAAAAAAATAAAAAATTGCAGCTAGATTTTAATCCACCGAGGCGGATATGGTCAACAAAGGGAGAAGAGCAGGAAGCAGCAAAGAAAGAATTTATTGAAGTCCTAAAGGTGTTGGAAGAACAGCTCAAGGACAAGCCTTTCTTTGGAGGAGAAACTTTCGGATATGTCGATGTGTGTCTGATCGGTTACTATTGCTGGTTTTATGCGTATGAAACATTCGGCAACTTCAGCATCGAGGCTGAATGCCCCCAAATCATTGCATGGGCAAAGAGATGTATGCAGAAGGAAAGTGTTTCGAAAACCCTTCCGGACGCGAAGAAAGTGTTTGGATTTGTTCAAGAGGTGAGGAAGAAGTTTGGGGTTGATTAGAGTGTAGACAAAACTGAAGCGAAGAAGTACCATCTAGCTTATTTGCCTATGGAGATCGATTTGAGTTTTATTTTATGTATATTGTGTTTGATTGGGTCTTGCTTTGTGTTTGTAATTCTCCATGATATGTTATTATAAATAAAGGACATTTCGGTTTGTCCGCCAATGTTTTCTTTTAAGAGTTTTTGTCACGCCCTCCGCCCGCACTTTGGACGAGTCAAACACTCAATTAAGGAAAAAAATTAAAATTTTTAATAAATAATTCAACAATTAAATTTTAATGTTTATTAAAAATATAAAATCCATTAACTGTTTAATACATTAAAAACTCATGTATTCAATAGTTTAAGAGTTCTTATAGCTATACAACTAAGAAATAATGATAAACTTTATGAATATTTTCAGTAAATTATGGTGTGTTTCAAACTTAATAAGTAAGTTAGTTCCTTATATAAAAAATTACATAAACAAAACACTTACTATTTATACAAGAGGATAATATGTAAAACTTTCACATCACACAAACTTGTTAAAATTTACATTCAAAACATATTTTAGGATTGTCCTTATCCATATATTATTAGTAGGACTTTCACCGAACATTTAACACTTAACAGAGTCACTTAAGTCACCTATCGGCATGTGAGGTAAGTACAAGTAAGGAATGTACAATTTTAAAAACAAAACGCTCATGCTTGAAGGTAAGAGCCACTCTTTCGTCGTGATCATCAATGAGTCATTTTACATGTACAAATACGTCAATGCACAAATGTGAAGACGCATTTGGTATCTAAGGCACCCCTTGAGACCCTTCCAATCATACCACTCGCTTATCAATTATCACTTATTACTCCACCTTCACCTAGGTATCTATTAAGAGTAATAAACTTAGGTTACAAAGTTGCACAATCATAGAGAATGCTTTTAATTCATATATCATTTATAAACTCATACATTTAAATATCTAAAGTATTAAAAATGACATTCATATATAAATAACAACATATTAAATCACGTATAAATATTACTTAGAAAAACATCAATAGTTATATACATATGCTTACTGTGATTTAAGTAAAAAGTCTAGTTTACTTACCTTTTTGCAATAACAAGCAATACAATCTTTATCAACAATTAACAAACTTTTCGTCCTAAAATTAAAATAATGAACATGAATACTTTACACATCAAGATACAATATTCCTCAATGCTACAGATCTTAACTACTTTTGGGTTAAATCACTATTCCAACAAAATATATATAGAGCAGATCTGATTCACCGATTTTTAGAAATTTATTCTCAAATCAAAATGTTATAAAATTTTATAAACTTCTAGTAGACATGTAGATCACATATCTAGAAATTTTTTGAAAACTTCTATTATCAAATTCCATTCCAAAAACTCGTCGTTTTAGGGATATTCAAACCTTTTAGACATAATTCAGTAGAGACCTTAGTGTACTTAAAAAAAAAAAAGAGTATAACTCCTAAAATTATGAAAATTTCAGAAATAATCTAGATCCATAGAGTTGTCTCTATACCAAATTTCTTATTTTTCGATAAAATTAACCTTGTCAAAATAATTTCGCATTTACCTTTAATACGTTGGAACAGAGAATCTACAGAAACTTAGAGTCAATTTTGAAAAATTATCATAAATTGCATACTTAATATTTTTGTGCAAAACAAACTTTCAACTAATCCTTAAGATGTCTAGTTTAAGATATAAAAGATCATATTGAAAAATAAAGTCTAAATATTTTAAAATTTCGGTTTTGTCTACTGTCATGTAAAAATCTAAGTAAAAGTTCATTTATTCTTATAAAAGAATAGGATTAATATTATAATCATGAAAAAAAAATTGAAAGACTTACTTCTTTGACCTTGAACTCTTTTAAAACTCTATCTTCTCTTTCTCTTAGTTTTTCTCTTCTTTTAGTTTCTTTCTTCTTTAACAACCACTCCTATATATATATAGCGACAATTAAAGCAATCCGAAATATTAGAACTCAGATTTATTGTACTAATCCTTTAAACAATAGAACCTATAATCTCATATTTCTAAAGCATTTCTAATCTTAGTAGAAAATCTTTTTCTATAAAAAATCTTAATAACAATAATAACGGTCCTTAAACCCCAAGTCCAATATAATAAAACCTAATATTTATATTTTTTTTTTCAGGTATTACAGTTTTATCTTCTACGAGTTCTCTATTTTCATTCATACTTTTAATTGAGTAAAGATCGGATAAAGTATCTTTCATTTACGATTTAGATCCTTTGCTACTGCCTTCAAATAATTAAAGATTCATTTTATTTAAAATAATAAAAGTAAATAAAATAAAATAAATCTAAAGTAATCTTACTAGATATGTTAGGTCAGTACATGAGAGGATCTTAATCCTTTTTTTTTTTGTAAGAAAGAGAGCTCAGCCTAGCACACCAAAAGGAAAACCAGCAGCTGTTAGCCAGGAACAAGTCTGGCAACAGTAATCTGCTTACAGTTATTGACAAGTAACCTAAAAACCTGAGGAGGGGAAGTATCGAACAAGTGAACTCCCAGCTCCAAATTATAACCCATCCCTGCTAAGCCATCAGCAACCATGTTAGCTTCTCTGTACACATGCTCAATAGAGCACCTCTAATCAGCATTCAAAAAGGAGCAACACTCCTGGATCAGATTGAAATAGGGATGATTAGAACACACAATACCATTAACAAGCTTAACCACCTCCAAAGAATCAAACTTTACCACAATCTCCTTAATACCAACAGTCCAAGCAAACCTCAAGCCTTCCAAAAGACCACACAACTCAGCTTTCGGGATACAACCCACTCCAATTTTGTAAATAAAACCTCCTAACCAGCAGAAATCATGGCTCCTTAGAATGCCAGCAGCCGCAATAGAGTTGTCCCTACTCCTCACACTCCCATCAACATTTAATTTAACATACCCTTCAACTGTAACACCCCCCGATCCGACCCGGCTGGATCGACCCAGGGAGCGCTACCGGTTTTCAAAACTTTCTCAATTCATAACCATTTCCAAAATCATTGTGAGCCCATAGAATAAATTTTCAAAGCATTGAAAAACCATAGAGTTTATTATTTTGAAAATCATTTTTGAGTGAGCCCAATCAATAAAATTTTTTATAAAATTTCGGCAGAGTTCCGTTTGTTTTTCGAATTTCCCAAAACCTGTTTTTCAAATAAAACTCAAATCACAAACAATTCACAAAACACTTCAAATCGCAATCTATTCAAATGTGCACTCTGCCGTTTAGTGCGACTTTCCAACACAGTTTATAGAATAAAACGATTCAGACTTTAATATTTACAAACATTCTAATAATAAAAGACAGAAATCATAAAATATTTAATTACAAAACATATTACGAAACAGATTTACAAATCCTCTGTATATGCATGCTTTCAGAATATATACATATAACAACAATATAGCTACCCAACTGTGATAACTCTGGGCACTCTGTCAGCAAATCTCTCTCTTCAGTCTTTAGCTTCTTCGGGATTCCTGGTACCTACACGTTAGAAACAAAACTAACGCGCTAAGCATATAGTTTAGTGGGTGTACACTAAACTCAAATATGAAAAATAAGCATAAATAACCTTTAACAAGAAACAAATCACCATATATATATATTTTTCAATTTTAATCATTTACAAATCAATTTATTTACAAAAGCAAACCATAAAACAGTTTTAATCACTTTAATTTCAACAATAGGATCAACATATAAAATCAGTTAAGACAATCATTCAATTCACTTCTCAATTCACTTCAAATTTGGCCCGCTAGAATACTTAACATACTAGGACTGGAATATGGGTCAAGCTCCCACCCTAGGACGAATCCTAAGAGTGGTACGTATCTCCCTACTCTAGGACCGTGGGTACGGAACCTAGAGAGGTACATAACTCCCTATCCCAGGAACGAATCCTTAGGAAGGTACGTGGCTCCCAACCCCCAGGACGAATCCTGAGGAGGTACGTGTCTCCCTGCCTCTGGACGAATCCATGAGGATGTACATAATAATCATCAATAGCAATCAATAGCGGCGCAGTACCGCTCAGTAAACCCAGCTGGTATACCAACCTCCTATATCCATTTCTATGTCTAAGTATCCTAGGGCTGTTTCCGATAAACTAGATTCACAATAGATTTCACAATAGTTACTCAATAAACAATAGTTACTCAATAAACACACAATTCACACAATACTTTTCAAGAAAAATAATCAATAGTTATACGAAAATCTAAATCAAGTATTTTTAACGAAATCGAAATATTCGAAAACACGATCAAAATGCGATCTATCATAAAATCATTCCAAAATCAACAAAATCAACAATAGATATATCAATCATCGATTTTTCATATAAAATAAACAATTTTCATACGAAAATCGAAAACGAGAAATTTCAACGAAATCGAAAATGAAAACGAAAACGATAACGAAATACTTTTCGTAAAGATTCCGAAAACGAAAGTACACCAACCTTGATACCATTTTTCGTTCGACAAATCGCGGTTCCACAATTTTCTTTTTCCTTTTCCTTTCCCTTTTCTCTTTCACCTACACTTTCCTTCCTCTTCTCTTCTTCTTCTTCTTCCTCTTCTTCTTCTTCTTTCTTCTTCTTTCTTCTTCTTTCTCTTTCTTTTCTTTCTTTCTTCTTCTTTCTTTTCTTTTTTCCTTGGCCTCTCCTCTCTCTTTTCTGCTCTGTGTGTTTTCTGGCTTCTGCGATAAGCTACTTTTTTTTTTTTATATTTTTCGGCTGTCGCGACCTGTGGTCACGCCACCAGGTCGCGGTACTCACTGGAGCGTTTGCACCGCCTTCATCGCGAGCACACATCGCGGTCCCTTGGTCGCGCTGGTGGTCGCGTTGCTCACTGCCAGAATTTGACATTGTCATCGCGAGCAGTTCATCGCGACCTGTGGTCGCGGTGACTGGTCGCGATGCTCACTGCCAAAAATCACCTTTTCCACCGCGAGTAAGCCATCGCGACCTGTGGTCGCGGTGATCAGGTCGCGATGCTCTCTGCTTCAGTTTTCCTTTTTCTTGCATCATTTTTGGACCGTTCCATCTGGTCCACCTGGAAATCATAAAAATAAATATACTTTTAATTACATTTACACTCCTTCAATCACAAAATTTATTTTCACATATATAAAATTAATTATCCGAAATCCGGGATGTTACATCAACGGGGGGCTTTCAAGAGATAAACCTCACAGAGGAATCTTTAACAATCGAACCTTTCCCAAAGGCTTTCCATCACTCCTTACTAGCCAGCAGAATAGGCAAAAGAAGGTTCACGGGAAGGGAAAAAATAGGATAAAAAACTTTACGACACCTCCACTTCCAAAGAAACCACAAGGACAAACTGAAAATGATAAACCGAGAAATACCAAAACTGCTATTAACAGACTTCTTAAAATTAACATGTAGCCAAGAAGAGAGATTACTAGAGAACTCCACAAGCTTGGTGAACCCTGTACAAATGTGATACCACACAGAAGTAGAAATCCTACAGCCCCTAAAGAGATGTTTAAGGGATTCGAGGCTATAACTGCAACTAGGACTGGTCAGACACCTGATCACTCTATGCTCATTGGTAAGGATCTTACCATGTAACAAAGTCCACAAGAAAGCCAGAATTTTAGAAGGAAGCTTCAACTTCCAGATAAAGCCCAACTGCTAAGGAAGAGGGGCACAAGACAGCCTAATATCATCCGCAGTCTTCACCGAAAAGGCACCCCCAGTAACCCATTTCCAAATCATTCTATCAAGATTCCTCATAACAAAACATTTGGCTATTCTGTGGATAATGTTCAAGGGAAGGACCAAAACTAATTTCTCAAAGACCCAATCAGTATCTGTCCTATAATCCACCACTTTCTCCAGAAGCATATCCCCACTCATAGTTTTGGTAGCATGGTGCATAAGGGGACCACACTTACCAATCCACTAGTCAGACCAGAAGAGAACAGTCTCACCATTCCCAATCCTCCAAAATAAGTTTAGCTCAAACTTGATCCCCTTTCAAGTATTAGAACATATCCCCTTGGGAATCCCATTAGTACAGAAAAGAGATGACAGGGCCCTAACATACTATCTTTCATTAGGTAGCCTGCCGGCGTTCCACGGTAGCTCCCCAGTCGAAGCTTGCCTCGCTGAAAAGTTTCCGTGAAGCTAAGCCGTTTCTTATAACTGGAAATCTGAGTCAGAGATTTTTTTTTTTTATACAAAACTATTTTATAAAAATTTCGGCAAAGTCTCCTCTATTTTTCTAAAATTACCAAATCTTGGAGACCTGCATAAAATTTTTAACACTTCTATAAAATTTTCAATCTCAACTATTGTGGACCTCCGGTCCATCTCCACAAACCACAACTCAAATAGTTTAAATATCAAAATTAACAATTATCAAAGATAAATAAATCAAATCTTTAAATAAAATACTTATACACTTAAAGCAATATTAAAATACAAACTTAACAACTAAAATATTATATATGCTAGTAAAACAGTCACAACATCTTCTGACTGGTCCCACTGGTCCTCGACATCCCTGCAATGTCTGCACCTGTACCTGTACTTGTACCTATACCTGGGGAGGTTGGTTTATAAAACATAAAAACTATAATAAGCTAAACGAGCTCAGTGAGTGTTATTAATTTCTACATAAACTTCAATCATTTTTCTAATAACCTTCCTGAAATCTGAAAAGAATAATAATTTGTTTTCTGAAAATACTGAAAGAAAACTAATAAAACTTTTATATTTACTGAACACATAGTATTAAATTCTGTTTACTATAATTGACGTATTGAAATTCCAAAATAATGAATCTTTTATTACCTTCTGAAAACTGTGGTAAAGTAAATAACTAAATAATAAAACTTTTTCTGTTTCTTTGAAAACTAAACTGAAATCTAATTCATGAAAATTATACTGAAATCTCTTTTATAAAAGCTATTATGAAGTATATATTAAAATCTTTCTCACAAAGCTATACTGAAATCTATTTTCTGGAAACTGTTCTGAAATTTATACAGAAAACTATTCTGAAAAACTAAGAATATATACATATACTTTCACTTTATTAAAATTTGAAAAGCTGGAGTTATATCTTTTCTATTTCTGAAAACTGGAAACTAACCTGATATTTTTTTCTGAAAACTGAAATAATATGTTTTCTGGAAAACTGAAATATTAAGATAATGTATTTTGCTTAAAACTGAAAAACTAAAAGAATATATTTTACTGAAAATGTTTTTCTAATAAAACTTTTCTGATAAAACTTTTCTAATAATATAGTTTTTTGATAATACTCTTCTGATAAAATACTTTTATAATAAAATGCTTTTTTGATAAAATATTCTGATAATAAACTTTTCTGAAAACTTATTCTGTCTCCTGAAAACAATGAACTGAAATTTGTAATCATCTGTTTTCTGAATACTGTATTGAAATCTGCTTTTCTAAAAATCTAGCCAAGCCTAATATACAAAAGCTCTTAATTTAATATTCTGTACTGAAAATCTGAAAATTATATCTGGCTTGGCTTCTGTATCTGAAAACTCCCAATGAACCCTTAAGCTGAACTGAACTCATAGGTCGACTAACTGCGCCGTACCATATGAGTGGGTCACAGGGCGAGTAACTGTGCCGTCCACTGTGACATCTGATATAAGTCACGAGGCGACTAACTGATGCGCTCAATGTGACATCTGATAAAAGACATCTCACTGTCTATGTGCGGAATGCTGCGTCGCATACATATAACGAGACAACACCCCAATGTGTGGGCGACAGACAGACTCGACAGACTCAATCCCCCTGGAGTTAGCGGATTGTCCCCCCTTAACTTGCTACACACAATTGGGATGTACCGGCCGGGTCTCACTGCTGATAACTGATCTGATCTGAATCCGAAGGGTAATCCATGGGTTTGAAAACTATTTTCTTTATTTTGAAAACTAGCTTTTAGTTCTAAAACTTGAAATATGCATAAATATATTTCTTTACTAAATTCATACATAAATATTTTCTCAGTTGAATATAAACTCAAAAATTTTAAAATATAAAATACCTTAATTTAAATATACTTGAGATAATTAATTCTATTTTGATTATATAACACCTATAAATAAATAAACATATATATATATAATCATAAATAATTAAATCAAACATGGAAAACATTCTAAAATATACTTTAACTAAAAACATCATTTTCGCATTCACTTAAATAAAATCATAACTTGCTATAACTTTTCATAAAATGTATTATGAAACTTGAATTGCACTTTCATAAATTTGCATTTTACGTAAAAATACTTTAAACACTCACTAATTTCTGATTTTCCTCTAGGCTTAGCGCTCTGGTTCTGTAACATCCCCTAACCCGACCGGTCTGGATCGACCCAGGGAGCGTTACTGGGTTTTCAAAACTTTCTTAATTCACTTTATAATTTGCAAATCATTGAAAATCAAATAAATTGTAATTTAAAAATGCTTTTCTAGTGAGCCCATCGAAATTTATTTTAAAAATTTCGGCAGAGTTTTCCCTGTTTTTCTGATTTCCCAAAACCTGTTTCAAATAAAATCGCAAATCAAATAAAAACCACACTTCAAATCTCTTTTTCAATCAAATGCACACTCTGCCGTTTAGTGTGACTTCCAAACATATTCAAATAAAACATTTCATAATTCACTTTTTACAATCCTTTGAAAAATGAAAAACAGAAATCATAAAACAATTATTTAAAATACATAAATATATAACACAATTACAAATCTCTGTATATGCATGCGTATCTAACCATATTATTAAACAATATATATATATATATATATATATATATATATATATATATATATATATATCTACCCCAGAAATATGACTCTGCTCCTCTGTCCGCAGCTAACTCCTCTTCAGTCTTTTCCTTCCTCGGTATCTCTGTTACCTACGTGCGATAAAAACCAACGCGCTAAGCATATAGCTTAGTGGATGTATGCTAAACTCAATTATCAAAACCATAAATAACTTTCCATAATAAAAATATCACAATATTATCGTATATAAACATGTTATTATTCAAATCAAACATGGAATAAATCATATGAAATCAATTCAATAGAAACAACTAAATTCAATTAATAATTCATACGAAACCAAATTATAATTTCTTTTATAATCATTTCTTTTCAAATCATTCTCAATTCTGGCCCTCTAGTATACTCAACATAATCCAGGACTGGAATATAGGTCGTTCGACCTCAGTAGCTATCTATCGAACATAACTCCCAACCCTAGGACGAATCCTAAGGGTGGTACGTATCTCCCTACTCTAGGATCGAATGTTCGGAACCTAGAGAGGTACATATCTCCCTATCCTAGGACAAATCCTTAGGAAGGTACGTGTTTCCCTACCCCAAGACGAATCCTTAAGGAGGTACGTGTCTCCTTACCCCTGGACGAATCCATGGGAAGGTACATAATATCACATCAATATCATTAACGGTGCAGTACTGCTAAATGAACCCAGCTGGTATACCAACCTCATATATCCATTTCTATGTCCAAGTATCCTAGGGTCGTTTCAATACAATATTTTCACATAACAACTGTAATTCACAAATCGAATTTAAACTCAACTAATATAAAAATTCAATCGATATTAGGAAAACATATATACATAATTTCATAGAAATTCAACGATTTGTTCATTCGATATTCTGAAGCAATTTATTTCAACATATTCAACTAATCAAAATACGATTAAAACATAACACTCAATATACGATTAAATTGAAATGATTCAAATAGAAAAACAATATAAATATATAGTTACTAAATTATCCAAAAATCTCAAATTCAAACCAAAATACATAAAGATTTTAAAAATGTGTGTACCCCAACCTGGATACCGTTTTCCGACAGTTTCCTTTCTGGATTTTCCTTTTTCCCCTTTTTCTTTTCTCTTTTTCTTTTCTTTTCCCTTTCTTCTCCCTTTTCCTTTTCCTTTCTCCTTTCTTCTTCTTCTCTTCTTCTTCTTCTTCTTCTTCTCTTCTTCCTCTTCTCTCTCTCTTTCTTTCTCTCTCTTTTCTTTCTTTTCTTTCTTTCCTTTATTCCTCTCCCGTTTTCTTTTTTTTTTTTTTTTTTTTTTTTTTTTTTTTTTTTTTTCTGATTTGCTTCCTCGAGAAGCTTCCTCCACCAACTTATTTTTTTTATACAAATTCGGTCATCGTGACCGCTCATCGCGACCTGTGGTCGAGCCACATGGTCGCGGTACTCACTGGAGGAATTCCACCGCTTTCACCGCAATCACCCATTGCTGTACCTGGTCGCGCTGGTGATCGCCATGCTCACTACCCAAAATTCACATTTTCATCGCGAGCTAGTTAGCGCGATCTCTGGTCGCGGTGCTCACTGCCAAAAATCACCATTTTTCACCGCAAGCGACTCATTGCGATCTCTGGTCGCGGTGAGGGGTCGCAGTACTCACTGCCCAGTTTTCACCCTTCTCTTCATGTGTCATTTCTGGATCGCTTCATCTGGTCCACCTGGAAACCATAAAAATATACATACATTTAATTACATTTTTCACCCCTTAAATCATAAATATTTTATCCACATATTCAAAATTAATTATTCGAAATTAGGGATGTTACAGGTTTCTTCGTCTCATTGCATTTCTTGTTTTTCTGCATAATTTCATTTCCTCCCATATTAAGGAGATTTCTTCCTAAAACAATATATTTCCAAATAAATTATTAATATAAATACAACAACTAATACAATAACTCTATTAACACATTTAACACTTTATTTTTCTATTTCTTCTATTCTAATAACATCAATTACATTTAATCTAATAAAAACCATGTCAACTTAATTAAACACATATCAATCATACGATTCCTCTTCTTGACCGAATTTCAAACATTCAAAATCAACATGATTTCTTGAATTTCTAAGTATCAATTTGCATCGCAATCGTACAACTACAATTTCTAATATCTTAAGTATATACATAAATTGAAATCTCTACACTTTCAACTTAAATTTCAAAATTAAATTAAAAAATTTTCTAAACAATTTCTACAACTCTTATCAACCACCATACTATAAATCAATTCACATGAAAATAATTTCAAAACCACAAAATACAACTTCAACTATCAACACAACATCACAAAACCCATATTGCAAACTAACTAATTAGAGAGCTATTGTGATTCCTTACACAATAAATTCAATCCATACTATCAATTAACTCAAAAATACTCCAATTACACAAATAACATCTCAATTTAACAATCTAAATTTAAAATCATAAAATCCCCAAATCTTTAACTGACAGATTTTCTAAATTTTCATTTTAATCAACTCAATTCCAACTAATTTCCAATAAAACTCCACAAAACTCAAATCAAATGCTAAAATTAACAAAACCCATCAATCAATTTCACTTTATATTCAACAATCAATTTCAATCACAAATTAAAACTCAATCAAAATTCTAAATCAGTTTAATTTCACAAACACATACTAATTCTACAACACAAACAATTTCATCAAAATTCAAACCAACTCAACTTCATTAATCACTTACCCATATCCTCTTCTTTTTCTTCTTCTTCTTCTTCTAGTTTGACCGAGACCTTCTTCGTCTTCTTTTCTTTCCTTTTTCTTTTCCTCTTTCTTTTTTTCTTTCTGCATGTTTTCTGTCCTCTATTTCTTCCCGCTGCTGCCTCTTCTTCTTCTTTCTTACTTCTTTCTTCCTTTAGCTGCTGCCTTTTCTTCCTTTTCTCTATTTCCTTCTTCGACCAGCTGCTTTTTCCTCCTTCTTCCTTTCATGGCCGACAGCCCCTCTCTTTCTTCTTTCTCCTTCTTTCTCTCTCAGCTGGACAGTAGCTCTCTCTCCTTCCTCTTCCTTCCATCTCCGGTCACTGCTCATCTTCTTCTTCTTCTCTTCCTTCTCCGACCGAAGCTCTCTCCTTTTCTCTCTTTTTCTCTTCTCTCTCTCTTTTCTCCTCCACCGCCTCTCCTCTTCCCCTGTTTTCATTTCATTTTGTTTTCTGATTTCCATAACTAAAAACATATATATATAAACATATATATATATATATATATATATATATATATATATTATATACTTTTATATTTACAACTTGCCCCATACACTTTAAATTTATAATATGACCACAACCATAACTTTAATCATATAATCTTGGTCAACAATCCTTTGATTTACAATTTAATCCATAACAATCCATTAACTCTTTTCCACAAAAATCCATTTCAACTTACTTTTCCATCAATTAATTAAATTACAATTTCGTATCATAAAAATATATTTTGACTTCCAATAATTATTCTTAATACTCCAATTTATGGAAATCCTTATTATGTTTTCCAAAACTTATAATTGAATTTCTTATATACTTTATGGAATCTTAATAACCATCGGGAACTATTCCAGATATTTTTCGAGTTTCTGATACCCTTTTTGAAAACTTTCAGATTCATCCAATAAATTCCACTGTAGCACCATTAATACATCTAACATCTAATTAACTCATAATTAGAGCTTATCTATTTACATTTGTACTGTACAATAAATTCTAGAAGAATATATTACAATACCTGTACATGTACAGTACAATTTATTGGGAGGGTGTATTACAAGAGAAGCCTTCTTCAAGTACTTATAGGACAACAGCAGATTCCACATCCCATTCTCACCCTGAATCAGTCTCCGGCCAGCCTTAGCCAAGAGGGCTTGGTTCATAATTTTCATAGGCTTGAGACCAAGCCCGCCCAGAGGTTTAGGAGAGCAGACAGTGGCCCAATCAACCAAATAAACAGTCCTTTTATCAGCCGTATGCCCCCAAAGAAAATCTCTGTTTATCTTATCAAGCTTACTGTAAAGATCACGAGGGAGTTTCACTATTTGTATAGAGAAGACTGGAATGGATGTAGAAACAGCCTTTATTAAAGTAAGCCTTCCAACCATTAAGAGTGTCGAACTCTTCCAAGAAGCAAGTTTACGTTGAGTCTTCTCAAGAATTTCACTGTAGGTATATTTAGTAACTCTACCATGCAAAATGGGAACTCCCAGATACTTCCCCAGGTCACTCGTGATAGAATACCCTTGTTTAAAAAAAAAAAAAAAAAATATTAATTACTAAATTTTTTTAAAAAATTAAATAAACTTTAAATAGATCTCCATCGTCCATCCAGATTGATGGATGGTGGATATAAGATTAAAAAAATTAAAAAAGAAAAAAAAAAGAAGAAAAAAAAGTAGAGATCCAATTTTCAGATTGGATCTCCACTTAACCAAGAACACCAAGAATCCAAAAAAAAAAAAAATCTAAAAATTAAATTTGCTCCAGTGCAAATGGAGCAGCTCACCGCAGATAGAGTGCTGTTCCATCAAAAGGAGCAAATATACTCTCATTGAAATGAAGCATTCGTCTATCAACATTGATGGACAGTGGAGATTTAAGGATCTTCATCCCACTAAGAACACAAAAAAAAAAAAAAAAATGGAGCAGATCTGGGTTTTAGATTTTTTTTTTCTGTTCTTAGTGCGATGAAATTCCTTGAATCTCCACTGTAGGGATCCAATCTGGAGATTGGATCTCTATCCCACAAAGAACCAAATTTTCTTTTATTTTTCTCATTTTTTAATTGTTCTTTTTTTTTATCAATATAATCTCCACCGTCTTGATGGACGGTGGAGTTTTTTTTTTAAAAAAAAAAATTAAAGTAAAAATGACCATATTACCCTTTAACTATTTATTGATCGCCAACTCTAACGGCCAGTCAGTTAGTTAATGGTACTAACGTATAATAAAGACTAAATTCACAGTTTTATTATAATATGATCAAACGTTAAGGTACTGTATTGCAATTTACCCTATTAAAAATGATTTCCCTATTAAAAAAATGGTGAAATTTATTTTGGTCCTTATCATTTTTCAAATTATTACTTTTTAACTGATATTTCCTTTTTTGACTCGCGTGGTCCCTAACTTTTCGAAAATCTATCATTTTAGTCATTTTGACCAATTTTTTTAGAGTCAAACATAACAGAAATGCACATTGGCCATTTTGTCATTAACTTTAAATGATTAAGTTAGAAATACGATTTTATCCTTTATTTTTTAAAATTTAACAAATTAACCTTAAATTGTTCATCCGATAAAAATCTAACATGTGTCAACAAAAATATTAAAATTACAAAAAATACATAAAATTTATAAGAAAGTCCTTAAATATTAACAATAAATTAATTAACATCAAAATTAAAAACCTTAAAAAAAAATCAGTACAATAATAAATCATTTATAAAAATTTAATAATTCAAAATAACACTTCAAATTAATATTAAAATCAATACAATAATTTAATAATTTATGAAGTATTGTTTTAATGATTTAATTTTTCATAAATTAGTTATTGTTGTACTTATTTTTTTTTTTACTTTTTAAAGGTTTTTAATTTTGGTTTTAATTATTTAATTAATCTACTTTTAATATTTAAGGACTTGTCTTATAAATTTTATGTATTTTTTAATTTTAATTTTTTTATTGACAAATGTTAAATTCTAATTGCTTGTACAAGTTAATGTTAATTTGTTAAATACTAAAAAATAAAAAGTAAAATCGTATTTTTAACTTAATTATTTAAAGTTAAGGGCAAAATGATCTATACGTATATTCTGTCATGTTTGACTATTAAAAATTTGGTTAGAAGAACTTAAATGATGAATTTTCAAAAATTTAGAGACTAAGTGAGCCAAAAAAGGATATATTGGTCAAAAAGTAATAATTCGAAAATCCAAAATGAATTTCACCCTATATAAAATTACTCAAATTCATTAAATAAAAAACTAAAAAAGAAAAAAAAAAATTTAATGCCTTGAGATGGACGATGGAGATTAATTTAGAAAAACTAAATGAAAAGAAAAATAAAAGTAAGATCTCTACTGTTAATCTTATACGTGATCGAGGTGGAAAATAATTTTTTACAAAAAGAAGTAATGAGTTAATTACACTCAACCTTCCTGAGGTTTGGCTAATTACACTCGGAATCAAAGTTTGCATTAATTGACACTTACTTTCCCTCACGTTAACTTTGACCATTAGAATAAACGTTGACCTTTGCCAAATTTATTAAATGACCAAAATACCCATGTTAATTAATATTATCAATTTTTTTTACTCTTTATTAAAAAAAATTGATGGTGGAATCCAGATTGGATCTCCACCGTCCATCATGGAGATCTAATCTGGATATCCACCAAGAATTAAAAAAAAAAAATTTGAAGCTTGAATGTCTGGGTTCGTTCGAACTCAGACTTCGAACTCTTTGTGGGTTCGATTCGACCCCACAAGGGTTCGAAGATGTCTTCGAACCCACAAGGGTTGGAAGACGAACCCTTCTGGGTTCGTGGAACCCAGATATGGGTTCGAGATCGAACCTAGAAGGGTTCGAATGGAACCCTCTGGGTTCGTGAAACCCAGATCTGAATTTTTTGAACCCTTCTGGGTTCGAGATCGAACCGAGAAGGATTCGACTTCGAACTCTTCTGGGTTCGAAAATCGAACCCACAAAGGATTCGAAGTCTGGGTTTGAACGAACCCAGACATTCATGCTTCAAATTTTTTTTTTCTCTAAATCTCCACTGTCCATTATTGTTGATGGACGGTGGAAATCCAATCTAGATTCCACCATTAATATTTTTTTATAAAGAGTAAAAAAAATTGATAATATTAATTAACAGGGGTATTTTGGTCATTTAATAAATTTGACAAAAGTCAATATTTGTTCTAACGGTCAAAGTTAACATGAGGGTAGGTTAGTGCCAATTAATGCAAACTTTAATTTCGAGTGTAATTAGCCAAACCTCAGGGAGGTTGAGTGTAATTAACTCAAAAAAAATTAATAATATTAATTAACAGGGGTATTTTGGTCATTTAATAAATTTGGCAAAAGTCAACGTTTATTCTAACTGTTAACGTTAACGTGAAGGAAGGTTAGAGTCAATTAATGCAAACTTTGATTACGAGTGTAATTAGCCAAACCTCAAGGAGATTAAGTGTAAGTAATTCAAAAAAAGAAATAGGGAGAGCGAAGGGTGGAGATCCAAGGTGGAAATTAATTATTTTTTTAAAAGAAAAAAAAAAGGGAGAAAGAAGGGATGAGATCCATGGTGGATCCACCATAATCCACCATGAATAGCCAATAGGGGAGGTTCAAGCCTCCCTTGGCCATGATTCGTGATGAACACTTAAATTTGTATAATAATAAAGGTTAAAACCATTATTTTATACTATTAGTGTCATCAAATTACCTAACTTATTTATAACTACACTTAATTGTTAAACTTTCTATTTTGATGCAGGTTCAGTGTAATGGGCATAACTTTGCACTCAAATATCCAATCACTACGTTCTTGATAGTGTTGGAAAGATAACTCATAGCCCTATAAGTTTGGTTTAGTAAACTCTTATCAGATTTGGACTCCTTTGAAGACAAATATTGGATTATCTTGGGCTGGTTTGCATGGCCGCGTCAATTGGGCAGTTTTCACTATTTGGGCCATAACTCTCTCCAGAAAATTCCAAATATTATGAGTCTTATCATTCTAGAAAGATAAGAGAATTATCTACAACTTTGGTGTTTATCACGAGATCAAATTGTCAAAGGAACGGTGCCTAATGCGGTGGAAAAGTCGGTGCATGTGTGGAAAACAACAAAGTTGACAACTTTACCTTACCAAATTCAATCAACTTGCATTAATTTATTCCTACCATTTTTGACTTGTTTGCCTCTCATTGTGTCTATAAATAGAGGCCTTGTATAAGCTTGAAGGCAGCTTGGGTTCCTTGCCAAGTTCACCTTACATTGTTGTATTGTTGAACTTTTGTGATAATCTAATTTCTCTCTTGCTCATTTTATTTCTTTTACTTGTTTTCTTTCTTCTATCATGAGTAGCTAAATTCTCTTTTTGCTAAGGTGAAGGGTGAAGCTCTTGGTATGTGAATAAAGATTTATCTAACTCTTAACATGGTCTTAAAGTTTATATTCATTTGTGTAAATTTATCTACATGTTTTATATTACTTTTCTTATTGAATTGAATTTTCATCTCTTACTCTTATGTGAAGTGGGGATTTTGACTTATTGTAGACAATTCTTGGCACAATGAATACTTGAATCCGTCTAGAACCGCATGGTTGTACCTGCACCTCTGACCAAGGATTCTTGATTCATTGTAGACAAACAACACCATAAATACTTGAATCCGTCTAGAACCGCATGGTTATACCTGCATCTGGCAAAGGAATCTTGATTTATGGTAGTTGATTGGCACAATAAGTACTTGAACCCATTTAACATAAGGAGTGTAGAGTACCCATTGTAATATAACTAAAAGAAAAGAAATATAACTTGATAGATGTGTAAAGAACTTAAATGGTCTAACTTCCGATTGGAACCTCCTTTATGTGTGGATTCCAATTGAGTGATAAAAATGAGTTAAATATAACTTAAACCATATACCAAGAGTGGAACCTCTAACCTTAGCATGTTTTAATTTAATTTGTTTCACCATTATACCTACCCTCATTTCATAATATTTTATTTCCTATTATATTTTCCTTGTAGATTTTTGTTGGTTTTTGCAGGATCTAAATATTCTTCCTCGTGGATCGACCCCGGTCTCACCGGGTTAATTTATTACTTCGACACTCCTGCACTTGGGAGTAGAAATCCATTTTCTGGACGTGTCAATTCGCGAACCTGGTTCGCAAAGGAATGTGTGGTTTGTGAATCTGGATTTTTTAAATCACATGTGAATCAGGTTCGCAAACCCAACTCATATTATCTCCATTGCCCATAAGATGGTCCAGATTGGATCTTCATTTTTTTAAAAAATATATATATTTTTTAGATGAATTTTAATCACCATTATTTTAAAAATGGATGGATGAGATTCACTTTCAATTTTTTTTTAATTTTTTAATTCTTATTTAATAAATAATTTTAAAAAGCTTGAAAAGACGAAACTATTATTGTGTTTGTTAAGTTTAACAAAATTTAACTAAGAGCAGAGGAAAAATTTATCAATAAATGGAGCGAGAGAGGAAAAAACTATTTTTTTTTCATGGGAATAAAGTCATAAATTTTTTTATTTTCCATTAAAAAGTCAATAAAAGAGGTAATTGCACGAACACCCCAATTTCAGGTATAATTATATTTATATGGATATTTATCAACTATTACATAAATAGCCCCCACTAATGATTAACTTCTATCCAAATTAACCGTTGATTAATGTTATGGGTAAAATGTTTAAGTTGTTTTTAATGTCCTATTTTAATATTTTATTACCTTTAATAATTATATAAAAACAAATTTTTTTTAAAAAGGAAAAGATAATAGTGGAGAATATCCACCATTTGATCGGATTAGATGGAAAAAAATCAATTTTATAAGAGGGAAGCTGCTCCACTGAAGCAGATCTTCCATCTCTAGCGGAGCAGCTTTCATCTCTCTATGGAGGAGCAAGTCACTCTTTTGAAGAATGAGTATGTCAGTAGATTGTTCATCTTTTAAAGGAGCAATTTGTTCCTTTTATCATAGAGGCTCTCCTCCGCAGTGAGTAGAGCTCTACGGGAGATAAAATTAATTATTATGTAGTTATATTTAAACTCGGGGATATTTACGCAATAAGTTGGATAAAAACAAGAAAAAAATGACGTAAGCAATGACCTACGGTGTGTGATGAATATCCCACTTGGATATTTTATATCTTTAATTTCCTAATTGGAAAGGCCGCAATTGACCAATTGAGATATTTCTCCAATCATAAATTGACAAAACCGACTTAGACGACCTAACTCTTTATGCCATAAATACTAACCACTATCCCTCTCCTCTTTACTCACACTTTTACCATTTCTCTGGAATCTTTGATTTTCAGTTTGTGCGAGAATGGCGGAGGAAGTGGTTCTGTTGGATTTCTGGCCCAGCATGTTTGGAGTGAGGGTGAGGATTGTGTTAGCGGAGAAAGGGATCGAGTACGAGTACAGAGAAGAGGACCTGAGGAACAAGAGCTCTCTTCTTCTGCAGATGAACCCGGTTCACAAGAAGATCCCGGTTCTCATTCACAACGGCAAGCCGGTTTGTGAGTCCTCTATTATTGTGCAGTACATTGACGAGGTCTGGCATGACAAGGCTCCTTTGCTTCCCTCTGATCCTTACCAGAGAGCCCAAGCTAGGTTCTGGGTCGATTTTATTGACAAGAAGGTCTTCTTTTTTTTCTTTTTTTTTTTAATTTTTATTTAAAAAATAAAATTTAATATATTTTGTAATTAAATACGTCAAACCCGAGGATATTTAATTGTGAATTTTCATTTATTTTATTTAACTATGCATATGTTTGCTTGAAATGTCATTTTTATTAAATTTTCATTGGGTCGATAAGCTAATATCTATGAGAAATGTCATATATGGATATGTAACTCTTGTTGTGTTGTGCATTTGGCATTTCTTTTGGATTCATTGAAACTACTGTTATTATGTATTTTATCTTCAGTGCTTGGTCAAAGATAGAAAATGCTTTTGTGTGGATTTTCTTTGTTTTTGATGAAGTAACTTTTGATAATTGCTCTCTTTGAGTCTCTAGATGGTTGTATATGTTATGGGCAATAGATTAAGAGGTTTTTGTAAGTTTTTAAAGGATAATCAACTTTGTTAGATATTCATGAAATCTAAACTCACACCACACGAAATTTCAGTTTGATTTCAAATTTTTGTTTGTTATGTATGGATGGGGAGAAAATTTTATATGGGATGCAATAGTTCCACATAAGTTTTTCTCCTTTGATGGGTTTGGGTTTGGGTTTGTGGTAAGAAAAGTTCTTCAAAGCACCTTGATTGGTTGGACACCAGAAGATATATCATCACCCTGCCTAAATTTAAGCATTTCTGTCAATTTAAATGTTACTTGTAAAAACATGAAGTCATTAGTCTTCAAAATCAAGTGTCCATTACTGGTTTTGTTTTTACTGATGCCTGATGCTGATAAATGTTATAGATCTTGCCCATTAATTTTATAAATCTAGATCTTAATACCGATAAAAAAATAAAAAATTGCAGCTATATAATTCATCGAGGGGGGTATGGTCAACGAAGGGAGAAGAGCAGGAAGCAGCAAAGAAAGAATTTATTGAAGTCCTGAAGGTGTTGGAGGAACAGCTCAAGGACAAGCCTTTCTTTGGAGGAGAAACTTTCGGACATGTCGATGTGTGTCTGATCGGTTACTATTGCTGGTTTTACGTGTATGAAACATTCGGCAACTTCAGCATCGAGGCTGAATGCCCCGAAATCATTGCCTGGGCTAAGAGATGTATGCAGAAGGAAAGTGTTTCGAAAAGCCTTCCGGACGGGAAGAAAGTGTTTGGATTTGTTCAAGAGTTGAAGAAGAAGCTTGGGTTGGATTAGGAGTGTAGAGAAAACTAAAGCGAAGAAGTACCATCTTGCTTATTTGCCTATGGGCTTGACATGGAGATCGATTTGAGTTTTATTTTATGTATTTTGTGTTTGATTTGGGCTTGCTTTGTGTTTGTAATTCTCCATGACATGCATCATAAATAAAGGACATTTCGGTTTGTCCGCCAATGTGTTTTTTTTTTTTTTTTTTTTGAGTTTTGTCACACTCAATTTGAAATTCCGAGGAGTGAACTTTTCTTGACAATTAAATACTCAATTAAGAGGAAAAAATAAAATTTTTAATAATTTAATGTTTACTAAGTTTTTGATCCGAAAATAATAAAACTCCAACCATATCTGTTTAATAGATTGAATTTTGTACATTCCATAGACCAATTTTTTTTATAACCTATAGAGTTAAGGAATATCGATAAATTTTACGAATATTAGTAAATCCGCTGCGTATTCTGATTAATCTCGCAACTATATGAGAATTATAATAAACTTTCACATTACAAATTTATCAAAACTTACATTCAAAACATCTTTTAGGATTACCCTTATTCATGTACTATTAGTAGTAATTTTACTTAATATTTAATGGAGCCACTTAAATCACATGTAGACAACAAATGTATGTGAGGCAAGTACAAGTGAGGAATTCACAATTTTAAAAACAAAACCATCATATGCCTGAAGTTAAGAGTCACTTCCTCATCGTGATCACCAACGAGTTCTTTCACATGTACAAACACATCAACACACGATGTGAAGATTTGGTCTTTAAGGCATTTTTGAGACCTTTCCCATCATACCACTCGCTATTATTGTTCCACATTCACTTAGGTGCTTATCAAAAGTAATGAATGTAGGTCCTCCAAAATAAAGTTGCACAATCATAGAACATACTTTTAATTCATATATCACTTATAAACTCATACAAAATTGCATTCATATATAAAATAATAACATATTAAATCACTTACAAATATTATTTAGAAAATACATCAACAATTATATACATATATTTATTGTGATTTAAGTAAAAAGTTTATAGTGGTAAAAATAAGCATTAGGCCCAATTATCAAGCCCAAACGCAAGAGAGATATAACCCACTTTATAAGCTCGTGAATTCAAGAATTATTAAAAAAAAGACTAAGGTCCAACTTCTAATAAAGATCTTTTCTCTCAAAGTCTTTATATAAAGGTCCAAGACCAGTTAGGTGCAATCCAAAAGGAGCAATATGATCTCAAGCCCAAATCCAACTGTAAAAGACTGTTGGTACAAAATGCAAACCGAGTCAAATGGTCTGTTGAATATCCCGAGATTTGAGCCTACAATCAAGAACACTATCTTCCACTAGTGAGAGTAATGGGAACATTATAGAAGAAGAACCCTCACTCTGAGTAAGAGTTTACGCAATTTCATACTAAAAAAGCAATATATTCACTCTGAAGCAAATTAACTGATTATGAGGAATTCATAGCATTCCGGCCAACTCTGATCATCGTTCTATCACTTTTCTGACCTCTATTATCTCAACAATAATCATCAGGAAGTACTAACTTGATCGTTGGAGTGCACTTGGCCGGCATCACCCCAGTGTCCCAATCGATCTACCGATCACTCTTTGTCCTAATTTTGCAGGTTATAGTGCCCCGATTACCTATCTACTGTTTTGTGGTTTACCATTTGGCACCCACCGTGGGGCTCAATAATCATTGAATAAGCAAAACTATAGCTATACCGATCCTACTACGATGGCTGATGACTCAGCTCATGGCGTATTGGAGGCACAACTCCAGGTTCTCATCTCCCAAATAAATGAGAATACCTAACGACTTCAAACACCCGAGAAGGAGAACCAAGTGGTTAGAGCATAGAATCAAGAGCTTCATAGCAACGTTCAGTTCCTTTCGACCGCTGAACCATATAGGAACCCAACAACTTCCCATATGTCGCCGCTCGACCCAGTGGCACTAGCTCTACCATACTTGACCGTTCGACTGGAGGACCAAGGTATAATAGCAAGCGACCTTGATACTGTCCAAGTAGGTGGAGAACAAGGCTCGCAAGCAACGGGGGTGGCGATCGACTAAGGCGCACCACCACAATCGAACCCCCAACTTGAAGTGACAACTAGCTAAGGGAATGGTCTACCACAAGCCTCTCGGGAGGTTAAACCAATGTCGACCCCTACCAATGCTGGTGTGACTTGACCAACGACCCTACCATTGGTAACATAGTCAATGCCCTTACAATAGACCCCCTCAAACTTGGAGATAGTAAGCTCAAATCTTATATTTGCTAACCCTGATTTGGCTCATAGGTTCGCTGAGATGATGGCACTCATCCAACGCATTCCTAAAATGCTTGCCCCAATAAAGAAGAGTGCAACCAATAGCTTTGCCAACTCACCATTCGTAGTTGCTATAGCCTTGGTCGAGATGCCTAGGAAGTTCAGCTTCCCCAACATGAAGCACTACGACGGTATGACCGATCCGGACGACCATATAGCTTAATATCATCAACGAATGTTCATGGCTGCAATCCCACGCGACCTTAGGGAGGCATGCATGTGTAAAGGCTTTGGGTCGAACCTGGTAGGACCAGCACTCTAGTGGTACACCAATCTACCAAACATCTCCATCAACTCATTTGCTCAACTAACAGACACATTCGTAGCGTAGTTCGCCAGCAGTAGAAAGTTGGAGAAACAGTCGGATGACCTCTACACTATTAGCCAGAGGCTAGGAGAGCGTCTACGCAACTATGTAGGGCGCTTCAACAAGAAGAATGTGTCTATCCCTCATTGTAACCCTGCGACAGCGATCTCTGCCTTTCGTAAGGGTCTACTACACGACTCTGACTTGTAGAAGAAGTTGACCAAGTACCCATACAAGATGAATGAAGACGTCCTAGCCAAGGCATGGGCTCAGATCAAATGAGAGGAAGATGAGGTAAACTACAAGCCTACCAGACCAAGTAAGAGCGACAACAAGCATAATAGTAGAGTCAAACAAAGGCCTGAGCTTTACCGTACCACGGATCTCAAAGATGGTAGAAGTAGGGACAATCGACGGCCCACCGATTGACCACCTCGACCAATCGACCGACTCAGGAGTAGTTTTCAGAATATAACCTATCAATCAAACCAGAAGAAGTCATTGCAATCCTCAAGTGAATGGGAGGTTCGGTTAGATTGCCAGCAAAGATCAAAAGCCCTCATAATCAAAGAGATAGTTCAAAGTGGTGCGAGTTCCATGGCGACCGTGGTCATAGAACGGAAGATTGCATCGCTGTAACACCCCCTGACCCAAATCCACTCGGACCGAATCAGGGAGCGCTACTATATACTAAAAAGTAACTTTTACTGTAGATAAATATAATATTAAAAACCTTTGAAAATGGTCCAAAGAATTTTCGAAAATCTTGCCAGAGTTTCCTTTATTTTTCTGACTTTCCAAAACTTGTTTACAATTAACATTTATAAAATCAACTTCCAAATTCTCAAATCAATTTTGCGCACCCTTCCAAATATAGTGCGACTTACCAACCAATGTATCATAATATAATGTATAAAGATTCACATAACATAAAACATATCATAAAATATTTACATAGCGGAAACTCGTTAAATATTTACAAACAGTTTCTGTATATGCATATAGTATCAAAATATATAAACTTCATACAAACAAACTACCAAAATGTATGCAGGAAAGATGTGATCTTGACTCGGTTATGCAAACTCTACTCTTCTTTATCTTTTTCGCCCTTGGAACCTTTGTTACCTGCGTGTGAGAAAACTCAACACGCTAAGCATATTGCTTAGTGGATGTACACAAAATCGTATATACAAATATTTGAAATCAATTAAAACTATAAATAACAAATAGAGAAACAATATATGGGGCTCATATCAAATCAAATATTAAAAAACAATTAATGCTCATCTCAAATCAAACATATCCAAACACAATTAACAGACATATTTTCTTAAATTTCTCAAACGTTTCCAGATAACAAATCAATTTTCAGATTGGGCTCCTGACATATAAAACATAAGTTATTGGACTTGATTACGGGTTGTTCGGTATTGGACGCAAACGGGGTCACTCACCGAACATCAGATCAGAATGGAACACCAACGGAATCACCCGCTGTAAATGTCCCATGACAAATTTCAGAACCCTAGGACCGGCACTTGGGGCCTGTACTATCCAAAGGGTGGTATAATCGGCACAGTACTGTTCAGACAGAAACCCAATTGACATGTCAACCTCCTATATCCATATCTATGTTCATACACATCAGAGCCAAAATATTTTCTCCAATCCAATGTCAACATATTTTCTTTCTTTCCGAATAATCGAATTCAATTTCAATACATATCCATATATTTATATTTTTGCAAATTCAAATTTCATCAAATATAATATAACGAAAATATACGAATATATTTATAACTCAATAATCATATGAAATCCATCCAAAATATACTCAAACGTATTTCATAATTCCGTGTCGAATCAAATTGCCCCAAAATCATTTTCCAATACATTTCACAATATAATATAATTTAAGTCACTTTCAACCATATATTTCCCTAACAATATATTTCCAGAACACTATTAGAACCAAATTGTATTCAAATCATTCCGAAATCAGTTTCAAACTATCAATTCTACTCAATAGAATTCACATAATTCAAAAATGATAAACTTCGAGAATTCCGAAAATTTCTAGAAAACTGAAAAAATTCCAAAACTCGTATATATCGACCCTGAACTATATTCGATAATCAATATAATTCAAATAACGCAAATATAATCAATTTCAATCAATCTGAAATATTCCGAAAATTTCTAGAAAACTAAAAAAATTCCAAAACTCGTATATAGCAAATCTAAACTATAATCTATAATCCATATAATTCAAATGACTCAGAAACTCTAAAATTGGACAATTCCGAAAACTTCTGAAAAACTGGAAATTCGAAAAATACGTGTACACCAAACCTGAAAGCTTCCTCCTTCTCCTTTTCTTCTTCTCTTTCTCTTTTCTTCTTCTTCTTCTTCTTCTTTTTCTTCTTTCTCTCTCCTCTCCTCTCTTCTCTCTCGTTTTCTCTAGCTTTGTAATGTTTCTGTTTCTGTGTTTGCTGCAAACTTTTGAGAGCTTTTGCTCTCTTTGCACCGCTCTACCGCTTTATTTTTTTACAATTTTTGAGTCATCGCGACCGGTATCGCGAGCGGTGGTCGCGCCACTTTGGTCGCGATGCTCACTGGTCGAAATGTGCCACTTTCATCGCGAGCTGATCATTGCGATCTGTGGTCGCGATGACCTGGTCGCGGTGCTCACTGCCAAGAATCACCATTCTTCATCGCGAGCAGCTCATCGCGATCTGTGGTCGCGATGGCCAGGTCGTGATACTCATTGCCCCAAATCATCCGTTTCATCGCGAGCTGCTCATCGCGATCCCTGGTCGCGATGAGTGGTCGCGATGCCTACTGTCCAGATTTTTACCCTTTTCTTCGTGCATTATTTTCGATCGTTCAAATTGGTCCATTATGAAACCTAAAAATAAACATACATTTAATTACAATTTCCACCCCTCAAATCATAAAAATCATATTCACATATTCAAAATGACTTCAATCATACTTTTCATATGTATTCGAAATTAGGGATGTTACAATCGCCCTTCGACTTGAGGTCACTGAGCTCCTCAAGAGGGGGCACTTCAAAGAGTTGTTAACAGGCAAGGAAAAGAATACAGCCGCTTTATGTGACGACAAACAACATGATAGTCGAGCAACGCCTTCACCAGAGCCTCCTTGACATGAGAGGACGATCAATGTAATTTTTGAAGGATCTGAGGTTAGCGGTAGGGTTGACCACAGTTCCAGAACCGCCGGTTCCGGTTTAGGGGAATCGGAACAATGGGGTACTGGTTCCAAATTTTTTTTAAATATTTAAAAATATTAAATGAAAAATTAAAATATTCCAAGAAAAATTAAAGGTGGGTAACTCGAAAGTAATAGCCTTTGATCATTTTGGAATAAAATTTTTAGAAATATATATATATATATATATATATATATATATATATATATATATATAAGAAAAGGTGGTTTAAAAGCTTATATACTTTTAATGTTGAATTTGAGAAAATGGTTATATATATAAGTAAAGGTGGTTTCAAAACTTATACACTTTCAATGTGAGATTAAAGAATATTGTTAAAAAAATTACAATACTTTATCAAGGTTGGTGATTACTTTAATTATTTTATAATTAAAATTGAAAAATAATTAAAATTGTTTTTCAATGTTTAATATATTTTACTCTGCACCATTATATATTTTCCCTTTTTGCACTATTATTTTGGCACACAAAATGTGATCCATCTCATTGAGAAGAGTACAAAAAAGTTAATCAAATTCATGAAAAGTTTTACCAACTATTTAGTGTAAGATCCATACTTTATAATAAACACATCATACACGAAGCACTATAAGAAGAAAAATGAACACATCATGCACATCATACTTTACAGTTTACAATTATGTTTATTTTATTAATTTATTCTACTACAGAAAGAAAAATGAACAAGAAATGCATGGTAGACAGATGACAGCTAGAGTGTGTTACCTCTCAAATCAAGAAGCCAAAAATTAAAAACATTTCTTTTATGTTTGTGATCTACAAGTTACAACCAACTACTAGAACAATCTAAGAAGCTGCATTAAAAAAAAAATTAAAAAGAAATATAAGTAATGTATATAACAATGTCATGATTGATGAAAATATACACATATATTATGAACAGAGTTGATGTTAAAAATAAAAAGTACACAACGATTGGAGGACCATATATTGGGATTTATACCCTAAAACTTGTATTTGTAAACATTTTAGACTTAATAAGAATTAACAGTTTATCATTCGAATTAAAAGTGTTTTATATTTATACATTCATATTGTGCAATAACATCCAATACTACAAGATGAAATTTCAAGATGAGTATATGAAAGTCATATACAGTAGGATTCATTTTGAGACATGTAATCTAAATAGTCCGTAGAGAGCAAATAAAGCTGGGTACTTTGTTTGTGGTTGATCTACTGTTGCGGTCCATTCTGTAATGTATGGCGGTCTTATCCTAGACCACTCATGTAGTTGACATGAGAATGGAGACACCTTATATAATGAGATCATTTAGAACGGGACCACGATTTATATGAACATCTCACCAAGATCCGTTAGTAGATGAGATTCATATACTCATGAACATGGTTTCGGAACCACCGGTTCCGGTTCTCCTAGGGAGGGGACCGAAACCGTGGGGTACCAGTTCCAGTTCCCAAACTAGAACCTTGGGGTACCGGTTTAGGTTCCGGTTCCCGAACCAAAGGTTCCCCTCTGGTTCCGATTCTTGGAACTGGAATCAATTATTTTTTTATTTTTTTTACTCTAAGAACAAAATTTTTTTTTCAATTTTTTTTTAAAGAAAAGGAACCGGAACCGAATTGGAACCGGCGGTTCTGGTTCCCTATCAATTTTGAACCTGCGGTTCCGGTTCCAAAAAATAAAAAATCTGAGCCGGGACCGTTGGTTCCTATTTCGGTTACCCGGTTTGGAACTGGGACCACTGGTCCCTGTTTAGAACCCACGGTTGGGTTCGAACCGCCCGGTTCGAACCGAACCGTGGCCAACACTACATTGCTATTTATAGGTAATCTTAATCCTGAGTGTCTTATCAACTCTTTCAGGTTAGATCGTAGCTTTCGATTTACCATGAGTGAGGTTGATGTAGTATTATCGACCAATACCTTCGTATCTTGGAGTTACAGTTTGGCTTGTAGCTGGGAAGGTATGAACACAATAGTAAAATCTATTCCTTCTTGATTTAAGTAGATGAGTAGTTCCCTTAAGGATTGATTCATGGCTTAGAATTATGAGGCCTCTCATTCTTCCGCGAGGAAGACATGATTTAATTGTTCATTATAGAATTAACGGTGCTTAAAGGAATAGATATAACTAGAGGGGTATAACAGACATTATGACCCAACTCTAGCTATGAACTACTTGTTGAGGATCACACTATGTGCAAATAATTATATCAATGGACAATAAGACTTCAATTGTATAAACAAGTCTACAGTTCTGAGAGTGCAGCCTCGGATTTTTAGTGGAATAACTCCAAGGTTAATAATCATAAAATATTAATTAAAGAGTTTAATTAATATTACTAAGTATTATTGGAGTTCAAAACTGTGGATCCAATAGGTCTCATTGCTAGCCCTTATGGTTGTTGGTAACGAGGAACAATAAATTATTGAATTGTCCAATTAATAGTGTTACGAAAGTAACACAATTTAATTAAAGAGAATAATTAAATAATGTGATTATTTAATTAGTTGTTTAATAAATTAAAAGAATATTAATAATTATAAATTATTAAATTCTATTTATTAAATAAGAGGTTACAGGATCAAACTGTGACAGGGACAAAAAGAATTAAAATAATTTGATTATTTTAATTGTCTCACAGGTCACCGGTTCAAGTCTCTAGGGAGACCAAAACAAAAGGATTTAGATTCCTATTTGACTTGGTCAAATTGAAACCCTAAAAGCCTAGTATATAAGTGTTATATTACTAGAAAAATTTGACCTAACCAAAGAGAACAAAAAAAAAAAAGAGGCAAATTCGGCCAACTAAAAGAGAAAGAGAGAAAAGAAAAAAAAAAAAAGTTTTTCTAACTCTTTTCTTGCAGGGGTTCGGCCGGCCAAGGTAGAAGAAAAAGTCTTCTTCTTTCTTTTTTCTGTATCCTGCACTCTTACCGTGACGTGCCCACATACACATTGACAGACCATGGGTCATAGCTCGAAAGATTTGGTGGTGAATTAAGGAGTCAAAGATTCGAAAGCAACGAAAAAGGTATCGTAGTTTAGAAATTCTTTTATGCGTATATATAGGAACTCGTTCCTGATTGAAAACTATTTTCAGTGAAAAAGAAATTTTTTGAAACCTATTCCGCACTGTTTGTATGATAAAACAATTATTTTCTACCCTTCAATTGGTATCAGAGTCATTGATTTTGAAGTTTTTGTATATACGCAAAAGAAAAACTACATTTTTTTTTGTTTCTTGTTTTTCTTTAAGATTCCTGATTCTTGATATATTATAAATGTAGGCATAAGATCCAGATTTGTATGTTTTTATTATAATATGATTTGATTATTATTTTTTTTTTTGGTTGAAGCCAAGTGTTTATGGCAATTTTTTTTTTTTTTGTATTCTGTTCTTGCTTTATTATTTTTTTTTTTGTAATCAATTTGAGGTATTAGAAGGTCGTGGATGCGGATGATACGAAGAAGGAAAAAAAAAGGGACAGTAGTAGCCCCTGCGCACAGCGGTTGTGAGCAGTAGCAAACCCCGCGTACGCCTTTGCGCAGCAACGGCTGCGCGCCCCGTACACTAGCTGCCACGCGTAGCAGTAGGCTGCGAGGACCCAGCACACATGCGCCAACGTGCAGCAGCAGCCGTACACGAGGCTGTGCGCTGGCTGCTGCCGCGTCTTCGATAGGTTATTTTCGTGGTTTTTTACAGATGATTTTTTGTTGGTTTTTTCTGGAAAATATTGTTGAATATTTTTCTGGAAAAAGTCCAAAAAATTGGAGTGAAAAATTATGGGCGAACAACCCACAAACGTGTGCGAAAGTGCGGCTCACGCGAGTGCTGTGCGCACCTTACGTGCGTGCGGCTTCGCTGCTGGCAATCATGGTTTCGCATGTGTTAGGACTGTTTAGGGTTTCGTCTGGACCTTGAGTGTGTGTTAAGGTAACGCGTGGAGCTTGGAATAGAAGTTAACTACAAAAGGAAATCATGTTTGACTTGATTGGAGACTAAAGACAAGAAGAATTCAACTTGAAAAAGGACACTTGAAGACCAAGGAATGCCTTGGATAACAATTGTAAATTAGAGTTGTTTAAGTTAGATAGCCTATATCACTTGGTCATTCATGTATGCTTTAATTATATTTCATGTGATGAATTATGTGTTTTTAAAGCATTATCATACATATGAATGTCATCTAGATTAGGCGTGCCTACACTTGTATTATAATATGTCATCCACAATTGCCATGCTTAAATGTTTTATTTTAATGTGATTAAAATTGTAAACGTTTACATAGAACCAAAAATAATGGAATTAGGTTTTAGGTGTAAAAACTTGACAATTTCCATTAATATAACTAATCCATAAATTAAAGTGTTTAATTAAAATGATTAGTTAGGTTCCTATGTTAATTAAGATTAATAAGATTAAAACCTGAATTAAAATAGAAAGAAATAATGAGATTAGTTTTTAGGAGTAAAAACTTGATAATTCTCATTATTAAACTAATCTAAAAATTAAATTGTTTAAATTAGATTAGTTAGGTCCATCTAATTATTAGGTTTAATTTGATTAAACACCTAAATAATAATTGGACCAAAATAATGTGATTTAGTTTTAATAGTTAAAACTTGGTAATTTCACATATAGTTTCTAATTTATTTAAATGGTTTATATAGATTAGAAATTAAATAATAGATTATATTTTGAAGGTTAAAATTGAATAATCTATTATAACTAGTAACTTAGATTTTATATTAACCGTAGAATCTATCTAAAGAATAGAAACATAGAGTTTTAGAAACTCTTAGTTTATAGAAAACCCTAAACTACATATAGTGAGTGGAAGAGGGATATATGACATTATATATCCCACAGTCTCCATTGTTAATTCAATACTGTGAGACTCAAGTGGCGCCTCGTGACGGTTTTTCTTTCGTCCTCTTTACGGAGGGTGTCCATAAGAGTCAATACCAAGGTTGACTTCCTAACAGATAGGTTTTCATAATGTATTTTGGGACTGACCTAGCCTACCTAGGCACTCTCAAGTTAAGTTCCTAGATTTTGAAACGATGGGTCACACTCACAAAGGACTTAATTAAGAAGTTAATTTAATGTCCTGACTAAACTAAATCGATGGTTGGATAATATAAGAATAAAGAGTTATTCTGGAGTATTGTCCAATTGAAAATGTCTCGATTTAACATGTAAGTATTTGACCTAGCTTACCTAGGCACTTACTTGTGGTATGTTGGATTATCGCGGCATAATAACTAATTTTAGGGATTTTTGAGTTCATTATAACATGTTCGTGCATCATGTTTAATTTTATGCCGAACATACAACATGTAATATGAATATATGAAATGAATGATATTAATTTAGATTTTATGTCTTTATATTTCAGCTATGTCTTTTGCTTTAATTTCCATCTTTACAAACGAAAAATTAACTAGGAATAACTATACAAAGTGGAAACATAACATGAACGCAATCATGGTATGCAAAGACATTAAATTAGTGCTTACAAAGGAATGTCCTCTGCAGCCTGCTCTTAAAGCGCCAAGGCCCGTTAAAGAAGGCTACGAGAAGTGGGTTTCGGCTGATGAAAAAGCCTACACATTTCTGCTGGCCGGCATGATCGAAATACTTACGACGAAGCACGAGTCAATGACTCCTGCATTTGAGATAATAGAGTCATTGCAGGCCATGTTTGGACAACCCTCAGAGCAAAAGCGACACGAAACTGTTCGTTCCGCTATGCTCAACTTTATGAAGGATGGTACATATATTAGGGAACATGTCCTTAAGATAATGTCCTATTTCAACACTGTTGAAGTCAATGGTGGGACTATTGATGAGGCCTCCCAAGTGAGCATAATACTAACAACTCTTCCAAGAAGTTTTGATCAGTTCAGAAGCAATTACAAGATTAACAAGTTGACGTTCACTCTCACTCAATTGCTGAATGAGCTTACTACTTATCAGTCCATGAAACAGGACTATAAGGGTAAGACTGGTGAAGCAAATGTTGCTGAGCCATATTCTTTTGGAGTTAAGAAGAGGAAGAGATCCATTTGGAAAGCTAAGGCAAAGCCAAAAAAGAAACCGGTACAAAAGAAGAAGCAGCGCACCAAGACTGACAAGTCAAAAGGAAAATGTTTTCATTGTGACAAGGTTGGCCATTGGAAGAGGAACTGTCCGAAGTACCTCGAGGAGCTCGCAGCCAAGAAGAAAGTGAAAGGTAAATCAGATTTACCTGTCATAGAATCTTGTTTAGTGGAAAATGATTCTTCACCTTGGATAGTAGATTCAGGGGCCATTAACCATATTTGTTCTTCTTTATAGTGGACTAATAATTGGAAGCAACTGGAGGAGAGGTCCTTCACTATTGGAACACGGGATTTTGTTTCAGCACGAGCAGTGGGAGTAGTTAGACTACAGTTTAATAATCATTTTCTTTCGTGGACAATGTTTTTTACATACCTGGATTTATAAGGAATTTGATTTCTGTAATCAGATTGCTTGAACATTTATATTCAATTTCTTTTAATGATAAGTCAGTTATTATTTCGAGAAATGGTTTGAATATTTGTTCTGGTACGATAGAAAATAATTTATATATTTTAAGATCATTAATTCATACATCACTGCTTAATACTGAACTATTTAACGTTGAAAAACCTAAAACAAAGCGACAGAGAGTTTTTCCAAATGATGACACGTATCTGTGATATTTAAGACTTGGATATATAAACCTTGATAAGATAAATAGACTTGTAAAAAGTAGATCTTTAAGTCAGTTAGAGATCGGCACTTTACCTGTTTGTGAATCTTGTCTGGAGGGTAAGATGACTAAGAGACCTTTTACAGGAAAAAGAGTTAGAGCCACACAATCATTAGAGCTCATACACTCAGACGTTTGTGGACCTATGAGTGTTAGAGCAAGAGGTGGTTATGAATATTATGTCACATTTATTGATGACTACTCAAGATACGGATATGTTTACCTAATGCAACATAAGTCGGAAACCTTTCAAAAGTTCAAAGAATTCCGAGCTGAAGTTGAAAATCAATTAGGCAAAACAATCAAAGCTCTATGATCGGATCGTGGGGGTGAGTATTTCGACTAAGAGTTTGAAGACTACATGGTTGAGCATGAGATAGTATCTCAACTCACAGCTCTAGGTACACCACAGCAAAATGGTGTTGCAGAGAGAAGAAACAGGACCCTGATGGAAATGGTGAGATCTATGATTAGTTTTCATCATTACCAAATTCCTTTTGGGATATGCATTACAAATAGCGGCTTACATATTGAATGTAGTTTCATCCAAGTCTGTTCCTAAGACTCTCATAGAGCTATGGAATGGTCGTAAAGCTAGTTTACGATATTTTCGCATATGAGGGTGTCCAGTACACCTACTGAAGAACATAAGTGGAAAGCTGGAACCTCGTTTCGAAGTATGCCTATTTGTAGGATATCCAAAGAGGATTATTTTATAATCCATAAGAAAACAAAGTGTTTATATCAACAAATGCAACGTTTCTTGAGGAGGATTATATGAGTAATCATAAATCTCGAAGTAAGATTGTGTTAAAGGAGCTAGAACCTGGTACGACCAGTGCTTAGTCAACATAAGTTGTTGACGATGTTCCACAAACATCTGACAGTAAGATGATTCCTAGTCAGGATACATTACCGCCTAGACGTAGTGTGAGGGTTGTACGATAACCTGATCGCTATTTAGGTATTGGAGAGGCACAAGGTGTCATTGACATTGACATTTAGACATACAATGGAAGATTTTGACAAAGAGGAATGGCTTGAAGCCATGAATCTCGAGATGGAGTCCTTTTACTCTAACTCAATCTAGGAACTTGTACACTTACTAGATGGGATAAAACCCATATGCTGTAAGTGGATTTACAAGAGAAAGAGACGAGTAGATATGAAGGTAGAGACCTTCAAAGAAAGGCTAGTGGCAAAGGGTTACACCCAAAAAGAAGGTATCGATTATAATGAAACCTTCTCGCCAGTAGCTATGTTTAATTCTATTTGGATACTCTTATCCATAGTTGCCTATTTCGATTACGAAATTTGGCAAATGGACATCAAGACTGCATTCTTGAATGACAATCTTGACTAGAGCATCTACATGATGCAGCTAAAGGGATTCATATCTTAAGATCAAGAGCAAAAGGTTTGCAAGTTGCAAAAGTCCATCTATGGACTTAAGTAAGTGCCTAGATCTTGGAACATTAGGTTTGATACTGCTATCAAGACCTATGACTTTGAGCAGCACGTTAATGATTCTTGTGTGTACAAGCGCATCATTGACAAGAAAATAGTGTTTCTGGTCCTTTACGTAGATGATATCCTACTCATTGGGAATGATGTAGGGACATTATCATAAGTAAAGGGTTGGCTTGCTAACCAATTCCAAATGAAAGATTTGGGAGAGGTAAGTTATGTTTTAGGGATCCAATTAATAAGGGATCGCAAGAACAAACTGCTAGCACTGTCTCAAGTATCTTATATCGACAAAATACTATATGATTATCTATGCAGAACTCCAAGAAAGGTAGTCTACCTTCAAGACACGGAGTTCATCTGTATAAGGAACAGTGTCTTAAGACATCTCAAGAAATTGAGGATATGAGACGGATTCCCTATGCGTCAGCAGTAGGTAGTCTTATATAAGCTATGCTATGCACGAGACCCGACATCCCAGGATTGGATCCTTGGGTTGCTCTTAAGCATATTCTCAAGTATCTTTGGAGAACAAGAAACTATATGCTAGTATATTCCCGTCTGGATTTGATCCCGTTAGGATATACAGATTCTAACTTTCAGCCAGACAAGGATTTTAGGAAATTCACATCTGGGTCAGTACTCACCCTTGGTGGTGGAGCCATAGTATGGAGGAGTATCAAGCAATCTTGCATTGCTGATTCCACCATGGAAGCCGAATATGTAGCGGCTTGTGAAGCAACTAAAGAGGCTGTATGGCTCCAAAAATTATTGAGTGATCTGGAAGTTGTTCCATATGTGGATAAGCCCATGACACTTTATTGTGATAATAGTGGAGCTGTGGCTAATTCCAAAGAACCAAGAAGCCATAAGAGAGGGAAGCATATAGAGATGAAATATCATCTCATTAGAGAGATAATGCAGAGAGGAGACATGACCGTGATGAAGATTGCGTCGTAAGACAACTTGGCTGATCCGTTTACGAAGGCCTTAAACGGCTAAAGTGTTTGAAGGTCACCTAGAGGGTCTAGGATTACGAGACATGTCCCATCTGTTTTAGTATAAGTGAGAGATTATTGAGATTTATGCCCTAAAACTTGTATTTGTAAACGTTTTAGACTTAATAAGAATTAACATTTTATCATTCGAATTAAAAGTGTTTTATATTTATACATTCATATTGTGTAATAACATCCAAGATTGCAAGATGTAAATTCAAAATGAGCATATGAAAGTCATATACAGCAGGATTCATTTTGAGACATGTAATCTAAAGAGTTCGTAGAGAGCAAACAAAGCTAGGTACTTTGTTTGTGGTTGATCTACTGTTGTGGTCCATTTTGTAATGTACGATGGTCTTATCCTAGACCGCTCATGTAGTTGACATGAGAATGAAGGCACCTTATATGATGAGATCATATAGGACTGGGCCACGATTTATATGAATGTCTCACCAAGATCCGTTAGTAGATGAGATTCATATATATTGATAAAGGATGGCTATTTATAGGTGATCTTAATCTTGAGTGTCTTATCAACTTCTTCAGGTTGAATAGTGACTTTTGATTTACCATGAGTGAGGTCGATGTAGTATTCTCGACCAATACCTCTGTATTTTAGAGTTGCGGTTTGACTTGTGGCTGGGCAAGTATGAACACAATAATGGAATTCACTCCTTGATTGAAGTAGATGAGTAGTTCCCTTAAGAGTTGATTCAGGGCTTGGACAATTATAAGGCCTCTCTTTCTGATAAATACGTCTATAGTTCCGAGACTTCAGATTGTAAAAACACGTCTATAGTTTTGAGAGTGCAGCCTCGGGTTTTTAGTGGAATAACTCCGAGATTAATAATCATTAAATATTAATTAAAGAGTTTAATTAATATTACTAAGTGTTATTGGAGATCAAAACTGTGGGTACATTTGGTCCCCTTACTAGCCATTATGGTTATTGGTAACGAGGGTCACGGTAAATTAATTGGATTGTCCAATTAATAATGTTAATAAAGTAACACAATTTAATTAAAAAGAATAATTAAATAATGTGATTATTTAATTAGCTGTTTAGTAAATTAAAAGAATATTAATAATTATGAATTATTAAATTTTATTTATTAAATAAGTGGTTACAGGATCAAACTGTGACAAAGACAAAAAGAATTAAAATAATTTGATTATTTTAATTGTCCCACATGTTACAGGTTTAAGTCTCTAGAAAGACCAAAATAAAAGGATTTAGAATCCTATTTGACTTGCTAGTAAAATTTGACCTAACCAAAGAGAAAAAAAAAGGGCAAATTCGACCAACGAAGAGAGAAAGAGAGAAAAGAAAAAAGAAGTTTTTCTGACTCTTTTCTTGCAGGGGTTCGGTCGGCCAAGGTAGAAGAAGAAGTCTTCTCCGTTATTTTTTCTATATCCTCCATCTCTTACCGTGACTTGCCTACACACGCATTGGCAGACCGCAGGTCATAACTTAGAAAATCTGGTGGTGAATCAAGGAGTCAAAGATTCGAAAGCAATGAAAAAGGTATTGTAGTTTAGAAATTCTTTTCTGCGTATATACAGGAACTCGTTCCTGATTGGAAACTATAATCAATGAAAAAAAAAAAAAAAATTTAAAACCTATTTCGCACTGTTTATATGATAAAACAATTATTTTCTACCCTTCACCATAAACAACCCATACCTGTTTCCAATAAAATAAAAGAAGGGATCGCCCAAATCACATTGTTGCATACTTGCATGTGAGGGGATGGGGTGGTTTTGTGAATTTCTCCCCCCATCTTTTATATATATATATATATATATAAAAGGATAATCACAAAATAAAAAGAGAGTATAGGAGGTGGAGTGTATATAAAAGACAAGGTTATGACACTAGTCCCACATTAATAATAAAAGGGGTGTGTACGAGGTCGAGTGTATATAAAAGATTAGGATCCTCTCTTAACATAAGCTTTTTCTAAACTTTTACACATCTGAAGACATGTGGCACATAACCAATTTAATGGTTAGAATTTTATGTTTTATTCTCCTTCTTTTTACTTACCCAAAACGTCAACGTTTTCTCCTGCTGCCAAATGCACGTTTCATCTTTCAGGAACCCAAAATTTTATTCCGGCCATAAACATTGGCAAGCAATCAAACCACATGCCATTTACTCTCTGATTAGCAGCACCCATCAAAGAAAAGCTGAAATTACATGTTTCTTTTTCACTTCTCTGTGTTGTAACTTGGAAAAAGGTTAGTAAATATATATATATATATATATATATATATATTATCATGGTTTGTATTATCTGCAATTTTTTGCTTCACCCTCTATGTGTTGTTATACCAATATATGTTTTTTTTTTCTTCATTCAAATTCTGTAATTATGTGATAAAAGAATCCACAATTGCTAGTATAAAATAAAGAGAAACTTCATATATCGGTTTTCGCTTAAAAAACGAACATGTTAGGTTTTCTTTGCTATATCTCTATGAATTCGAATATCGTTTAACTATGTACACCCTTTGAATTTTCAATCTATTTCCATCTATTGTCGTTGTAACTTCAAATATTAATTTACAATATTTGCTTTGAGTTTCCAAGAATCAAGGAGTTTATAGAATGAAAATCTTGTTCTCTATCAACGGAGTGAATATATTTTATGTATGAATTTTTTTATTCTATTTCAACATTTATAGTTGTAACTAAGTTATTTTACTCTTAAGTTCTTTTGCAGAACTTCTAATTGCAACCTATGATGGCTACAAATGATGCTTACTCGAGATGTTTAAGTGATTGAACATCGAAACCTAGATGTGGTTTGGAATTTGATTTGGAGAAAGCAGCATATGACTTCTATAATATGTATGGTCAAAATGTCGGATTTAGCATTAGAAGAGAGTCATATGGTAAGAACAATAAAACTGGTGAACTCACTTCAAAGACATTTGCTTACTCTAAACATGGTTTTCCATCAAATGATATGAGAGATTTTTTTACACTAAAACCTAGAGCACAGATAAGGACCGGTTGTGCTGCTCAAATGTCAATTAAGTAAGTAGAAAAACAATTTTTTTGTTACTCATTTTGTAGAAGGTCATAACCATCCTTTAGTACAAGAAGAGTGTACCCATATGCTACCTTCTCAGCGAAAGATAACTGCTTCACAAGCAATTGAAGTTGATTAAGCGGAAGAATTAGAAATTACACTTAAATCTTCATACGAGTTGATAGGGAAGCAAATGGGTTGAAGACAGTCTCTTGGGTACACAAAACAAGACCAAAAGAACTACGTTAGAGCAAAAAGACAAAAAAAAAATTGGCATATGGTGAAGCAAGATGTTAACTGAATTATTTTTCTGATCAGATACAAAAAAATTCATCATTTTTCCATTCAATACAGTTAGATAGTAAGGAGAAAATAACAAACATTTTTTGGGCTAATGCTAGAATGATCATTGATTATGGTCAGTTTGGAGATGTTGTGAGTTTTGATACAAGTTACAAAATTAATAAGGAAAATAGGCCATTTGCAGTTTTTGTTGGTTTGAATCATTATCGAGAAACTATTGTATTTGGGGCAGCTTTAATGTATGATGAGACCACTGATTCATTCATATGGTTGTTTGAAAATTTTTTGCAGGCGATGTCTGGAAAGGCTCCAAAAGCTATTTTTACTGATCAAGATGCTGCAATGGCAAAAGCTCTTACAGTAGTGATGCTTGAAACTTACCATAGACTTTGTATGTGGCATATGATGCAAAAAGCTTTAAAACATGTAAGTGGTGTGTTCAGAGAACCTGGTGGAGTGAAGAGTGTATTATCTAGATTTATGGATAATATTGAAGAGGAAAGTCATTTTTTAACAGAGTGGAATGACATGCTTGATGCATATGGTATGCATGATAATGACTGGTTGAAAAACATTTTTAAGAATAGAAACAAGTGGGCTTATGTATATCTTAAACAAGCATGGTTTGCTAGAATGAAGAGACCCAACTTAATGAGAGCTTCAATGCTAGTTTGAAAGACTATATTTGAAGTCTGATCTTAATTTATCACAATTCTTTATGCATTTTGAGAGAATGGTCAATGACAAACAGTATAAAGAGTTAGAAGCGGAATATGATTCTTGTTAGAGGTTGGTTAATTTGAAAATTCCAGATGCTGATTCAAGCAAGAGAAATTTACACAAAAGCTATATTTGAAGAGTTTCAAGAGCAATTTGTAGAAGCTGTGGAATTGAACATCATAAAATGCATTGAAGATGGTGGAGACTCTTTGTATACTGTGACTTTGTATGATTCTTATGGAAAGGAAGATGATTGTAGAAAGCGATATGTGAAAAGGGATAGTACCGACATATTATCTTGCAATTGTCGAATGTTTGAGACAAAGGGAGTTTTGTGTAGTCACATCATTAAAGTTTTAAGAGACAACATGAATATAAAAGAAATTCCTGCTCAATATATCTTGAAAAGGTGGACGAAACAAGTTAGGTCTGAATGTGTGCAAGACATGCATGTATGGACGTGAAATTCAAGTGGACCCTAAGTACAAACAAGCCCATACAGGTCTTTATGTTTTATGTTCACAAGAATATCAAGTAGAGTTTCTAAAAGTGAAAATGCATACAATCTAGCAAATGAGCATGCTAGTAACTTGGCAAGGCTAGTTGAAGACATCTTGTATTTAGAAATGAATGGTAATAAGCATGTGAAGGACCAAAACTCTCAAGGTACCAGTATTGTAGTGGAATGCACTCAAAATGATCATCTTATGAAAGCAAAAGGGCTAAAGAAGAAAGAAACATGTTGAGGGCGACGTAGATTTAAAAGTAGTTTAAAGGTTTCTTTAGCGAAAAAGAAGAAGAAATCGAATCCTCCACTACAGTCTAAGGTATTTGTTTTTTTAGTTAATATTACTATAATGTTTGTGTTTACAGCTGCATGTTCACATTACATTTAGGGCAACATAGGAACTGTAGAGTAGTAAGTTAATAAATTTAAATTTGTTAGCTATTATTTTCATTTATGTTTATTCATATTCATAATCATGTATTGTCTTAAATGAATTGTAGCAGCAACTCATTTGCTTCCTATGGTCGTCATTGAACATTACAAACCAGCAATTAATGGTCCTTTTTTAGTAAGTTTTCTATAAAATTTCTATTATATCTTATAGCTCTTTCTTTTCTTTTTTCTTTGAATTTATTATATTCTGTAGCTAAATTGATTGTTTAACAATTAAATGCTTGTACAGATAGAAGTTCTATCAAAAAGTTGTAATATGCCTAATATAAGATTAGAAACTTCTTATGAACGGTGCCAACAGTTAACTTTCTATGAATGGCATCAACAAAACAACAGTGGGATTTTGTTTGGAATTCAAAACAATCAAGCTTATGCTTCAGCTACTATGCATTCAGTATCAGGATCTCCTTTTGACCAGTCCCAACAAACTAAGTTCTAGTCTTTGCTTCAACACAATAAAAATGGATTTTCATTTGAAATTCAAGACAGTCAAGATACTAACAATACCAACTCAATATAATGTTCTCATTACTTTGACATCATGCTACTTATTTACAACTCCGTAGAATCCATGTAACACCCCCTGACCTAATTCACTCAGACCGAATCAGGGAGTGCTACCATATACTGAAATCTCTGCTTTACTTTTATAAAACCACAACTTAAAATTTTATTAAACCGTTTGCAAATGGTCCGAATAAATTTATGAAAATTTTACTAGAGTTCCCTCTGTTTTTCTAACTTTTCAAAATATGTTTTCAATAAAATCATAATACATAAAAATTCTACACATCAATTTCATTTCAATCATTTTGCGCACTCTTTCAAATTCAGTGCGACTTCTCCAATCATTTCTTCAAAATATATAATCAATATCAAATCTAAAATAATAAATCCCATATTTTCAATCAATATAATCATTTAGAGAAAAAACCAAACTTTTACAAATTTTTACAAATTTTTACTGTATATGCATGCTAATTAAAATATATATACTAAACGCAAAATAGCTACCCAAATATATAGGAATGATGTGACTCTGGTCTCTACTCCTGCAGTTTCAACTCTTCTCAGTCTTTAACTTATTTGGAACCTTCTTTACCTACGCGTGAGAAACTCAACACGCTAAGCATATCGCTTAGTGGGTGTATACTAGACATATTTACAGAAATCACAAAATAACTTTCAAAATAAAATGTTACAACAACATCATATCAAAACATACTATTATTTAACTAAAATCAATAAATCTTTTGTTTGTCTATCGTACGGAAACAAATTAACTCTTAATATAAAATTTATTCAATTCTTTTCAATCCTGGCCCTTTAGTATACTCAACATAACTTTCTGGACTAGAATATGGGCCGTTCGACATCGACCACTCAGTGGCTGCCCGCCGAACCTAATATGTTCCCAATTTGACATCGACCACTTAGTGGCTGCCCATCAAATGGTAACACAAGCATCATTTTCCGACATCGACCACTCAGTGGCTGCCCGTCAGAACAACTCCCTACCCTAGGACCTGGTACTCGGTACCTGCTCATAATCCTTAGGGTGGTTCTTAATATCAATATCGATGCAGTACTGCTGAAATAGCCCAGCTGGTATACCAACCTCTTATATCCTTTTTCTATGTTCAAGTATATATCAGAGTCATTTCCTAATATGGTTTCTCAAATTCAATATCAATTCTTTTCTTTTCATTCAGAACTATCAAATTTAACTTTCAAAGCATTCAATTTTGATTTCGAAATTTCAATTTCACAATACAAATTTACAGATAATTCTTTTATAAATAAATTCAACTTTCAATCAATCCAAATCGATATATATATTTACGAAATCCAAATTTCATCAATATTCATATAAAGGAAATATACAAAATCATATTCAAATATATTTCTGAAAGCAATAATTGCATCAAATCAATTCAAAATCAATATCAAACTATAAATTCTAATCAATATAATTCAAATAATTCAAGATCAATAAAATTCGATTATTCTGAAATATTCTGAAAAAATTAAAACTAGTATACACCGAACCTGAATTTTTCCTAAAACCTTCTCTTTCCTCTTCCTTTCTTCCTTCTCCCGATTGATAAAATCTACATGAGAATATAATTATTTAATTTTTATACGGTTGCCATATCATAAAATTAACCTAAAAATAATATCCTACACTTTAAAACGAGTCTGTAGACGTGTTCGGAGCCAAATTCTGAGTTCAGGAGGTTGGAAACTTACCTCCGCCGTACGTGGCGGTTGGTGGCGATTTTTCGGCGACCTCCAAAAATGGTCGGGTTTTGTTCGCCTCGTCTCCCTCGTCAAAGTTTATAACGGTGGCTGGAGTTGGAAACGGCTAGAATCGCCGGAATCGAAGGATTTTCGAACTTGGAAAATTACTCACTTCCTTCACAAAATCGGAGACTCAAACGGCCACAGAAATCTTCAAAGTTGGTATCAATAGATTCTATGTCGTAAAAGCTTTCTATTGGTATCAAGATCGACCAAAACGGAGGTCTGAATTGGTCGCAATGTGAAGTTAAAGTTGGAAGAAAAATGAGAGAAAATGGTGCAGAGAGAGAGAGAAATGCCTGGGGAAGAAGAAGACTATTTATAGATCCGTCAAATTATCATTTTGTCCCTCAACTTTTGTAAATTATAATTTTAATCGATAACTTTTAAAATATATCTTTTAATTCCTCACAAATTCATCAAAAGTTTTAAAAACATTTCAAATACGCCCTTAGTAATAAATTAAAAATAAATTTTAAAAAGTGAGATTTTAATAATAATACTTTTCATCATTACGGAAAATTAGGGGCATTACAATTTTTCATCTCTTAAGAAATTTCGTCCTCGAAATTTACCTTATTCAAACAGTTGTGGATATTCCTGTCTCATTATTTCTTCGTTTTCCCAAGTAGCCTCTTCCACATTATGATTTCTCTAGAGAACTTTAACCAAAGGAACTCTCTTATTCCGTAATTTTTTAATCCCTCTGTTTAGAACTTTCACTGGTTCCTCATCATATGTCAAATCTGATTGTACTTCAATAGCTTCAGTCTGTACTCTGTGAAAAGAATCTAATCTGTATCTCCTCAACATATAAACATGAAACACATTATGTATCTTTTCCAGTTCAGGCGGTAAAGCTAGTCTAAAGGTTACTGGTCCCACACGCTCAATAATTTCATATGGACCAATAAACCTAGGACTCAACTTCCATTTCTTTCCAAATCTCAATACTTTCGTCCATGGAGATACTTTAAGGAAAACTTTTTCTCCGACTTCGTATTCTATATCCTTTCTTTTCAGATCTGCATTTGATTTTTGTCGATCATATGCAACTTTCAGTCTTTCCCTGATAATCTTCACTTTCTTTTCAGTCTATCTAATCAAATCTGGTCCTACTAACCTGTCTTCACCCAACTCTGTCTAGCACAATGATGTCCTGCATTTCCTTCCATATAGTGCTTCATACGGTGCCATATCTATGCTCGTCTGATAACTGTTGTAGTAAGCAAATTCAATCAATGGGAGATGATTAACCCAACTCCCTTCAAAATTAATTATGCAACTGTGAAGCATATCCTCTAGCACCTGTATTACACGCTCTGATTGCTCATTTGTCTGTGGATGGAAAGCTATACTGAAATTCAATTGAGCACCCAGAGCTTCATGAAATTTCTTCCAGAATTTGGATGTAAACTTCAGATCTCTGTCTGAAATTATAGAAGCTGGCACACCATGCAATCAAACTATTTCTCTAATGTATAGCTCTGTTAATCTGTCCAATGAATAATATGTTATGACAGGTCGGAAGTGTGCGAATTTAGTCAGTCGATCCACTATTACCCAAATTGCAGTCTGTTTACTTTGTGTAAGGGGTAATCCTTTGACAAAATCCATAGTAAGGCGGTCCCACTTCCATTCAGATATGGATATTGCCTGTAGCAAACCTGATGGAACTTGGTGTTCCACTTTCACCTGCTGGCATGTCATATATCGAGTCACAAAGTTTACCACATCTTTCTTCATACCAGAACACCAGTACTGGGTTTACAGATCTTTGTACATCTTTGTACTACCTGGATGCATTGAATAAGAACTACTGTGTGCTTATGTTAGAATCGCCCTTTTCAATTCATCGTCATCTGGAATACAAATCATGTCTCTGAAGCACAAAATACCGTCATTCCTGATTGCAAAATCACTCTCCTTCCTCTCTTGGACTCATCTACATATGATCAGAAGCTTTTCATCTTGTTTCAGCTTTTCTTGTATCTGCTAAATCAGGTTTGGCTTGAGTTTCAGTGCAGCTACTATTGTGTTATCTGGAGTCAATTCCAAGTGAACATTTATAGCTTTCAATGCAAACAAGGATTTTCTACTCAAAGCATCTGCAACCACATTTGCTTTCCCTGGATGGTAGTCAATGATGCAGTCATAATCTTTAATTAACTCTATCCATCTTTTCTCTCTTAAATTGAGTTCTTTCTGAGTGGGCAGGTATTTGAGACTTTTGTGATATGTATAGATATAACATTTCTCTTCATACAAGTAATGCTTCCATATTTTCAAAGCGAACACTATGGCTGCAAGTTCTAGATCATGTGTTGGAAAATTTTGTTCATGAGTTTTTTAACTGTCTGGAAACATAAGCAACCACATTTCCTTCCTGCATCAGTACACAACCCAGGCCATTATGTGAGGCATCACTGTATATTACAAAGTCTTTACCTGAAACTAGCTGTATAAGGACTGGAGCCTCCACCAACATCGCTTTCAATATGTCAAAAGCTACTTGGCACTTATCATTCCACTCGAATTTAACATTCTTGTGGAGTAATTTAGTCAACGGACTTGCTATGGATGAAAATCTCTTCACAAACCGTCTATAATAACCTGCCAAACCTAGAAAACTTCTGATTTCTGCAACATTATTAGGAGGTTTCCATTATATGATTGCTTCAATCTTCTTGGATCCGCCTTTATACCTTCAGCTGATACTATGTGTCCTAGAAATGCAATTCCATTCAACCAGAATTCACCTTTACTCAATTTCGCATACAGTTTCTTTTCTCTCAAAATCTGTAATACCATTAGAAGATGTCTGTCATGCTCATCTACTGACTGAGAATATACCAGGATATCATCAATGAATACTATCATAAATTGATCCAAATATGGACGGAAGGTACGATTTATTAGATCTATAAAGGCTACGGGTGCATTTGTCAGCCCAAACGATATTACTACAAATTCATAATGTCTGTACCGTGTCCGGAAAGCTGTTTTCGGAATATCAGAGTCTTTTACTCTCAACTGATGATACCATGATCTGATATCTATCTTTGAGAAGACACTGGCTCCTCTAAATTGATCAAACAAATCATCAATCCTAGACAACGGATATTTATTCTTAATGGTAAGCTTATTCAGTTGCCTGTAATCGATACACAATCTCATCGACCCATCTTTCTTCTTCACAAGCAATACTGGTGCTCCCCACAGGGAAACACTAGGTTGGATGAATATCTTATCTAGCAATTCTTACAATTGCATTTTTAATTCTTTCAATTTTGCAGGTGCCATTCTGTAAGGAGTAATCAACACTAGAAAAGTATATGGTGTCATATCAATCACAAAGTTCACCTCTATCTCTGGGGGTAAACCAGGAAGTTGCATCGGAAACACATCCGGAAAATCACATACGGTGGGTATATTTTGAAGAATAGAATCAACCTTCCGTGAATCGACCACATGTGCTAAATAGGCTTCACCCCCTTTCTGATCCATTCCTAAGCAGTAGTGACTGAAATAATATTGGAGAGATAATCCCTCATTTTCACCCACCATTATTAATTCTATAACATCCACTGTTCTAAGTGTCATTCACTTTAGAGTATAGTTAATCACCACTAAGTGTCTGGACAACCAATCCATGCCCAAAATCACATCAAAGTCATGGAATGGTAGTTCCATCAAATCACCTAGAAACTTATATCCCTGAAGTCTGATAGGACAATCTCTGTCAATCATATTCACAATCACATTGTGATCTAAAGGATTACTCATTACCACTTCATACTCAGTGGATTCAGCTTTTAAGTTTCTTTTTCTCAGCATAGTACTACAAATATATAAAGGTATAGATCCTGTATTTATCAATGCAATGACAGTAGTATCAAAAATAAAAATCATACCAGTTATCACATTCAATGACCCAGCAGGAGCTGATCTCTCTGCTTGCGGAATAGGATTATTCTTTCTTTTCGGACACTCTTTCCATATATGATCATGAGATCCACATTTAAAACAAGCTCCAGTTACTCTCCAAGATTCCCTCAGATGTTTCTTTTTACAATGCTCACATGGTGCTGAGGCACAACTATCCTGTCTCCCTGAAGGCTCTGCTGCCCCTATGTGCCTACTAGCTTCAGTCCCTATCTGACTGGGTCTCCTCCTTCTAGAAACAGTGGGAGCTGACATTTCTGATAGCATAGCAGAAACAGTCTGATTCTCCGGACAATCTCTATAAAAAGGGTCACGAGACCCACATTTGTTACAGGCTCTAATCATTCTCCAGCAATTCCTCAGATGCTTCTTTTTACAATGTTTACACGGTGCTGGGGCTAGTCCCCTAGCTGTATTCCCAGGAATACTAGCTACTGCTATGACTAACTATCCAGATCTAACTATGGATAGGGGTCTATGTTGCTGTCTCTGATTATTAACTTGAGGTTCTTTGAATTTCTTACTTGTTGGCTGGCCCAGAATATCCAGTCCAGCCATCTTTGAACTTTTAGATTCAACGGAAGCTTCCCCAGCTACTCTGGTGGAACTACCAGGTCTACTTCTGAATTCATCTTCAGAGGGTTCCATTTCTTTCTTCCTTTATCCTCTATAAAACAGAAGAGAAATCTGCAGATTAAAGTCATATCCTTATATTTTTCTTTTCTACAATGCATGCATATACAAAATATTTTTCTCTGGTCTAGGAACGCCTAAACCATTGCTCTAATACCAAAATTGTAACACTCCCTGACCCAATTCACTCAGACCGAATCAAGGAGCGCTACCATATACTGAAATCTCTGCTTTACTTTTATAAAACCACTACTTAAAATTTTATTAAACCTTTTGCAAATGGTTCGAATAAATTTATGAAAATTTTGCCAGAGTTTCCTCTGTTTTTCTAACTTTCCAAAATATGTTTTCAATAAAATCATAATACATAAAAATTCTACACTTCAATTTCATTTCAATCATTTTGCGCACCATTCCAAATTCAGTGCGACTTCTCCAATCATTTCTTCAAAATATATAATCAATATCAATTCTAAAATAATAAATCCCATATTTTCAATCAATATAATCATTTAGAGAAATATGGACAAAACCAAACTTTTACAAATGTTTACAAATTTTTACTGTATATGCATGCTAATTAAAATATATATACTAAACGCAAAATAGCTACCCAAATATACAGGAATGATGTGACTCTGGTCTCTGCTCCTGCAGTTTCAACTATTATCAGTCTTTAACTTATTTGGAACCTTCTTTACCTACGCGTGAAAAACTTTCAATTAATCCAAATCGATATACATATTTACGAAATCCAAATTTCATCAATATTCATATAAAGGAAATATACAAAATCATATTCAAATATATTTCTGAAAGCGATAATTGCATCAAATCAATTCAAAATCAATTTCAAACTATAAATTCTAATCAATATAATTCAAATAATTCAAGATCAATAAAATTCGATTATTCCGAAATATTTTGAAAAAATCAAAACTAGTGTACACCGAACCTGAATTTTTCCTAAAACCTTCTCTTTCCTCTTCCTTTCTTCATTCTCCCGATCGATAAAATCTACACGAGAATATAATTATTTAATTTTTATACGGTTTCCATATCATAAAATTAACCTCAAAATAATATCCTACACTTTAAAACGAGTCTGTAGACGTGTGCGAAGCCAAATTTCGAGTTCAGAAGGTTGGAAACTTACCTCCGCCGTACGTGGCGACCTGTGGCAATTTTCCGATGACCTCCAAAAATGGTCGAGTTTTGTTCGCCTCGTCTCCCTCGTCAAAGTTTATAATGGTGGCCGGAGTTGAAAACGGCTAGAATAGCCGGAATCGAAGGATTTCTGAACTTGAAAAATCACTCATTTCCTCCACGAAATCGGAGACTCAAAAGGTCACGAAAATCTTCAAAGTTGGTATCAATAGATTCTATGTCGTAAGAGCTTTCTATTGGTACTAAGATCGACCGAAACGGAGGTCTGAGTTGGTCGGAATGTGAAGTTAAAGTTGAAAGAAAAATGAGAGAAAATGGTGGAGAGAGGGAGAAGAAGACTATGTATAGATCCGTTAAATTATTATTTTGTCCCTCAACTTTTGTAAATTAAAATTTTAATTGATAACTTTTAAAATATATTTTTTAATTCCTCACAAATTTGTCAAAAATTTTAAAAATATTTCAAATACACCCTTAGTAATAAATTAAAAATAAATTTTAAAAAGTGAGATTTTAATAATAATACTTTTCATCATTACGAAAAATTAGGGGTGTTATAATCCATGTCTCTACTCCATTATCAGGCAGAAGATCCAATTAGAATGCTATTCGATTATGCAAATCATCTCACCTTGATCATTCCTGACAATAGCCCCAACACCAATTATGTTGCAACTTTTATTAATAGCAGCATCCACATTTAATTTGTACTGGTAAGTTGGAGGAGACCAATTTTTATACAATTACTATAGAATGAGCAAGCCAAACAACACTTCCTCATATGTCATAAGCTGGAAGAGACCAATGTTTACACTTATCTAAGAAGTTAGCTGCTTCAAACTATAAATCCTCACCACCAAAGCTTTTCTCGTCATGAACAAATACATGAATAAAAACTAATTGAAAACAAAATAATAAACAAACAGAACACTACTAAGTAGAATTATCAAATGTCAAATAATATGTACAGGTATGATTTTGGGTACTTCAGGATTGAGTTCTTGATCTTCAAACAAGTCATCAAAATCGTAGTGGTTTCATGCATACAAGTCGAGAATGGGGTTGGATCCGGCGAAACCGAAAGAGTCTTCGTCGAATCTTCGGAGACCCAGAACATCCCAAGCCGAGAATCGCAATGAATCCCATTAGAACACATCTTAGAACTTCATTATCGAGATCCTTGTAGCCAATTGATAGAGATCAAAACAATTTATCCCATCAATGTGTAAGGAAAAATGTCGTAAAAGAGACGTTTGGGGCTTTGAAAATTAAGATGTAGTTGAAACGTCATCGTTTAGAGCAAGTAAATAAAGAAAAATGAAACAGTAAAATCCTGATTATTGAATTGGTTATGTGCTACATGTCTTCAGATGTGGAAAAGCTTAGGAAAAACTTAGGTTATGAGAGGATTCCTAATCCAATCATAGAAGACCACCAAATAAGGGAAAGTTGACTATGAACTGCTCTATGTTTCTCTCTTTTTCAATGTAACGGGACCTTAATACCTGAAGGGGGTTCAGTTTATGTAGAATTTGTATTTTATAATAACTTGAACTATCATCGAAAATAGAGAGAAATAACTAGCTAATTACTTTGATAAATGAGGTTAAAAGAAACTAGGAACGTGAGGGACTAAAATGATTGTAAAAAATTTGGTCAAAGGGACCAAAATGAGTTACTTTTATAATTTAGGGACCCCGCAAGCCCAAAATGAAAGATAAGTAAAAAAATTGATGTTTTCAAAATCGTTAAGTAGAATATCAAATGTCAAACAATATGTACATGTATGCTTTTGGGTACTTTAGGATTGAGCTCTTGATCTTCAAACAAGTCATCGAAATTGTGGTGGTTTTGTGCATACAAGTGGAGAATGGGGTTCGATCCAGTGAAACTGGAAGAGTCTTCGTCAGGTCTTTGAAGACCCAGAGCCCAAGTAGAGTTGTAGTACAAACAGACCATGCCGAGAATTGCAACGAATCCCATTCGAACACATCTTAGAACTTCATTATTGAGATCCTTGTAGCAAATTGATAGAGATCTGAAAGTTTAAGTGCAACGGTCTAATATGAACCTGGAGGGGTGGTGGGGGGTGGGGGGGTAGGGGTGAATAGGTTTTTACCCAATTGTTTTTATTACCAACAATTTAATTAGACCAATTCAACAATTATAAACACATAACAAATGTGGAAGAGATAAACAAAATCAACACAAGAATTTTAGCGTGGAAAACCCCTTCCAACAAGGGATCAAAAACTACGGGACCACTCTTGGCCACTTAACGGACGATCTATTAGTGATAAATGCAGTACACCCTCAAGTTGAAATTACAAGGACTCACTCCTCTTGGACTATCCTACTTTAGTCTACCCGTAAGCCTTTTCCCTAATGGTCTCGTAAGATCCACTAGGTGACTAAATGTATATCCTCAAGCTATCCTAGAATTCACACTCCTATTGGCGTGAACCTACACCTATCGTCTCGCAAGAACCAACTAGTTAAATTCCATAAGAAGCAAACCTTGAGCTCATTCACAAGACTTCACCAAAGTCACACAAGCTCTTCCAACAACACAAAGAATTATGGTCTAAGTGTTCAATGATGCATGAACATACAATTAGGATGCATGACCAATACAACCTATGATGCTAAGTGAACTAGTGCATACAATCTACTTAAATAACACTTAGCATAAATACATTTCAAGACCTAACAAAGTTTGCAACAAATTCAACACTCAAGTCATGAAACAAACATATTCAATGCATAAACTCTACAAGGCAGCCAACATGTTTATATGAATGCGATTCTAGCAACAAGTAAATTATTATAACAATAACTAACAGTCTTGATCCAACCTAGATTAGTACCAATCCACTAAACACAAGTGAGATAGATGTATAATTCATTCAAGCAAGACAAATGCACTCTAAATCACAACATAAACTTATCTAGGTACTAATTCCACTTCCTAAATCCCTTATCATGCATTAAATACAAAACCCATAAGCTTTCAACATCCAATCAATATCTAACTCTCATTCAAGAACAACAAAGAGATTTAAATGAAATGAAGCATAAAACAACTTCAACATACAAGAAAAACACTTACCACAAGTCTCTAGTTTGATTCCATGGACATACAAGAGATTGGGTGAGTTTTGAAAGATTGGATTTGAGAGAGCATGAAGAGAGGGAGCCTAGGGTTCTTCTTTCTGGTATTTGGATGAAAAAGATGAAGTGGCCTTTATATAGGAAGAGCCACGGGTCGGGTTGCCACACAAAACGGGTCGGGCGCACATGTTGGGCCGGGTACAGTTTTCTACACTAACCTATGTTTGGTTTCAAGCTAATATCTAAAGCAATGCCACCTAGAAAATTCTGAAAAAATAACTGAAGAAAGTAGACACATATATGAACAACTTTCATGAAGAACACCATTTAAAATTCGGATAGTAGGGGAGCCATATTGGACCACATACATGACACACATAAACTGTCTCCCCTATTTTTTTAGCACTGACCAACCCTCCCAACCCTAAGTGAAACCGTACAAATGCTGTAGGCGCAGCCAGATTTGTCAAAGTACAAATCTAAACTTTTTAAAGTTCATATGAAGAGGGTGGAGAAGGATGGGTTAGTTATAGTGGTTTGCAACTATTGTTCCAAAGATTTTAAATGGAACAAATCCGGAGGGTATGAGACGTATTGGAAGCATATCAACAGCAAGCATCTAGCCAAAGCACACCATCAGTGAGGACAACACCAAATTGCAAGGTACACATCCCCTAACCATCCTTTATTTAAATAAACTGATCAAAATAATAGGGATCAATTAGCAAGAATGGTAGCGACCGAACATCTCCCCTTTAGTTTTGGGGAAAAAACTAATTTTTTAAAATATTTTCATAATGCTTTAAATCCCTCTGCATGTAGAGTACCTAGGACCGCATTAAAACGTACCATGTGTGATATTTATAAAAAAAAAAGCTTTAGTAAAATATTTTCAATATTATATGGGTCGTGTGCCTGTTTGTGCCGATATCTGGAGAGATTATTGGCAAAAACATTCATACTTAAGACTTACTTGCCATTTCGTTGACCAATCATGGGATTTGCAAAAACGAATATTGGCATTTAGAGTTTTTGACGACACCCATACTGCTGACAATATTTATAAATTAATGAAAATTATTTTTGAAGAATATTGTATTGAGAGTAAAATTTTTGCAATTGATTTTGATAATACTGTAAATAATACTGCTGCCGTGCCACAATTAATTCAATTGTGTCAACCCTATTTTGGCGGCAGATTTTTTCATCAAAGATGTGTTTGCCATGTCTTAAATATATGTGTACAACATGCCTTGTAAACACTACATGAGTGGATTACACCAATTAGGGATGCTCTATACTATATGTGGAAACATCGTAGCACTATGAAACAATGGGCTAGGTATTGTAAAGCTAATGGGAAACATCCAATTAGGTTTTCCCGTGATGTTCCAACTCGTTGGAACTCCACATATAAATTGCTTTGTGAAAGCTACGAGTATAGAGAATTATTAGTTAGATTTATATAGCATAATGTTAATACCATTAATTTATATGAACATCATTGGGATGTTTGTACAAAAATTTGCATGCTTTTAAAAGTTTTTCATGATACAACACATTCTTTATCCGATATATATTATCCAACTTCACATTTATTTTTATTTGAAGCCCTTAATATTGTAGGTGCACTTAATGAATGTGCACAAATAAATGAATTAGTTCCGTGTATTTATGCAATGCAAAAAAGATGGATAAACTATTATAGGGACATTCCTGTAATTTATACTGTTGCATCAGTTTTTAACCCTAGGAATAAATTAAATAGTTTATATGAATTTTTTACACTTTATTACCAATATCTAGGGATAATGGACATAGATTTTAGTGGTTTATATAATAATGTTAGAAATTTATTTTATTGAATGTATGACGAATATCGTTCTGTTTAGGGTCCCTCGCTGAACATTATTATTTAACAATCAGAACCAAGCGGAAGCGATAGTACTAGTCATTTGAGCTTTCCCGCCACATTAAGGAAGTTAGGGGCAAGCATGTTTACCAAAAAAGAAAGGACGTCGGGGAGTTCGTCTTCATCAACCTATGTTTCAGAGGTTGATGTTTACATAAACACCTCATTTGAGTTTTTAGACACCCCAGACTTTAATGTCCTACAGTGGTGGAGGGAGCACGAAACTAACTTTCCAATTTTGGCCATCATTGCCAAACAAATTTTTGGAACCCTTGTCTCGACCATCGCCGTCGAACAGGAATTTAGTGTAGGTGGCAATGTTCTGGACGAGAGACGAGCATTGCTCAGTTCTGACTCAATACAGATCCAGGTCTGTGTTGACGACTGGACCAAGGCCTCATACCGGCAGCAGGAATTGGATCTAGTGTCCGACGACAATGACTTCTTCGACACCAATGAGGATACAACGGCAACCGAAGGAACAAGCGACGATTGATCACATCCGAAACATAATAGGTAAAAGCACTACGTGGGCTTTGATTCCTCCTAGAGGATACGTAGGCAGCTTAATTGAGGTAAAATTAAGTGCAAGCCCTAATTTTTTATTTATTTATTTAATTTTATAATTTTATAGTTTTATGATATTATCATAATTTTATTTCAATTTTATCGTTATTTTATCGCAATCCAGTACCCACTTTATTTATATATATTATCATCGTTTTAAATATATATTTAATTTTTTTATTAATTTATTTTTAATTTTTAATTTTTTAATTTTTTTATTGGGGCCTATTCCGGCCAGTTTGGAAGCGGCGATTGAACCGCCGGTTCCAAAAAAACCAAGGAGGAATCGAATCAGGAACCGGGACTGGGACCTTCCCGGTCCCGGTTCCTGTTAGAGAAAAAAAGGAACCGGAACTGGCAATTCCAAAACCAGAACCGCCGGTTCGGTTCCGATGGCCATCCCTACTGACCTATGTCTGGTGTTTAGATATTATCTAGAGAAGCGCTACAATTCTGAAAAACTTAGAGAGGAAAGTAGACACATATATGAACAACTTTCATGAAGAACACCATTTACAATTCGGACAGGAAGGGTGACATATTGGACCACATACATGTCACACAAAAACTGTCTCCCTTGTTTTTCCAGCACTAACCTATGTCCGGTTTCTATCTAATATCTAGCGAAGTGCCGCCCAGAAAATTCTGAAAAAATTATAGAAGTAAGTACACACATAGGCCAACAACTTTCATGAAGAATATGCTTTGCAATTCGGATAGGAATGTGGAGATATGGGACCATCTATAGGATGCATCTGCAGAACATAACATATGAACGCAATACAATGAACTATGCACCATAGACCATGTCAATGATGATTGAGATGCCTAGAAACATAATGACTGATATGTTGTGAGTGTGTGAGATCCTAAAAACCTTTGTGAGATTGAGAGCAACTTACCAAATGAATCGATGATCTTGATGCATTCAACGAAAGCTCCCAAACACAATTACAACCAAAGAGTGTTTTGCACGGAATTAGCCAACTTAGAAAATACTCGACCTAACAATCTCCCCCTTTGGCTATTCTATGACAAAACCTTAAACCTCACAAATATACAAAATGATACAAAGTTTGAACTCACAAATACAACCTCACAAAATTACAATAAATAATCTTAAAACTAAAAACTTGAAGCTTCAGATCATTTCCAGGCAAGGTGAATTTGAAACAAAAGAAAGCATACTAACACAAAACAAAAGATGTTAGTAGACACCGTGCGATTCATATAAATGCCCATAGATAAACACAATCATTAACAACAGACACAAAACGATGAATGATAAACACAAGCATGCATTAAAATTTATCCCCCTAAGGCTATTTCCATATGCACATAAAACAAAAAACACAAGCGCCTCCCCCTCAAATTCTCCCCCTGATTACTACACATTAATACAAACTTCTCCCCCTTTTTGTCATAGGAGAGGCAAAGGAAGAACACAATAGACAAAGATATGGGAAAACAGAAAAATATCACACAAGAGACAAGAAAATACACCTACCAACTCCCCCTAAATGCCATACACAAGTAACATGGGAGTCGTATCCTTAAGGAACCAATAATCACAAATATGTACCACAACAAATATCAAGTCCCATCTCAACTTAAAAAATACAAACACAATCATCACTTCGTTAACATATTAACATTTGCCCATAATAATTGACCAATATACACACAAGCACATATATATAAATATATATCATCTTGTCTCAAGAAAGTCGCAAAATTTCAAAAATAAGCTTTTGAAGGAAATATTTTGATATCAACTACAAAATAGCTTTACATTATCATTCAACACAAGCTCGGCTCTTTCTCTTTTTTCTTTTTTTTTGAGCTTTTCCTTCTTCTTTTTTTGTTTTTACTTTTTTTTTAATTTTTTATTTCTACTTTAATTTTAACTTCCAAAGGCATTGAAAGCTTTCATTGCACCTAAGGAGGTAGCCTTCTCCTCTAACTTGGAGATAAAGATATTATTTCAAGCACATTGTAGAGGTAGCTTTCACTCTTCCAGAGGGTATAGCCATTTCCAAGCCTTTGTTTACCGAGCCATTATTAAATCAATTAAACATTTCTCAGCAAAAAAACTATTTTTTTTAAAAAAAAAACATTTGAGAGCATTGAGAAATCTTTTGACATTCAAAAACTGGATGAGCTTAATAAACACACAACATTCACACAACTGCTTATTCAAGTCCAAATATGGGCATTTTGTCAATTGCAACAAAGATCTAAATGTCAGGAATTTAAGAGTAGATAAATGATACAGGTCATTTTACACAAATATGACATTAGTCCACTCTTAGACATGAACAACATATGTTACAAATGACATGGCACAATCAATAAAGGGAGCATACACCAATGGATTTACTAAGTGATTGAAACCTAACATGATCCAAAGGTTTGGTAAACAAATCAGCAAGTTGATTTTCTATGGACAGATGCTCTAAGGACACTACTTTGCTTTCGACTAATTCTCTAATGAAATGATGTTGAATGTCAATATGCTTAGTCCTAGAGTGTTGAACAGGATTTTTGGAAATATTTATAGCACTAGTATTGTCACAATAAATTGTCAGAGTTCCTTGTTCCAAGCCATAATCCTCCAACATTTGTTTCATCCATAGAAGTTGTGTACAAGCACTACCTGCTGCAATGTATTCTCCCTCTGCAGTTGACAGAGAGATAGAGTTTTGCTTTTTGCTATACCAGGACACAAGATTGTTTCCCAGATAGAAGCATCCTCCAGTTGTGCTTTTTCGATCATCAATGCATCCTGTCCAATCTGCATCATTAAAGCCAACTAGGTTAGGGTTAGTGTCAAAAGAGTACCAAATTCCAAAGTTTGAAGTTCCATTGACATATCGAATTATTCTTTTCACAGCTGTGAGATGTGACTCTTTCGGATCTGATTGATACTTGGCACACAAACCAACACTCAAAGAAATATCAGATTTGCTAGCAGTTAAGTACAACAAACTTCCTATCATGCTTCTATATAGACTCTGATCAACACTTTTTCCATTTGAATCTTTACTCAATTTCAATAAAGTGCTCATGGGTGTATTATAGTGTTTTGCCGATTCTAACCCAAACCTTTTCACTAGGTTTTTAACATATTTAGCTTGGGAAATGAAAATCCCATCACTTATTTGCTTGATTTGTAAACCTAGGAAATAAGTTAGCTCACCTACCATGCTCATCTCAAACTCACGAGTCATCACATTAACAAAGTCACTCACCCGCTTTTCATTAGTGGAACCAAACACAATATCATCAACATAAATTTGAGTTATGAATAACTTACCATTTTCACATTTGATGAACAACATTTTATCAACACTACCTCTTATGTATTTGTTTTCAAGCAAGTAGTGGGTGAGACGTTCATACCATGCTCACGGAGCTGGTTTCAATCCATCGAGTGCTTTCTTCAATTTGTATACGTGCTCTGGATGATGTGGATCTACAAATCCCTTTGGTTGCTCAACGTATACTTCTTCTTGAAGAACTCCATTTAGAAATGCACTCTTCACATCCATTTGATGTAGTTTGAACCTGTACACACAAGAAACAGACAATAAAATTCTAATAGATTCCAATCTATCTACTGGAGCAAAAATTTCATCAAAGTCTACTCCCTCAAGTTGTGTATAGCCTTAAGCAACTGGTCTTGCTTTTTTCCTCACTACATTTCCATTTTCATCTGATTTGTTCTTGAAAATCCACTTTGTACCAATGACATTGGTACTCTTAGGTCTAGGGACAAAAAACCACACATCATTCCTTTGGAATTGCATGAGTGCTTCTTCAACTTTCTTGGGTTCGAATTGAGACGTGTAGCAAACATAGCTAACTTGATTAGCTAGTTGTCTTCTTGCTCGTACTCCTTTACTCACATCTCCTATGATGTCATCCTTTTTATGAGACCTCCTAACCTAAGGAGCAGGATCTGTTTGATTTGGCATTTCTTCAGTCTCCTTTTCTTTCACATTTGAGTCAATACCTGCACATTCAGAATTCTCAACAACGTACTCATCATCAATATTAGAAACAATTCCTGCATCATCCACAACCACATTAGCTGATTCCATAATTGTAAGAGTAGTTGAATTGAATACCCTATATGCTCTACTATTAGAGGAGTATCCTAAAAGAAATACCTTTATCACTTTTAGCATCAAACTTACCAAGTTGATCACGATCATTCAAAATGTAGCACTTACTCCCAAATGTGTGAAAGTAGCTTATATTCAGCTTCTTTTCTTTCCATAACTCATATGAAGTTTGTCTGGTGCCGGGTCTCAAGAAAACATGGTTTGAAATGTAGCATGCAGTATTGACAGCTTCAGCCCATAAATTCTTTGGAAGTTTCTTGCTATTGAGCATAACTCTAGCCATCTCTTGTAGTACCCTGTTCTTTTTCTTAACAACACCATTTTGTTGAGGAATTCTAGGAGCAAAAAACTCATGAAAAATACCAAGATTATCACAAAAAGTACCGAAGCTAGCATTTTCAAATTCCTTCCCATGATCATTCCTAATTCTTTGAATGTTCTTGATTTTAAGATCTTTTTCATTCTGAAGTTTAATGCAAAGTGATTCAAATTTCTCAAAAGCGTCTGACTTTTCTCTAAGAAAATCAATCCAAATGAATATAGAAAAGTCATCAACACACACAAAGATATACCGCTTACCTCCAAGGCTTTTGGTTTGCATATGACCCATAAGATCCATGTGAAGAAGCTCCAAGGGACGTTCGGACAATGTTCCTTTATTTTTCTTGTGTATCCCCTTTGTTTGCTTCCCAATTTGACATGGTCCACATACACCTTCCTATTTCTTTCCTAGCTCAGGAAGACCTCTCACATCCTTCACATTTCTAAGTTTCTTTAGGTCCTTGAAATTCAAGTGACCAAGTCCTTGATGCCAAAGTTCAACCTGTTCATGGTTAGTCAAATTGCATTTAAGAGGTTTAACATCAATACAATAACAATTATTATCAGTTCTCTTTCCCTGCAAAATAACATTTCCATTAGAATCCAAGATTGCACAAGTATCTTTAAAAAAATTGACAGCATGTACACTTTCACACAAGTGTGTAATGCTAATCAAGTTTGCCTGCAATCCATCAACAAGAAGAGCATCATTAAGACTAGGTAGACCAGAAATTTTAATTGACCTTTTATCTATCACCTTCTTCTTAGAACCATTACCAAAAGTGACCCATCCTTCATCCTTCATCACAAGATTTTCAAAAACATTTTTATCTCCGGACATGTGCCTAGAACAACCAGTATCAAGGTACCAAGAATTTGCATTAATGGCTTTCAAGGCATAATGAACAACATAACATATGAAATTATCTTTTCTAACCCATGCTTTTCTCATTTTCTTTTTCAAGGTCTTTTCTTATAGTTTTGAATTAACAACATTGTTAGGCATTTCTTTAGAAAATCTTTCAAAATAACAATCCCTAGATTCCATTTCATTATGGCACATTTGAATGTTATCAAAACACTTAGGTCTAATATGCCTTTTCCTACCACAAAAATGACAAATAGGAATGAAGTTAGAAAATGTACCTTGATGATTTGGTTGCCATTCATTTATTTGGCGTCGGAATGATATGGTATTATAAACTTTACCTTGTACTTATGGTTGTCTAAGAGGTGCCTTCTTGGGGTTGCTCGTTATCCTTGATTGTTCAAGTGTTTGCTTCAAAGTTTCTCCCTTGAAACATGTTGTCTTGCTTGATGAAGGAGTGATTTCTTCACTTGCATAGCCTATGCCTCTCTTGTCTCCATAAGCCTTGCCAAGATTAATTACTTGATCAACTTTTATTGCACCCAAAGTTAGCCTCTCGATTGATTTCCTTGCATCCTCCAATTCCTTGAGACATTCTTATTCCCTATGTCTCACAATTTGCAAGGTCTTCTCTTTCTCACTCAGTTCCTGCTTCATTAGAATAATTCTTTGATAAGTGCTTCCATCAAAGAATAATTCCGAGCATTCCCGGAATGCGTTGGATGAGTGCTTCTATCTCTGCAAATCTTCGAGCTAAGTCATGTTTAGCCAACGTTGGTTCAGTATTTACCAAGTTCGAGTTCGATGGCGTTGAATGCGAAGGACCCGATGGCGTCCCCTGTAGCGAGATGGTTGGTTGGGTTGAACCGACTTTCCCATTGGGGGTGGAGATAGGTGGCACCTCTTGTGTAGCTCTTGCTATGTCTTCCGATTGATGCCTACCTGTCCTCTTCGATGGGTTGTCCGCCGTATGTCGTGCGACAGCATGCGCTCTGTCCGTGGCTCAAATGTTAGGCTTCGTACTTGCAAGGATTGGATCGATGTCGCCTGCCGTGGTTCCATGCTCGTCCGGTCGAACTGGTACGTAGTAGGTAGTGTGGGTGGCCTGATCGAATGGTACGGGCTGGGACGTTGAAGCGTCTCCAAATGGGCGGACGATGGTGAGGGAATTGACCCTATTTTGCAGTTCTTGGTTCTCCGCCAACACTCGTTGGTTTTCTCGTTCGAGCGCTTAGAGCCTTTGTGTGTTCTCTTGCATCTGGGATATGAGGAGTTGTACCCTAACCTCCATTGCATCAAAATGAAAATCATCGGATGACATGGTCGAATTTGCTGCGCTCTACCTTCGCTCGTTCAGAGATTGTCGGGCCCCACGGTGGGTGCCAAATTGTAGTCATCAAAAATCGCTCGGGGACACGGGGCACTACAACCTGCAAAGATAGAACGTATGTGACCCGCAGGACGTCTGGGACACTGGAGTGGTGATGAACACTTAAATTTGTATAATAATAAATGTTAAAACCATTATTTTATACTATTAGTGTCATCAAATTACCTAACTTGTTTATAACTGCACTTAATTGTTAAACTTTTCATTTTGATGCAGGTTCAGTGTAATGGGCATAACTTTGCACTCAAATATCCAATCACTACGTTCTTGATAGTGCTGGAAAGATAACTCATAGCCCTATAAGTTTTGTTTGTAAACTCTTGTCAGATTGGGACTCATTTGAAGTCAAAAATTGGATTACCTTGGGCCGGTTTGCATGGCCGCGTAAATTGGGCAGTCTTCACTCTTTGGGCCATACCTTTCTCCAGACAAATCCAAATATTATGAGTCTTATCATTCTAGAAAGATAAGAAACTTGTCTACAACTTTGATGTTTATCACAAGATCCAATTTTCAACGGAGCAGTGCCTAATGCAGTGGACAATTCGGTACATGTGTGGAAGACACCAAAGTTGACAACTTTACCTTACCAAATTCAATCAACTTGCATTAATTTATTCCTACCATTTTTGACTTGTTTGCCTCTCAATGTGCCTATAAATAGAGGCCTTGTAAAAGCTTGAGAGCAGCTTGGGTTCCTTGCCAAGTTCACCTTACATTGTTGTATTGTTGAACTTTTGTGATAATCTAATTTCTCTCTTGCTCATTTTATTTTTTCTACTTGTTTTCTTTCTTCTATCATGAGTAGCTAAATTCTCTTTTTGCTAAGGTGAAGGGTGAAGCTCTTGGTATGTGAATAAAGATTTATTTAACTCTTAACATGGTCTTAAAGTTTATATTCATTTGTGTAAATTTGTCTACATGCTTTATATTACTTTTCTTATTGAATTGAATTGAATTTTCATCTCTTACTCTTATGTGAAGTGGGGATCTTGACTTATTATAGACAATTCTTGGCACAATGAATACTTGAATCCGTCTAGAACCGCATGGTTATACCTGCACCTCTGACCAAGGATTCTTGATTCATTGTAGACATACAATACCATAAATACTTGAATCCGTCTAGAACCGCATGGTTATACCTGCATCTGGCAAAGGAATCTTGATTTATGGTAGTTGATTGGCACAATAAGTACTTGAACCCATTTAACATAAGAAGTGTAGAGTATCTATTGTAATATCACTAAAAGAAAAGAAATATAACTTGATAGATGTGTACAGAACTTAAATAATCTAACTTCCGATTGGAACCTCCTTTGTGTGTGGATTCCAATTGAGTGATAAAAAGGAGTTAAATATAACTTAAACAATATACCAAGAGTGGAACCTCTAACCTTAGCATGTTTTAATTTAATTTGTTTCACCATTATACCTATCTTCATTTCATAATATTTTCTTTCCTATTATATTTTCTTTGTAGATTTTTGTTGGTTTATGCAGGATCTAAATCTTCTTCCTCGTGGATCGACCCCGGTCTCACCGGGTTAATTTATTACTTCGACACTCCTGCACTTGGGAGTAGAAATCCATTTTCTGGACGTGTCAAGTTTTTGGCGCCGTTGCCGGGGAAGTATCATTTGGTGTCCAAAACCATCAAAATTCTTTTCATCTTTTTCATTTTCTTTTTCTTGTAAATAATATTATTTTTGGTGTTTTTGTTTTCTTTTATTCTGTTTCATTTAAGACTTGCATGAGAGCTTGGTCACGCACACCGACTGGTAAACTTGTTAGGGGCTCCACATCTTCATTTGAAAATATGGCAGAAAACGAAGTTGAAAGAGTCGCTGATCTCGGGGACAATCGTTCCCAACACAATGATCATGCACAACCTAGAACACTTAGAGACTGCATGAATCCTACAAGAACTAGTGCTCCATCATGTCTAGTTTTTCCTCCAGATGCATCTCATTTTAACTTTAAGCCGAGTATTATTCAACTTTTACCCAAATTTCATGGATTAGATGCCGAAAACCCATATCTGCATTTGAGAGAGTTTGAGGAAGTGTGCAACACTTATAATGACACAAATTGTAGCATGAACACCATCAGACTAAAGCTTTTCCCTTTCTCTTTGAAAGATAAAGCTAAAACATGGCTGCAAAATCTTAGGTCTAGATCTATTGGTAATTGGGATAAAATGCAGGAACAGTTCTTAAAAAAGTTCTTTCCTCATCATAGAACAAATTCCTTCAAAAGACAAATTACCACTTTCAGCCAAAAACCAGGAGAGACCCTTTACCAATGTTGGGAGAGGTACAAAGAATTGCTTAATTCTTGTCCTCACCATGGTTTTGTAACATGGAGATTAGTCACACATTTTTACGAGGGTTTAACACCCCAAGGTAGGCAAATGGTCGAAATGATGTGTAATGGAGAGTTTGGAGATAAAGACCCTAAAGAGGCACTAAACTACCTAGACCTATTAGCAGAGAATGCTCAAAATTGGGACACTGCAGGTACCCAAGAGGCACCAAGCAAAGCTCAAGCCTCTACATCTAGTGGAGGTATTTACAACCTTAGGGAAGAACATGACATTCAAGCCAAATTTGCATCTCTAGCTAAAAAGGTCGAGGCCTTAGAATTGAAAAAAAGCGGTCACCTAAAATCCGCTCAAGAAATTGTGTGTCACATATGTGATACCAATGATCATTCAACTAAGGAGTGCCCAACTCTGCCTGCATTCAAAGAATTTCTCCATGAACAAGCCAATGTCCTAAACACTTTCAAAAGGCCAAATCCTAACCCATACTCACAGACCTACAATCCAGGCTGGAGAAATCACCCAAACTTCAGTTGGAGGAATGATAATCATGCACAATCTTCACAACCACCACCTCCTCAAGGTCACCAAAACTTTCAAGGCACTCAAGGTTATGCACCTTATGTCCCACAATTTAGGAAAAACCTTGAGGAAACATTGCACTCATTCATTGAAAAGCAAGAGACTATTAACAATCAAACTTCACAAACCTTGTCCGATTTAAAAGACACTCTTGCTAAGATTGCCTCAACACTCACCATCCATGAAAAAGAAAAATTTCCTTCTCAACCTCAACCAAATCCTAAGGGTCAATACAATCTGGAAGAGGGTAGTTCAGGAAGTCAACATATGGACCAAGTTAAATCGGTCATAACTCTTCGCAATGGTAAGATTGTCGAAAAATCTATTCTTGATCCTTGTGAGAAAGATGATAAGTCTATCTCCAAGAGTAAGGAAAGAGTTGATGAGCTTATACCTAGCCAAGAAAAGACCAAACTCCCACCTGTAGCCCCATTTCTTCAAGCATTGAACAATCCAAGGAAATTGAACCACAATCCTGAAATTTATGAAATTTTCAAACAAGTGAAGGTCAATATTCCTTTGTTAGATGCTATTAAACAGGTTCCTTCTTATGCAAAATTTTTGAAAGACTTATGCACTGTGAAAAGAAAACTGAATGTGAAAAAGAGAGTCTTTTTAGCAGAACAAGTAAGTTCCATTCTTCAAAACAATAATTCTATGAAATATAAGGACCCTGGTTGTCCCACAATTTCATGCATTATTAGAGAGCATAAAATTGAACAGGCTTTACTTGATCTTGGTACTAGTGTTAATTTACTTCCATATTCAGTTTATCAAGAACTTGATCTAGGTGAGTTAAAACCAACTTCTATAACTCTTTTACTTGCTGATAGATCAATTAAAGTGCCAAGAGGGATAGTGGAAGATGTTTTAGTACAAGTCGATAAATTCATATATCCTGTGGATTTTATTGTCTTGGATACACAACCTGTTGCTAATGGGTGTAAAACAATTCCTGTTATTTTAAGCCGCCCATTTTTAGCAACCTCTAATGCTTTGATTAATTGCAGGAATGGCGTAATGAAGATGACATTTGGAAATATGTCACTAGAGCTTAATGTTTTCAACATGTGCAAACAACCACAAGATGAAGGTGATGAAAATGAAGAAGCAAACATGATTGAAGCTATTGTTGAAGATCATCTTCAAGCAGGGGGTTCTTCTGATCCTCTGGAAACTTGTTTAGTTAATTCATTTGAGTCAAGCATACAACTAGATCCTACTGTTTCTAGTATATGTTCGTTGCTTGATTGTACCCAGGTGATGGAGAACAAAGGTTGGAAGCCGAAATTTGAAGAGTTGGGACCTGTCAATGAAAATAAACAAGAAGAAGTACCCAAACTAGAATTGAAGCCATTACCTCAAGGACTGAAATATGGATTCCTTGGTGAAGAACAAACTTATCCGGTGGTAATTTCTTCAACTCTTACCAACGAACAGGAAGGTAAATTGATAGAGGTACTTAAAAGGCATAAAAATGCAATTGGGTGGACTTTAAAAGACATAAAAGGCATTAATCCGTTAATATGTACACATAGAATACATCTAGAAGATAATGCTAGAACATGTCAACAGCCCTAAAGAAGATTAAATCCACACATGAATGAGGTAGTAAGAGGTGAAGTTCTTAAGCTACTTGATGTAGGAATTATCTACCCTATTTATGATAGTAATTGGGTAAGTCCAACACAAGTAGTCCCTAAGAAATCTGGAGTCACAGTGGTAAAAAATGAAAAAGGAGAGTTAATACCAACACGAGTCTCATCTAGTTGGCGGATGTGTATTGATTATAGAAAATTAAATGCGGCCACTAGAAAAGATCATTTTCCCTTACCATTTCTTGACCAAATTCTAGAAAGAGTGGCAGGACATCCCTACTACTGTTTTCTTGATGGATACTCAGGTTATTATCAAATTCTCATAGCACTAGAGGACTAAGAAAAGACAACATTCACATGTCCCTTTGGCACCTTTGCATTTAGAATGATGCCTTTTGGCCTTTGTAATGCTCCTGCGACATTTCAAAGATGTATGTTGAGCATTTTTAGTGACATGGTTGAACATTTTTTAGAGGTCTTTATGGATGATCTAACAGTGTTTGGAAATTCATTTGATAATTGCCTTGAAAATTTAGAAAATGTCTTAAAAAGATGTGAAGAAAAAAGTTTGGTGTTAAATTGGGAAAAATGTCATTACATAGTCACCTCTGGAATTGTCCTAGGACATGTGGTTTTCTTCTAAGGGAATTGAAGTTGACAAAGCAAAAGTTGAATTAATTGCTCATTTGCCTCCACCAAAAACAGTTAGGGATGTTCGATCTTTCCTAGGCCATGCAGGATTTTATAGGAGATTCATTAAAGACTTTAGTGCAATATCTAGACCTCTTTGTAATCTCCTAATAAAAGATGCACCATTTGACTGGACTCAAGATTGTCAAAAATCTTTTGATAAGTTGATTAGCCTTTTGACAACTGCTCCTATCATGCAATCCCCTGATTGGTCTCTGCCTTTTGAGTTGATGTGTGATGCTAGCGATTTTGCTGTCGGTGCCGTGCTAGGGCAAAGGAAGGAAGGTAAGCTTTATGTCATTTATTATGCAAGTAGAACTTTGAATAGTGCACAAATGAATTATACCACTACAGAAAAAGAACTACTTGCTGTAGTATTTGCATTAGACAAATTTCGATCTTATTTAATTGGCTCTTCAACTATTATTTTCACTGACCATGCTGCTGTGAGGTACTTAATGTCTAAACAGGATACCAAACCTAGGTTGATACGGTGGATTTTGTTGCTCCAAGAATTCAACATCACAATCAAAGATAAAAAAGGAGCCGAAAATGTTGTTGCAGATCATTTGTCAAGACTCACAACAAACTCCTCCTTGGACATAACACCTATAAATGACTCTTTTCCAGATGAGTTTTTGTTTTCTATTAGTAAATTCCATGGTATGCTGATATTGTCAATTTTCTTGTAACAGGAGAGATGCCATCTCAATGGACAGCATAAGATAAGAAAAAGTTTCTGACAGAGGTTAGAAATTTTTATTGGAATGACCCATACCTGTTCAAGTATTGTCCTGATCAAATTTTTCGTAGATGCATACCCGACAATGAGGTAAGTAGTGTCATTAAATTTTGTCATACAGAAGCATGTGGGGATCATTTTTCGTCAAGGAAAACGGCTGCAAAAATCTTACAATGTGGATTTTATTGGCCAACTTTATTCAAAGACACCTACACATTCTGCAAGACTTGTGAAAATTGTCAAAAACTGGGGACCATTTCTAAGCGGCACATGATGCCTCTAAACCCTATACTTGTCATTGAAATATTTGATTGTTAGGGGATAGATTTCATGGGCCCATTTCCAACATCATTCGGTTTTGTTTACATTTTAGTCACAGTTGACTATGTCTCCAAATGGATCGAGGCAATTCCATGTCGAAATAATGACCACAAAACAGTTGTCAGATTTTTGAAAGAAAATATTTTGAGTCGTTTTGGAATTCCTCGAGTCATTATAAGTGATGGGGGAACACATTTTTGCAACAAAGTCTTTGAGTCTGTAATGAAGAAATATGGGATTACACATAAAATTGCTACCCCTTATCACCCTCAGACAAGTGGACAAGTTGAATTAGCTAATCGAGAGATAAAACAAATTTTAGAAAAAATGGTTAATCCAAATCGCAAAGATTGGTCACTTAGACTAAATGATGCACCTTGGGCTTACCGTACTGCTTTCAAAACATCTTTGGGTATGTCACCCTATCGGTTAGTTTATGGGAAACCTTGTCACTTGCCTGTGGAACTGGAGCATAAAGCTTACTGGGCTATCAAAACTTTTAATTCAAACATTGATGATGCTTGCAAATTATGTAAGCTACAGCTGAATGAACTTGAGGAATTAAGAAATGATGCATATGAGAATTCGAGAATTTATAAAGACAGAACCAAAGCTTTTCATGACAAATCAATTTTAAGAAAAACATTTGATGTTGGGCAAAAAGTTTTACTTTATAATTCTCTACTTTACATATTCCCTGGAAAACTGAGATCTAGGTGGAGCGGTCCATTTGTTGTGAAACATGTATATCCTTATGGGGCCATTGACATTGAAAACCCTAGGAATGGTAACGTGTTCAAAGTGAACGGTCAAAGACTTAAACCATTTCTAGAAAATCAAGCTTTAGAAGAAGGGACTCTTCCTCTTTCAGACCCATGTTATGATAACCATTGATATGATTTGAATTGGGTTTGCATATTTCTTTCTAACTCTAATTTTTTTTGTGATTGCAGGCTAATTTTGTATTTTGTATTTTGTACTTTTTTTTTCTTTTTCTTTTTCCTTCTTCTATTTTCCCGATTAAATGGCGGATAACGGTACTCCGTGACTTTTCAAGTCGATCTTTTCAGTGTCCCATAATAGCTAATAAAAACAAAATCTTACTTTGTACATTCTCTTTTCTCTCTTTTCTTTTTCACAAAGATGGAAGAAATTCTCAATAAATTGAAAAATCGTTTTCCCTTACTTCCTCAAAAAGCTTTGATAAAAATTTACAAAGAATGGTCCAAAAGATTAAGGATGCTAATGTGCAAGGGCATCCCTGTTGAGGTACGTTGGCTGATTGAAGCCAAGGTAAGATTGGCCGGTGAGTTCTCTTATTCATTTGTTACTTACATGCCTGGTCTAGGTAAAAGCAGTTATGCAAAAAAAAAAAAAAGCAAAGAAATTGGGTGTATGTTATAAGTGTGCTCGCACGACTTGTAACACATGCTGTCGTTCTCTTGGAATGGTGTCTGTAAATCGAGAAGATAAGATACAATTCATTAAGGATGGCTTGAGTAAGGAGTCATTAGACGATATTTTGTTGACTCTTGAGACGCATCCTAGTGGATATATGCATATTGCAATTCTTGCTTTATGGAACCAATTTCAAAAAGAACAGGAGCGATACAATCTTGGGAATCTGACTTTAAAAGACCCTGTTTGTCAATTTATAAGAAAATTAGATGGGAAGCATATCCTCGACCCATAGAGGGCGTTCAAGCTGTTTCTGGACGTAAAACCAGAGGAAGATGTGAGCCACAATCACAACTACTTGTACAGATACAGGTCAACCACTCTTTTTGACATTTTATACTCTAGACTGACACTCATCTGCCATTGCAAACCTAGTCATATAGCTTCCATGATTTCATCTTCTTTATGAGCACTGTAAATGACACTTCTCTATCTTCTCCAGTTCTCATAACCCAACAAATTTTCACAAAAAAAAAAGTGTGCATAACAATGGCAAACACCATCTCACGCCGCTTTACCAATATTGTGTCTTTTGTGGGTCTAGTTTTGGTAAGAATAGAGAATTTGAGGAAGCTGCTGACCAACTTGGTAAGGTATTAGCAGAGAAAAAGATTCATCTAGTTTATGGAGGAGGTAACCTTGGGTTGATGGGTCGTGTCTCAAAAGCTGCTTATGATGGCGACAGTCAAATTTTAGGTATCATCCCAAAAGCTTTGAGTGTGGGTGGTGTTACAGGAAATACAATTGGGGAAGTATAGATTGTTTCAAACATGCATGAACGCAAGGCCGAAATGTTTAGTCATGCTGATGCATTCATAGCCTTACTAGGGGGATTTGGAACCTTAGAGGAACTCTTTGAAGTCACCTCATGGGCCCAACTCAAAATCCATCAAAAACCAATAGGCTTGTTGAATAGCAGTGGTTTTTATGATGGTCTATTGTCTTTCCTAGATCATGCTGTGGAAAACCAATTTATCTCACCTCTAGCTCGACGTATCATTGTTACTGCTTCTAATGTTCATCAATTGATTGAACAATTAGAAGTTTTTGTTCCTGAATATGACATAGCCACATCTAAGTTAGATTGGTCAGTTGCTGAGGGTAGCAAAAAGCGCAGATTGGCTTGACCTATGTATTTTATTTTTCCTTTCTTTCTTTCCCATTTTTGTTTTCAATAAATATGTTATTTTTTGCAAGTTTTTCTTTTCATTAATCTTTGATTCAGGTAATTTCTTCTACACTCTCTCTTTATCCTTAGACATTGAGAACAACGTCTTTATTTGGTTGGGGGGAGGGATAGTTGATAATACGTGTGATAACTTTTATGATTATTTATTTTTATTTTAAAAAAAAAAATTGGTGTCATCATTTCATCTTGATTTTTTTAAAATTTATTAAGAGACTTCACTATTCATCTTAGTTTGACTATTCAAATCTATGAACTCTCAAATATAAATTAACTTTCATGCTCTATATCCAAAGCAAGTGTTCATAAACTACTCTTCTCACACACACACTTTGACATTTGATCGTGGGTTGCAAATTGAAAATTATTAAGAATCTATTCTTGTGGGTTAACAAAATCAACAACCAAAGGCAGTGAATCCTCCCCTTCTTCTCCTCTCTTTAAAAAAAAAAGTAATAATAAATTATGGATACGTTTGGTTTCGAAGCCTTCTTAACTCGAGTAATTAAGTACATAGGGGTGTCTCAACACTTAATGCCCTAAGGTCAACTGATCTGGGAGCCATTGGCCTAAAGCTCGCTACATGGGTTAAGAAGAAAGCTTAAGGAAACTAGACATTGCACTATCCACTATTACTATATAAATCTGGCTACATTTCAACCCGAATGATTAAGTCCGTAGGGGTGTCTCAACACCTAATGCCCTAAGGTCAATTGATCTGGGAGCCATTGGCCTAAAGCTTGCTACATGGGTTATAAATGTACTATATCTTTTCCAAAAAATAAATAAATAAATAAATAGAGAGAGAGAGAGAGAGAGGAAGAAATACATTGTTCTGCCTAAGGAAGTTATTTTGGAAGAAACATTAAAATGGAATTTTGATATTTTTGGTGAAGCCCCATGAACTTATGTCAACTTATAATGAGCACAAAGAATGTTTGTCAATATCTTGTCTAAGGGTACATGTTGCACACAAAAATGAAGAAGACAAATTAAATATTTTTGTCGAGAGTTCATCTATTCTGATAGAACAAACGGAGAATGGGTAAATGAAGACTTAGATATAAATATGAAAAATCATTATTAAATGATAACGCTTTAATTGCTAGGGACTAGCAATAAGCTGGTTGGGGGGTGTGATGAACACTTAAATTTGTATAATAATAAAGGTTAAAACCCTTATTTTATACTATTAGTGTCATCAAATTACCTAACTTGTTTATAACTGCACTTAATTGTTAAACTTTTCATTTTGATGCAGGTTCAGTGTAATGGGCATACCTTTGCACTCCAATATCCAATCACTACGTTCTTGATAGTGCTGGAAAGATAACTCATAGCCCTATAAGTTTGGTTTGTAAACTCTTGTCAGATTTGGACTCCTTTGAAGTCAAAAATTGGATTACCTTGGGCCGGTTTGCATGGCCGCGTAAATTGGGCAGTCTTCACTCTTTGGGCCATAACTTTCTCCGGAAAACTCCAAATATTATGAGTCTTATCATTTTAGAAAGATAAGAAACTTGTCTACAACTTTGCTGTTTATCACAAGATCCAATTTTCAAAGGAACAGCGCCTAATTCAGTGGACAATTTGGTGCATGTGTGGAAGACACCAAAGTTGACAACTTTACCTTACCAAATTCAATCAACTTGCATTAATTTATTCCTACCATTTTTGACTTGTTTGCCTCTCAATGTGCCTATAAATAGAGGCCTTGTAAAAGCTTGAGAGCAGCTTGGGTTCCTTGCCAAGTTCACCTTACATTGTTGTATTGTTGAACTTTTGTGATAATCTAATTTCTCTCTTGCTCATTTTATTTCTTCTACTTGTTTTCTTTCTTCTATCATGAGTAGCTAAATTCTCTTTTTGCTAAAGTGAAGGGTGAAGCTCTTAGTATGTGAATAAAGATTTATTTAACTCTTAACATGGTCTTAAATTTTATATTCATTTGTATAAATTTATCTACATGCTTTATATTACTTTTCTTATTGAATTGAATTGAATTTTCATCTCTTACTCTTATGTAAAGTGGGGATCTTGACTTATTGTAGACAATTCTTGGCACAATGAATACTTGAATCCGTCTAGAACCGCATGGTTATACCTGCACCTCTGACCAAGGATTCTTGATTCATTGTAGACATATAACACCATAAATACTTGAATCCGTCTAGAACCGCATGGTTATACCTGCATCTGGCAAAGGAATCTTGATTTATGGTAGTTGGTTGGCACAATAAGTACTTGAACCCATTTAACATAAGAAGTGTAGAGTATCTATTGTAATATAACTAAAAGAAAAGAAATATAACTTGATAGATGTGTAAAGAACTTAAATGATCTAACTTCCGATTGGAACCTCCTTTGTGTATGGATTCCAATTGAGTGATAAAAAGGAGTTAAATATAACTTAAACAATATACCAAGAGTGGAACCTCTAACCTTAGCATGTTTTAATTTAATTTGTTTCACCATTATACCTATCTTCATTTCATAATATTTTCTTTCCTATTATATTTTCTTTGTAGATTTTTGTTGGTTTTTGCAGGATCTAAATCTTCTTCCTCGTGGATCGACCCCGGTCTCACCGGGTTAATTTATTACTTCGACACTCCTGCACTTGGGAGTAGAAATCCATTTTCTGGACGTGTCAGGTGGTGCCGGCCAAAGTCACTCCGACGGTCAAATCAGTGAATGCTGATAAATATACAATGGCTATGAGTAGAGATGAGTGAGTAATACTTCCTGTTATCTTGGTGATTGAGGTTTCCTTGATCGAAGGAGATGTAAGATTGGCTAATCAGGCTACAATCAGAAGGTGATCGGAGATGATGAACATTGCCGGAGAGTGTTGTCTGAATATTGATAGCTCTAGGATATAAGTTTTTCCGTCCCCCTCTCTTTGGAGAATTATCCTTCATTTATAGAGGGATGGTGCTTCTGCCCATTGAGGGACTTCATCATTACCTCTCTTTGCTGTATCCCATTAAGGAGTTGTGTGGATGCTTCCTTTGATCTAGCCGTTTTAAATTGTAATTATGGTTTTGTAGGACCATCTTTAAAGTAAATCATGATTTGGTTTCCCACATAATCAAGGAGATTCTATGTCGTACGACATGTGGTTTTGACAATTGTGCAGACAATCATGATCATATATCGTACAACGTAGTACGTCAATGAACGTAGTATAGACATTTGAACGCCGACTTGAGATAAGAATGATAGTTTGTCGTGCGACGTAGGAGCTTTCCCAAGAGTGGACACTGAGTTATCTCCCTTGTTACTACTTTGGATGGATGTGTGGGGTGTTAGCACCATTTCTTGTTGGAAATGGAACTTCATTCACCCGTGCTTTTGTCCAGTTTAGAGCGATTATGGGAGATATTTGATGGGTTTATTGAGTGTGCAGGTTGATAGGTTCCGTTGACGATTTCAGTTGATCTCAACCAAAAACGAGTCTTGAATGTTGACTCGATGCTCGCCATAGTTCGAAGACTGCATTTTAGCTCTTTTAGAGAAGACACATGAGTTGGGGTCGTGATTTGCTCGCGACCTTACCAACTCGCGAGGCCAAAAATCCAGCAAACAGACCGAGACACACGCGACTTGACTCGCGACTTACTCGCAAGTTGGTCAAGTCGCGAAGGCAAAATTCCATCCAAGGCCGAGGCACACGCGAGTTGACTCGTGACTTGGCCCGCGAGTTGCCAAGTCACGAGTAACGTGTAAATGACAACCCTAGCTGTCAGTATAAAAGGAAAACGTGATTTTGAGAAGGATCGATCGAGAATTATCAAAAAAACAGAGGGAAGAGAGAAAGAAGGAGGAAGAAGAAGAGAGAAGAAGGCCTAGGAGACTAGCCATTGGATCAACTTATCAGATGACTTCAATCACTCACAGGAGTCGGAATTGGGCATGGAAAACTCCATCAAATCGGGTTCAGACGAGAGTCCAGCCGTTTAGAGTTTTTCTATCACAATCTTCTACTTAGTCTTTTGTTATTGATGTTACTCTTGATAAAACTTAATATGTATTCTTATTTCTTAAGTATGAACTAATTCCCTATACTAGGGATGATGATGGATCTTACTATGAATTATGATTGAGATTAATATATGCTTGGGTGAACTAAGTTATTTAATTGAGTGTTGATTTAATGCTCTATTGATTATGTATTGCTTGATCACCAATATTCAATATCTTGTTGTGGGTTAAGTACCGAGAGGAGACGCTCACAACGTGTTCGATAAATCAACACCATAACTTAGGAACCAAATAGAGATATATTGGTGTGAGTTATGTGATTAAATATGTTTCTGTGTTCATTGCATTCTCATATAGTTAACAGTCATCGAGAGATAGGGTGTTAGTATATGTTGAATAGGTTCAATTTACCTTGAGAGAGGACTTCGGATAAATGTATAACATGATCATCAATTGTTGACTTGAACATCCAAGCATAGTTATCTTACATCATAAGGATTAGTTGGTGAAATCGGATTCCCTAGTTCCTTTTACCTCTGATAAGAATTACATAATAGTTATAGTTTATTAATTACTTTGGTTACAAGTTACTCATCACAAATCTTGAATTAGTATTCTAGATAGCATTAGGCGTGGTTATTTTTAGTATTCAATTATCAATCGTCCTCATGGGAACGATAATCAGAACTCACTATTCTTTATTACTTGTGCCGACCCCGTATACTTGCGGGTACACAAAAGGCGTAACAAGTTTTTAGCGCCGTTGCTGGGGACGTTTTAGTCATAATTGATATTGGTACCGGCCTAGTTTAGTACTAATCTAGAAGTTTTTTTTTATTTTTGTTCTAATTCCATTCACAATTGTTTTCTTACTTGTTTGATCCTTTATTTTTGCAGGTAGTTTTATCTGTGTATGAGACGTACAAGACGCACTAACTCAGAGCCTCTTGAAGACTTTGACCCAGAGATTGAACGAATGCTAATTCAGAGGGTAAGACAAGCAAGTTACCATGGAGGATTAGCTGCAGCAATAGGAAAATCCGGAGAATGCCAAGGCATTGCGTGACTATGCTATTCCTACCATGGTGGGAAATCAGTCGAGCATTCGATGACCTCCAGTAGCAGCCAACAATTTTGAGATCAAGCCGGCAATCATCCAGATAATTCAGAACACTGTGCAGTTTAGAAGAATGCCTAACGATGATCCTAACAGCCATCTGGAGAGATTTCTGGAGATTTGCGACACTTTCAAGCAAAATGGGGTGTTCGATGATGCAATTTGACTGCGAATATTTCCTTTTTTATTAAAGGAAAGAGCTATGTTATGGTTGACTTCAATGCCGCCGAATACTTTCACAACTTGGGAAGCACTGGCTGAAGATTTCCTTGCTAAGTATTTTCCACCAAGAAGAACAACGAAGCTGCGAAATAATTTCACTTAGTTTGGGCAATTTGAGACAGTCATTGTATGATGCATGGGAAAGATATAAAGAGTCGATGAGGAGGTGCCCACACCACGGTTTACCTGATTGACTTGTCGTACAAACATTCTATAATGGTCTTACACCACAAAACCGTAGCATGTTAGATGCAACTGCTAGTGGTGCTTTGATGAGCAAGCCACCAGAGATTGCTCGTGCTTTAATTGAAGAGATGGCCACAAACAGTTATCAGTGGGCCAATGAGAGAGCAGTGCTAAGAAAAGTAAGAGGGCCAGCGACAGCTTTTGAAGTTGACGAGATCTCATCACTTAAATCACAAGTGGCTTCTTTGGCAAGTCAGATCAACAAATGGAATGTGAACTCTATCCAGTCAGCTACTTCAAGATATGACATGTGTGGAGCACTGCACATCAGTACAGAGTGCATGATGGGTAACTCTTTTGCAGGTGGTAGTAGTGCAGAGCAGGTACAGTACGTGCAGAACTTCAACAAGCCATATAACAATCCCTACTCGAACACTTACAACCCTAGCTGGAGAAATCACCTGAATTTTGCATGGAGCAATTAGCAGCAGAACAGCAATGCGAAATCTATTCCGCCTGGTTTTCAGAATTAGGGAAATCTTTAAGGGAATCAAGTGTCCAATCAATAAGAGAAGAAACCAGCTCTGGAAGATATGTTGGTCAAATTCATGACTAAAATTGATTCCAAGATGGATAATCAAGATGCTGCAATGAAGAAGTTGGATGCAAAGATTGATCATGTATCGCAGCAGAATGAGGCTGTCATTCAGAAACTCAAAGTACAGATCGGCCAAATAGCCAGAGAGACACATAGTAGAGTTCAAAGTACCCTACCTAGCAACACTGAAGTCAATCCCAAATAACAGTGTAAGGCAATTACTTTGAGGAGTGGGAAGCAAGTTGATAACACAGTAGGAAGAGATCTCTCACAAAACAAGTTTGAAAAGGCGGAAGCTGGAGTTGAGTCGTCGTCCGCTCTATCAGTTTATCATAAAGATAAGAGGGATGAATCACTTCCACTAGTCCAAGAAGTCAAGGCTTATGTGCTACCTGTACCTTTCCCTCAAAGGCTGCAGAAGCACAAAGATGAGAAAAACTTTGCTAAATTTCTTGAAATATTTAAGAAACTTCACCTAAATATTCCTTTTGCAGAGGCGTTAGCTCAGATGCCGACATATGTGAAGTTCTTGAAAGAGATTCTGTCAAAGAAAAGAAGACTTGAAGATCATGAAACTGTCGCTTTGACTGAAGAGTGCAGCGCCATTATTCAGAATAAGTTACCTCATAAACTAAAAGATCCAGGGAGTTTTACTATTCCTTGCACTATAGGAAGTTCTAAATTTGTTAAAGCACTATGTGATTTAGGTGCTAGCATTAATTTGATGCCTTTTTCTGTTTTCAGGAAGTTAGGATTGGGCGAGGTGAAACCAACAAGTGTGACACTCCAGTTAGCAGATCGTTCTGTTAAATATCCATATGGAGTAATTGAAGATGTGCTAGTCAAGGTTGACAAGTTTTATTTTCCGGTGGATTTCATCGTGCTAGAAATGGAGGAAGATGTAGATATTCCTGTTATCTTGGGGCAACCATTCCTAGCCACCGGAGGTGCATTAATAGATGTGCAGCAAGGGAAACTGACATTAGGAATAGGTAGTGAAGAAGCAGTATTCAATGTATTTAAGGCCATAAAATTTGCAACTACCGCAGACACATGCCTTCGAATTGATGCAGTCGATTCCTTAGTTAAAGAGGTTTTCCATGAAAGCAATCCTGAAGAACCGCTGGAAGCTTGTTTAACTCACGGAGCGACAAAAGAAGTAGAAAATGACAACATAGCTGAGTATGCATTTCGCCTTGATTCAGCAGCCCCTATGCCAGGTGGAGGCAAGAGATATTTTGAAAAGTTGGGTCAGGGGAAGCCTAAGATACCACCGTCAATCGAGAAGCCTTCTCAACTCGAGTTGAAGCAGTTACCAGAGCATTTGAGGTATGCTTATTTAGGGGAAACTAACTCTCTTCCATTTATTATTTCAGCTACCTTAAATAAAACAGAAGAAGATAAGCTTTTGAGAGTACTGCGACAGAACAAGACAGCATTGGGGTAGACCATCTCCGACATAAAGGGAATCAGCCCTACCATGTGCACTACAAAATTCTGATGGAAAATAACTTCAAGCCTCCAATTGAACATCAACGCAGGTTGAACCCAATTATAAAAGAGGTAGTCCGAGCAGAGGTACTTAAATTGTTAGATGCAGGAATCATATACCCCATCTCAGACAGTTCATGGGTGAGTCCGGTGCAAGTAGTGCCAAAGAAAGGGGGAATCACGGTTGTAAAGAATGACAACAACGAACTAATCCCCACCAAAACAGTTACAGGTTGGAGGTTTTGCATCGATTACAGGAAGCTGAACACTGCAACAAGAAAAGATCACTTCCCGATTCCATTCATTGATCAAATGTTAGAAAGATTGGCAGGGCACGCTTATTATTGTTTCCTAGATAGCTACTCAGGATACAATCAGATACCTATTGCACCTGAAGATCAAGAGAAAACAACATTTACTTGTCCTTATGGGACTTTTGCCTACAGGAAGATGCCCTTTGGTTTATGTAATGCACCAGCAACAATTCAGCAATGTATGATAGCTATTTTTTCTGATATGGTTGAACGGTTCATAGAGATCTTCATGGATGACTTTTCTGTGTTTTGTTCATCTTTTGATGCATGTTTGGCCAATTTGACCTTAGTGCTTAAAGGATGTGAAGAGACGAATCTAGTGCTCAATTGGGAAAAATGTCACTTTATGGTGAAGGAGGGCATTATCCTGGGTCACAGAATTTCGTCAGCTGGCATTAAGGTGGATAGGGCAAAGATTGAAGTTATTGAGAAGTTGCCACCACCTACATCTGTGAGAGGAGTTCGCAGTTTTTTGGATTACGCCGGTTTCTATCGCCAGTTCATCAAAGATTTCTCCAAGATTATCAAGCCTCTATGCAACCTTTTATCTAAAGAGGTAGCATTTGAGTTTAATGAGGAATGTTGACAGGCCCCTAACCTACTATCTCCCATTAAGTAGCCTGCCGGCACTCCACGGTAACTTCCCAGTCGAGGCTTGCCTCGCTGAAAGGCTTCCGTGAAGCTAAGCCGTTTATTTTCACTGGAAATCTGAGTAGAAAATTTTCTTTTATACAAAACTATTTTATACAAATTTTGGCAAAGTCTCCTCTATTTTTCTGAGATTACCAAATCTTGGAGATCTGCATAAAAACTTAAACACTTCTATAATCTTTCAATCTACTGTGGACCTCCGGTCCATCTCAATACCACAACTCAAATAGTTTAAATATCAAAATAAATAGTTATTAAAGATAAGTAAATCAAATATTTAAATAAATATTTATATACTTAAAACAATATTAAAATACAAACTTAACAACTTAAACATTATATATCTTTATAAAACAGTCACAGCATCTTCTGACTGGTCCTGCTGGTCTTCGGCGTCCCTAAAATGTCTGCACCTGTACCTGGGAGGTTGATTTAAAAACATAAAACTAATATAAGCTAAAAGAGCTCAGTGAGTGTTATTAATTTCTAAATAAACTTTAATTCTTTTTCTATTAACCTCTCTGAAATTTGAAAAGAATAAAAATTTGTTTCTAATAAATAAATTTGAGAAGATAACTGTAATCTATTTTCTGAACTTAATATGCTGGAATTCAATATAATAATTCTTTTACTAATTCTGAAAACTGTACTGAACAATTTACATAGTAATAAAAGTCTTTCTGTCTCCTTGAAAACTGAACTGAAATCTAATTCATAAAAACTATATTGAAAGTTATACTGAAATCTCTTTTATAAAAACTATTTGAAATTTAAACTCTGAAAACTGAAAGCTAAGAATATATACATATACTTTAACTTTACTAAAAATTAAAAAGCTGAGAATATATAATAATTTTTATTTTTCTGAAAAGTGAAAAGCTGATAACATATATATATATATATACATGTTTTTTATGCTGAAAACTAAAAAGCTGTACTAATAGAATATATTTTTATTCTTTTCTGAAAATTGAAATACTGAAATAATATATTAAAATCTTTCTCATAAATGTAGATTTTAAAATATATTTTTATAATATATATATATATATATATATTTTTATAATATATTTTTAAAATCTTTCTGAAAATCTAATAGAATATATTTTTATTCTTTTCTGAAAATTGAAATACTGAAATAATATATTAAAATCTTTCTCATAAAACTATACTGAAATCTATTTTCTGGAAACTGTTCTAAAATTTATACAGAAAACTATTGTGAAATCGAATTTCTGAAAACTGGAAAACTAAAAGAATATACTTTACTAAAAATACTTCTCTGATAAAAATTTGCTAATAATAATATAGTTTTCAGATAATACTCTTCTGATAAAATATTTTTCTGATAATAAACTTTCTGAAAACTTATTCTGTCAGGATCTATCTCTTGAAAATAATGTACTGGAATCTATAATAATCTGCTTTCTGAATACTGTACTGAAATCTGTTTTTCTGAAAATCTAGCTAAGCCTAACATACAAAAGCTCTTAATTTAATATTCTGTACTGATAATATGAAAATATTTCTGGCTTGGCTTCTGTATCTGAAAACTCCCAATGGACCCATAAGTTGTACTGAACTGAACTCATAGGTCGACTAACTGCGTCGTACCATATGAGTGGGTCATAGGGCGACTAACTGTGCCGTCCACTGTGACATCTGATATAAGTCACGAGGCGACTAACTGATGCACTCAACGTGACATCTGATAAAAGACATCTCGCTGTTTATGGGCGGAATGCTGCGTCGCAATATATAGCGAGACAACACGCCAATGTGTGGGCGACTGACAGACTCGACAGACTCAACCCCCCCTGGAGTTAGCAGACTGTCCCCCCTTAACTTGCCACACACAATTGGGATGTACCAGCCGAGTCTAACTGCTGATAAATGATCTGATAATCTATAGGAAATCCATGGGTTTGAAAATTATTTTCTTTATTTTAAAAACTAGCTTTTAATCAAAAACTATGGAATATATATAAAAACATATTTATTAAATGAATATAAAATTTAAATTTCTGAGATATATAATTACTTTAACTAAACACATTTAAATCAACAATTATATACGAAATCACAAAATACTAAATCAAACTTAAATAAAATAAATTAAATATAATTCAACTGAAAATTTGATTTTGCACTAACTTGAATGAAAATATTAACTTGCTAAACTTAACATAAAGCATATCACTAAAATAAAACTTCTTAAATAAAATCAAAACTTGATAACATTCATTTATATAAAAAAAATACTTTAACACTCACAGATTTCTGGTTTTATCTAGGCTTGGAGTTCCGATTCCTTTGTCTCAAAACAGTTCTTGACTTTTCATAACGTTTCTTTTTCTCCCATACTACGGAGATTTCTCCCTAAAGTAATATATTTTCAAATAAATTATTAATATAAATACAACCACTAATATAAAACTCTATTCACATGTTTAACACTTTATTCTACAATTTCTTCTATTCTCATAAAATCAATTACATTTAATTTACTGAAAATTATGTCTCTACGATTGTATATTCCTTCAATAAATCAATTTCTCTTAATTTAAATCTCATTCAACACAATCTGACATACTTTCTTAAATTTCTAAGCACCAATTTGTATCAATTCATACAAATACAATTTCTAATACTTAATTACACATAAATTGAAATCTCTACACTATCAACTTCGATTTGTATACAATTTCTCATTCTAATATTTATCAATTTAACTCAAATGAATTTTTTTCACTTAATAATATCAAATTCAACTTCATTAAACTCAATTAAACTAATTATAGCTTCAATTTCAATTTCTATTCAAAAATTTCCAAAATTAGTGATTTAATTTCACTCCAAACACAACATTATAAACAAACTCATAATTCAAGTTACTATTTCGAGAATTATTTTGATTTCTTATACAATAAATTCAATCCATACTATCAATTAACTCAAAAATACTCAAATTACTCAATTAATATCTCAATTAACTAATTTAAACTCGAAATCATCAAATCTCCAAATCTCTAACTTTCTAATTTTCTTAATTTTCATTTTATTCAATTCAATTAAACTAATTTCCATTAAAACACTTCTAAATACTCAAATCAAACACTAAAATCACAAAACCCATAAATCAATTTCACTTTAAACTCAACAATCAATTTCAAACATTCAATTCACTTCTCAATAAATCTCAACAATCAATTCACTTTCATCAATTATCAACCTACAAATTCTACAACACAATTCAATCTCATCAAAATTCAAACCAACTCAACTTCATAAATCACTTACCCAACTCCTCTTGCTCTTCTTCTTGGCTGGACCAAGACTTTCTTCTCCTTCTTTCTCTTATCTCGTTTTCTCTTTCCGTTGCTCACTTATTCTCTTTTCTTTCTCTCTTCCCTGCTCTGTTTTCTTCTTCCCGCTGCTGTATTTTGCTTCTCTTGGTTTTCTTCTTCTTTTCTCTCTTCTTTCTCTCTTTTCTCAGCTAGACAACTCTCTCTCTAATCTTCATCTTCTTTCATTTCATTTCTACTCTTGTCTGACTAACTTTTGGAATTGGGTGGGTTTTACTTTTATATATATATATATATATATATATATATATATATATATATATTTGTGCCTTTGTTTATTTTGTGAGTGGAATTCCACTTAAGCTCACTTATGTATATCTATGTATCTATTTTTCTTCTTTTCTTTCTTCGCCTTTGCAAAATTTTGCCTCTCTTTTTGTTCTTGTCTCGCGGGTGCCTTTCTTTTATTTCTTTTGTTGTTTGACTTGTTTCATGGATGAGAATTTGCCACTTGTCATACCTACATGAGTTCTTATATTTGCTACTTGCCCCTAAATCTTTTAAAATCAAAATGTGACCACAACATAAAATTTAATCACATAAATTTAATCCATAATCTTATAACTTACAAATTAATCCATAACAATCCACTAACTCTTTTCCACAAAAATCTATTTCAATTTACTTTTCCATCAATTAAGTAAATCACAACCTCATATCGTAAAAATATATTTTAACTTCCAATAAATATTCCCAATACTCCAATTTATGGAAATCTTTACTATGTTCTCCAAAACTTATAATTGAATTTTCTTATATACTTTATAGAACTTTATTAATCCTCTGAAATCATTCCAAATATTTTACGAATCTCTAATACCATTAATACTTTTAACATCAAATTTATGGAAAAACCTTACTAGAAATTTCGAAACGTATAATTGGATTTCGTATATACTTTACGAAATCGTACTAATCGTCCAATAAACTCCATTACTGTACCGTAAAATCAATTCAATAAAATATATTGCAATATCTGTACGTGTACAGCACAATCTATCGGCAACGTGTATTACAAATGTCATATTGCATTCCAGCAGCTGAAAAAAGAGCTCACTTCTGCACCAATCATCACAGCACCTAATTGGAATCTATCATTTGAGTTAATGTATGATGCAAGTGACTATGTTGTGGGGACAGCGTTGGGTCAGAGAATTGAAAAATGCCTTCATGTTATCTACTATGCGAGCCATACCCGTTAAGCCTTTTTGTACCCGTAAGTATACGGGGTCGGCACAAGTAATAAAGAATGAGTAAATTATCGTATCCATAGGGATATTTAGGTGTTGAGTATTAAAATTAACTAAGTCTATATCTATTTGAATAAATCAAAATGGTTGTGGAAATAATTAATTAATACTAAACAAAATAAAAAGTAAAACTTGGATCGAAGGGAGAACTAGCTAGGATTTCTGACTTCACTAATTATGTCCTAATAAATGGAAATACAAACGTAATGAAAATGAGTTATTATCGGTTGATGATCGTGTTAATTAAATTATTCAAAGTCCTCTCTCGAGATAAATCGAACCTATCCCACATACAATAATATCCTATTTCTCGATGAATATCTAAATGTACGAGGATGCATTAATCACAATAATACTAATGATCACACAAAATAAGTTAATATATCTCTATTTAACTCTAAAATTATGGTGAGTATTTTAATGATCACGTTGTGAATGTCACCTCTCAGTGCATAACTCACAACAACAAAATCAACTAAATGCAGGCCATTACACTTAGAGGCATTACAAACAAAATACTCACTCAACCGAATAATAATCAACAATCAAAACGATTTATAAATTCAATCAAAATTTCATAAAAAGATCCATCATCATCCTAGCATATATAACTAGTACATATTCATATAATCCAAATAAAATATAATAATCAACTTTGAAGGCATGAAATAAATAAAAAGGAAATAAAGATTAAAGAAAATAAAAACTCAAAACGGAATGACTCTCGCAGATTCCGTATGGAGAAATCCACGTGGCTTCTAGTCTCTTAGTTGCCACGAATATCTTCTTCTTCCTCCTCCTCTCCCCGTGCTCGCTTTTCTTCCTCCAAAGCCGAGTGGGTTGCTGGTATTTTCTTCTCCCTTGGCTGCTGGACAGCTGCTGCTCTCTTTTCTCCCCCTTTTTCTCTATTTTCTCCTCCTCCTTCCAGCAGTTGCTGGACGTGTTCTCTTCCTTTTTTAAGCGGATAACAGCTGCTGTCTTCTTCTAGTCTAGCTGTTACTTACCGCCGTCCCAGTGTGCTCGTCCAAGTCTGCCACGAAACTGTCGTCCCAAGCTCTTGGTCCAGCCACTCCAGTCCCTTTCCGTCCTTGTCCAAAACTCCTCCAAGAGCTGCTGCGTGAGCTCCCTTTTCTCCACTTGCAGTTGCTGTCCACGGCCACTGGTTCCAGCTTTCTCTCTCCGTCCAAGTCTCCTTAGTCCAGCCGCTCTAGCGCCCGTCCAAGCTCCCCAAAAAGCTGCTGCGCGATCCCTTTTAAAGCAACCAGCTAGGGCTGCTGGTTACTTGGTCGCGACTTGCGCGCGACCCGCGGCCTTCAATTTGTTTTGAAGTGAAACGGCGCAAAACGCACCGTGTCACTCAAGGCTTTTATTGATTTTTTTTTCTTTTCTTTCATCAAAATGACGTCGTTTCACTACCTCATTAAACCAACTTTCTCAATTTCTACTTCTGCCCCCAAAGTCTGATATGCTTTCAACTAGGCCCTTATAACAAGTTACTGAAATTACAGTTTTTCCTCAAAACTATATAAAATCGTCACTTGAGTCCCTAAACCTGCACACTAAAGAAAAATATTAAAAAGACCCGATAATTACTCGTGAACGGAACAAAAGTAGGTAAAGATAGATATAAATGGAGGCTCATTTTTTACCAACAAATACGCCCAAACCTAACTTTTGCTAGTCCTTGAGCAAAATCGGAACAAAACAAAAAAAGTAAACAAAAACAATAAGAAAACTAAAACAAGAAATTAACAAAAAAACAAACAACTAGCCTAAACCACTTTCATAGGAAGCACGATGGCACTTAGCATGTGCTACAAGCCTTTAAACCCCTAGGTGTCCCTAGTGGACGAGTTATAGTCTCGTAAGGGTTTACCAGCAACGATACCCACAAACTTATCTCTGAACATTAAGGAACAATTAATTTGCTAAATGAAACACAATCCATCAAGATAAAAGTTAGCTAAAGCAATAAGTAAAATTCGAATGCATCCACTCTCAGAATTTTGCACCACTTGCCACGCACATGCCAACACTCTAAGAATCTTAATACGAAAACAATTGTGTTCAAATAACCAGGATAGAATTCGCCTCGACGCTAAACCTCTCAGGATAATTCTCTCGAAAATCGTTCAGAACCTAGGCAACACACTCATCAAACACACGCGGAAGGAATTTATGCTCAAAGAAGTACAAATATATATCATGACCATTCCGCATTCAAGGAACTTGTCTCTCATCAACCACAACTTAAACTCAAGACTACTCACTCGACTAAACAACCTACACTAATGGGTTAAGATAGCCACGATCGACTATTCGACTCAAAGTTCAAGTGTGAAACCAAAGGAACCACACTTACACTGGGGGCAAGATGAGTATCATTACCTCTCAAGCTCAGTCGATCTACTCTACCACAAGTTCATTCGACCTACTCGACCAAGAACTTCCCCGATAAACTTGATGAGATCGAACAACTCAACATACGTTGTCAAGTTTACTCGAATCATTCAACTAACACCACATTCTGTTCGACCAAACACGGATCATCACAAGTCTACAAGACTTATCAACAATTTTAAGTTAGTCATAAAAATACATTTTACAATGAGTATTTTCGTTGGACAATATCTTACTCGACTAAGTCGACCGCTCTTCAATATTTTTAATAATCAACTTAGTCGACAAAATTGTGCACAATTATATCAATATATTTCGTTCCATTTATTCATTCTGCTATCATTTGACATTCGACTAGCGACCACTCGACTAGTCGACTAAAATTAACAGTATCAAATGTTATTCTATTCCACCAGTTTCATTGACATTCAACTAGTCGACCATGTGCAAATAAGAGAGAAACAAGCTGTAAAATTTACTAAGTAAAGAGAGAGAAAGTTCAACATCCAAAAAAGATTAACTATCCATGAAATACAACCCTCCATAGGCAAATATAAGTACTGAAAAGTATTGTTACTAAAATTCAAATACAAATCAAGCTTGCTCGTCCTAATTGCATTTCCTAGCTCCCTCTACTACATCTTCGTTCTGTAACTCCATAACGGGTGTAGAGGGAACTGTCAAGTCAGTTGACCCTATAGGGAGATCAGCCACAGCCCCAGTATCTTGAGCATGAGCATCTAACTCTACTGCATTCCCCTTCAAATAAGCCTTTATGGCTGCAATCTCTGCATCGAGATCCCACTCACTCCACTTCGCTTTCTTAAATGCACGCATAAGGTCGACTTTGGTCTAGAGAACAACATCACCAGCAATTGTATCACACCTCTCAATCAGCTCCTCACATTCCTCGCTCTTAGCCTTTAACTGGGCAGTTAGCAAGTCGATCTTCTCCTAGAGCCTAGCATTTTCATCTCCCAAATCAAAAGCTTTGGCAAAAGCTTTAGCTGCAGTTTTCTTCGCCTTTCTGTTCGACTCCTAAATGCTCTCAACATCATATCTCAGAGAAGAGTTACTGTACTTCAAATCTCTAATCTTCTTCAAAGCCTGCATGAGCTCACTCCTCATGAATACCTATGCCTCAAGTAACTACACCAGACAATTGAAAAACCACTAAGCTAAAATCCAAATATGAAAAAAGGGAAAAAACAAGTAAAGGTAAAACAATCTACCTGGAAGGTTTGGCTAAGAGACCAGTCGGCAGCCTTGATTGGTCTCATTTCCCTCAAACGACTAGTGTCTTCAGGGAGAAGCAAGTGCTTGACCTGGGGCATGATCGACCCAAAGTCGGAGTGAGTCGATGCCTTTGATGAGAAGGAAACTTCAACTGAGCCCCTACTCATCAGTGCTCATTTCTACTCTATTTCTCTTCTGAGGAGTCGACCCCAATTCAACTACGTCCTTATAGCGAGAAACTGAAGGTGGAGGCATTGGGTCAATCAACGGTTTATCTCTTGGACTAGGTTCTTTGTCCTTTCCTTTTGCTCGACACCTTTTGGCTTATTGCTTCTTCAAGGCTTCAGCCACATTAGGGCTTCTACGAAATGGTTCTCGATGTCAGTGATAGCGCTTAAGAACTCAGTGTTGAATAAGCGCTTGATGCCTTGTCTAACACTTACAAAGTGCTTAAGAATAAGAAATGGTTTACCTTCTTGTTGGCAACTGAGTGCTCTCACAATCGACTGCTACGAAGTGATCCTTCGTCTAAGATTGTCTTCCAACTACGTTCCTTCCTAAGTTATGTGAGTATGATGTTTGTCCTATTCACGCAATTAAGCCCCTCGACTGTCTGGGCCATTACAATAGATGTTGTAAAAAAGTAAAAGTTTATTAGAATCAGAAAATAAGATACTAGATAAAGACAATCTTGACACTCGACCAACACACCCACCAGCGGTCTTCTAATAGGAATATAAAGAAACACTCCCTTATTGGATGCTCGACCAAGTCACCTCTGGCAAAAAAATACTTATCCTTCCAATATCGGTCATTGGTCGTCAACTCAATGATAAGATGTTCCCTATTCGACCTTAGCAACAAAGAATATCTACCACGGTCCTTTTTATGCTTTATAATGGAGTACGTATATAAGAGGTTGTATAGAAGAGGTCACTCAAGCCAAACTATTGTTTCTTTCTCACATAGACACTCGACTGCCAACACTATCCTTCAACTGTTTGCCATAAGCTGGCTCGGGGCAATCTTATAGTAGTCGAGCAGTTATCGAGCTAGAAAAGGTATTGGTAATCGAAGCCCTATCTTAAAAACATGCTCATAAAAGCAAGTCCACCCAAAGACTAACCAATTTGGACGCTCCTCTTTCTTTGGTAGTCTCAAGTCGACAGTTTTAGGAATACCGTAAGCAAACCTGATGCGAGTCAAATCAGCCTCGACTAGCCTGCTAGAAGGGTCAAATATAAGGAATCCCAACGGCCTACTCGATTTTGATGGACCTACCTCTTGATTTAATGGCACGACCATTTCAACTACTACGATCGACGTTGGTTGTGTAACCCCCCTTGTAGGAACACCCTTATATAGGGTCTAAAGGGTCCCCTCGACGCCTTGCTCTTGGCGAGCATCAGCTACAATTACTAGAGCCCCTTCAGCTGCTGACTCTCCCCAAGAGTCACTCGACTGTTCAAGCTGCCCTCTATCAGATGTACTAGCTTCTGAACCCTAGTTCGATCTTTCACTGCTCGACATCTCCTATGATCTGTCACCCACAAGTTAGCACTCAGTAAAAAGAAAAATCAACGCTTGCAGTCGACTATAGAAGTCGACCGTTTACAGTCAACCATATATGATTGATCATTCACCCTCACAACTCATGACTAATCATCAACAATCGACTATCTCTTATCAGGCACCATAGACGGTTGACTGTTAACAATCGACTACCCATGATCGACTATAGTCAGTCGACTATACATTGTCAACCACTCGCAGTCAGTCGACTATACATTGGCGACCACCCTCAGTCAGTCGACTATACATTGTCGACCATCTACAATTAGTCAACTACACATAGTCGATCACTCACAGTTTATCCTGTACATTTGAACACTAGAATTCAACTACCTAAAAGCTTGGCACTCGACCATCTACAATCATTCGACTCGATCAATTCACTCGACTACTTAAGCCTACTCCTCATGGATGCTCTACTCACTCAAACAAACAGGTTTTCCTAAGTGATTTCGAGCTCTAGAAGATCAAAAACACAAATTTCTTTGCACACCTTGAGAAAGTACAAGATGCATCAAGAACATTCAAAGGACTCAAAAATCCAAAAAGATAACTTTTTCTAGCAAGCACAGAACAAGACCAAAATGCAAAAATGAAAAAGGAAAAAGAAAAAAAGCACAAGAAACTCACCAGAATACAGCAATAGAAGCTGGAAGTTGAAGAAAAACGCGCTAAAATGGCTCCAAGAAAAAACTCTACTCAAAGAAATATTTTCTTGTTATTTCTTTTCTTGCTCTAGAACGCAGTTATACAAAGTAACATGGTCAAAAACAAGAGTGAAGATGAGAATGGTAAAGTAAAAGAAGAAGAAGCGCGAAAAAGAAGGAGGTTAAAAGACTAGGTAATGATGTGGCATCCACTCATTGGACACACCCTCCCATAACCATTAGAACGAAAATCAAAGCATTTTCCCCGCCTCAACTCTTCACATTTATGACCTCCACGTGTCAGCAAACCACATCGCCCAACACAAAAGCTGGCACCCACTTTTCATTTAACACCTATATACAGTCGACTATCATCTTGGTAAACGCATGTTACTCCTTAAGCACCTCAAAGGTTTAGTCGACCATATATAGTCGACTATCAGCTTTGTAGACGCATGTTGCTCCTTGAGCACCTTCAAGGTTCAATAGACCATATACAGTCTACTATCAACTTGGTAGAGGCATGTTGCTCCTTGAGCACCTTTAAGGTTCACTCAATCATATATAGTTGACTATCACCTTGGTAGACGCATGTTGGTCCTTGAGTACCTTCAAGGTTCAATCGACCATATGCAATCGACTATCACCTTGGTAGATGTATGTTGCTCCTTGAGCACCTTCAAGATTCAGTCGATCATATACAGTCGACTATTACCTTGGTAGATGCATATGGCTCATTGAGCACTTTCAAGGTTCAGTCGACCATATACCGTCTGACAGGCCCCTAACCTACTATCTCCTATTAGGTAGCCTGCCGGCACTCCACGGTAGCTTCCCAACCGAGGCTTGCTCCGCTGAAAGACTTCCGTGAAGCTAAGCCATTTCTTTTAACTGGAAATCTGAGTAGGAAATTTTTTTTTTTATACAAAACAATTTTACTAAAATTTTGGCAGAGTCTCCTCTGTTTTTCTGAGATTACTAAATCTTGGAGACTTGCATAAAAACTTGAACACTTCTATAATTTTTCCAAATCTCAACTACTGTGGACCTCCGGTCCATCTTCACAAACCACAACTCAAACAGTTGATTTAATCAAAATAAACAGTTATCAAAGATATATAAATCAAATCTTTAAATAAAATACTTATGCACTTAAAATAATATCAGTATACAGACTTAACAACTTAAACATTATATATCTTTGTAAAACAGTCATTGCAACCTCTGGCTGGTCCCACTAGTCTTCGGCATCCCTGCAATGTCTGCACCTGTACCTGTACCTGTACCAGGGAGGTTGATTTAAAAACACAAAACTATAATGAGCTAAACGAGCTCAATGAGTGTTATCATTTTACTAAACAATTCTAACATTTCTGAATTAACCTCTCGAAAAACTTTACTGAAAAGGATAGAATCTTATTTTCTGAAATCTACACTGAAATAACTAATAATCTGTTTCCAATAAAAGCTGTACTGAAATCTTTTTTATAAAAACTAATCTGAAATATATATATTAAAATCTCTCATAAAACTATACTGAAATCTATTTTCTGAAAATTGTTCTGAAATTTATACAAAACACTATTCTGAAATCGAATTTCAGAAAACTGGAAAAATAAGCATATATACATATACTTTTACTTTACTAAAAACTGAAAAGCTGAAACTATATCTTTTCTGAAAACTGATAAGTGGAAATAGTATTCCTTTATATTTCTAAAAACTTAAAACTAACCTGATATTTTCTTCTAAAAACTGAAATACTGAGATAATATGTTTTCTGAAAAACTAAAATATTAAGATAATGTACTTTTCTGAAAATTAAAAAGTGAAAAGAATATACTTTATTGAAAATACTTTTCTAATAACACATCTCTAATAAAACTTTCTAATAATATAGTTCTCTAATAATACTCTTCTGATAAAATACTTTTCTGATGATAAACTTTTCTGAAAACTTATTATGTCTGTTTTCTGAATACTGTACTGAAATCTGTTTTTCTGAAAATCTAGCCAAGCCTAACGTACAAAAGCTCTTAATTTATTATTTTGTACTAAAAATCGGAAAATCATATCTGGGTTGGCTTATGTATCTGAAAACTCCCAATGGACCCCTAAGCTGAGCTGAACTCATAGGTCGACTAACCGCGCCATACCATATGAGTGGGTCACAGGGCGACTAACTGTGCCGTCCACTGTGACATCTGATATAAGTAACGAGACGACTAACTGATGCGCTCAACGTGACATCTAATAAAAGACATCTCACTGTCTATGTGCAGAATGTTACGCATACATATAGCGAGACAACACCCCAATGTGAGGGCGATTGACAGACCTCAACCCCCCTGGAGTTAGCGGACTGTCCCCCCCTTAACTTGCCACACATAATTGGGATGTACCGATCGGGTCTAACTGCTGATAACTGATCTGATCTGAATCCGAAGGGTAATCCATGGGTTTGAAAACTGTTTTCTTTATTTTGGAAACTAGCTTTTAATCAAAAACCATGGAAAATATATATATATATATATATATATATATATAAAACAAATTTATTAAATGAATATAAAATTTAAATTTTTGAGATATATAATTACTTTAACTAAACACATTTAAATCAACAATCATATACTAAATCACAAAATACTAAATCAAACTGAAAGAAAATAAACTAAATATAATTCAATTGAAAATCTGATTTTGTACCATCTTAAATAACGATATTAGCTTGCTAAACTTTAGATAAAACACTTTACTAAAATAAAATATACTTTGTTTTAAAATAAATTTTACACTCACTGATTTCTGGTTTTCCTCTAAGCTTGACGCTCTGGTTCCTTCATCTCGATATCTTTCTTGTCTTTCCATAACATTTCTTTTCTCCCCTACTATGGAGATTTCTCCCTAAAGTAATATATTTCGAATTAAATCGTTAATATAAACACCATCAACTTATACAAAACTCAATTAACACATTTAACACTTTATTTTTTAAGCATTAATTTATATTACAACCATACAGATACAATTTCTAATACTTAATTATACATAAATTGAAATCTCTACACTTTCAACTTCGATTTCTACACAATTTCTCATTCTAATCTTCATCAATTTAACATAAATGAATTTCTTTCAATTAACAATATCAAATTCAATTTCATTAAACTCAATTAAACTAATTATAGCTTCAATTTTGAATTTAATTTCAAAAATTCTCAAAACTAATGATTCAATTTCATTCCAACCACAATATCACAAAGATTTCATAATACAAATTCACTAATTTGAAAATCATTTTGATTTCTTACTTAACGATTCTAAATTCATACTATCAATTAACTCATAAACATTCAAATTACACAATTAATATCTCAATTTAACAATCCAGACTTAAAATCATAAAATCCTCAACTCTTTACCTTACTAGTTTTCTAAATTTTCATTTCAATCAATTCCAATTAAACTAATTTCAAATAAAAACATCATCAAACTCAATAATTTCTAAAATCAACAAAACCAATCATCAAAATCATCACCCAAACATCCAATTTCACTCTATATTCAACAATCAAAACTCCAATACAATTTAATTTCATCAAATTCAAACCAATCAAACAATCCCACGGCAACCCACTTCATTTTCCACTTGAAACCACTAAATCAACACTAAAAATAAAACTTTATAACAATTTAACCAACAACTAAAAATCAACCAAATCAACTTCATCAACACTTACCCAAAATCCTCCTTGACCCTTCTTTTCTTTTTCTTTTTCTTTTCTTTTTTCTTTCTTTTCTTCTCTTCTTTTTCTTCTTTTCTTTCTTGCACGGATTCTGCTCTCTCTTTATGCACACAGCTGCTCTGTTTTCTGGTTCTTCTTCCCCTTCTCTCTCTCTCTTTCCCTCTTCTTCTTCTCTTTCTGCCGCTGCTCTCTCCTTCCTTGCTTGGCCGGCCTCTCTCTCTCTTCTTTCTCCTCTCTTTTCTTTTTCTTTCTTTTCTTCCCTTCTCCACTTGGCCGACTTTGCTCTGTTTTTGTTCTCTGTTTTCTTTTGTTCACTTTGAAATTTGTTTGTTCTGGTTAATTTTGAGTAAGTGGAACCTCCACTAACTTCTAACAATATATATATATATATATATATATATATATATATATATATATATATATATATATATACTATTAATTTGTTTTTTTTTCCAATGTTCTCTTGCTTTTGTTTTTTTTTTTCCACCGACTTGCCTTAACGTTTTCTTTTGTTTCACTTTCTCTCATTCAATTTGGTTTGACTTGCTCCAAAAAAAATCTACTAACATATTATATATATAGATCTTTAATCGCGACTTGTTCCCTTAAATCTTTACAAATTAAAATGTAACCATAACATAAAATTTAATCACATGATCTTGGTCAAAAATATTTTGATTTACAATTTAATCCATAACAATCCATTAACTCTTTTTCACAAAAATCCATTTCAATTTACTTTTCCATCAATTAATTAAATCACAACCTCATATCGTAAAAATATATTTTCACTTCCAATAAATATTCTTAATACTCCAATTTATAGAAATCCTTACTATGTTCTCCAAAACTTATAATTAAATTTATTATATACTTTATGGGACCTTAATAACCATCTGGAACTATAGACATATTCCGAGTTTTTGATACCCTTTTTGGAAACTTTCGAATCCATCCAATAAATTCCATTATAGCACCCTTAATACTTTAAACATTCGATTTACTCATACTAAAGGCTCATTTATTTACTTGTGTACTGTAAAATAAATTCTTAAAGAATATATTACAATATATGTACATGTACAGTACATAATATTGGGAGGGTGTATTACAATTTCTTCCCCCCTTATAAAATTTCGTTCTCGAAATTTACACAAGCTATCTAACACGAATAAGGGCACCTAAAACACATTATAAATCTTTAATAACTCTAATGGTAATTCAACTTATACACTACTGGTCTAATACTGTTTATAATTGCATATGGCACCCCACATCGGCTCAACTTACCCCACTTTCTGAATCTCAATACATCTAAATTTTAAGAAATACCTTATCACCAATTTTCAACTTTAGATCTCTACTGCAATTATCCACATAACTCTTTTATCTATCTCTCGCTGGTTTGAGTTTATTTTAAATAAGGCCTGGGTTTTCTTTTTCATTTGCCTCATTCTGACATATAGGGGTTCTGCACTTTCTACTGTATAATCCTACATATTGAGTTATATATATGCTGGTCTGATAGCTATGACTATAGATGAACTTCATTAATAGTTGATGATATCCTAGCTTTCCTTGAATTCCATAACACACGCTCAAAATACGTTTTCAAATTTCTCAATAGTCCTCAGTCGGAAAGGACTCACATGTACTGATTTTTCACTATCATGTCTGTCTTACCAAATCTGAAAATTTGTACTCTTTTCATGTAAGAAACCCTCCCGATAGATTGTACTGTACACGTACAGATAATGTAATATATTTTTATCGAATTGATTGTACGGTACGGTAATGGAATTTATTGGATGGATCCGGAAAGTTTAAAAAAAAAAGGGTATCAGAGACTTGAAAAATGTTCGACGGTTTCAGATAGTTAGTAAGATTCCATAAAGTATATACGAAATCTAATTATAAGTTTTAGAGAAAATAGTAAAGATTTCCATAAATTGGAGTATGAAGAATATTATTGAAAGTCAAAATATATTTTTTGCGATATGAGATTGTGATTTAATTAATTGATGGAAAAGTATATTGAAATGGATTTTTGTGGAAAAGAGTTAATGGATTATTATGGATTAAATTATAAATTAAAAGATAGTTGACCAAGATTATGTAATTAGTTTTTAAATTGTGGTCACAATATAAAATTGAGAGATTAAAGGGTAAGTTGTAATTATTAAACAAATATATAATAATATATATATATATATATATATATATATATATATATTAGAATCAGAAATTGAGAGAAGAAGAAGAAAAACAGAAAGTGAAACAGAGGAAGGGAGAGGCGGTGGAGAAGAGAGAAGGAAAGAGAAGAGAAAAAGAGAGAGGGAAGAGAGAGCAGGTCGGCCGGAGAAGGAAGAGAAGAGGAAGAAGAGAGGAAGGAGAAGAAGCCGACCAGCAGAAGAAAGAAGAGAGGAAGAAGAATGTGCTGCCAGCAGAAGAGAAGGAAGAAGAAGAAGGGGCAGCAACGGGAAAAGAAGAAAAAGGAGCAGACCCGTGAGGAAGAAAGGAAGAAGAAGAAAGAAAGAAGAAGGAAAAGAGGGAGAGAGAGCTGTCAGCAGTGTGAGAAGAGGAAGAGAATAGAAGTTTTGCAGAAAAAGGGAGAAAGAAAAACAGAGCAAAGAGAAAGAGGAAGAAAGAAAGAAGAAAAGAAAAGAGAAAGAAGAAGGAGAAGGATGGGTCCAGCAAGAAGAAAAGCAAGAAGAGTAGGGAGGACTTGGGTAAGTGATTTATGAAGTTGAATTAGTTTGAATTTTGATGGAATTGTTTATATTGTAGAATTAATAGTTGATAATTGATGAAATTAAATTGCGTTGGAGTTTTGATTGTTGAGTATAAAATGAAATTGAATTGATTTTAGTAATTGATTGAGTTTTGATTTATTATTATTTAAGTTGATTGTTGAATATAGAATGAAGTTTGATTGTTGGAAGTGAAGAAGATTATGGGTTTTGTTGATTTTAGTGTTTGATTTAGTTTATGTGGTGTTTTATTTGAAATTAGTTTAATTGGAATTGATTAAAATGAAAATTAAGAAAATTGGAAAGTTAGAGATTTGGGGATTTGATGATTTTGAGTTTAAATGAGTTAATTGAGATGTTATTTGTGTAGTTGGAGTATTTTTGAATTAATTGATGGTTTGAATTTGAAATCGTTAAGTAAGAAATCAAAATGATTCTCAAAATAGTAACTTATATTAAGAGTTTGTTTGTGATGTTGTGTTTGAAATGATTATAAAGTTGAATTTGATGTTGTTAAGTGAAAGAAGTTTATTTATGTGAAATTAATAAAGATTAGAATGAGCATTTGTGTAGATATCGAAGTTGATTAGTGTAGAAATTTCAATTTATGCGTAATTAAGTATTAGAAATTGTATCTGTATGGTTATGATATAAATTGATGCTTAGAAAATAAAGTGAATATATTGGATTATGACGTATGAGATTCGATTTAAGAGAAATCGAATGATTCAATGTATATAGTTATACAATATAGTATAGTGACGTAATTTATATTAAATTAAATTTAATTGATTTTATTAGAATAGAATAAATTGAGGAATAAAACATAGAACGTGATAATTGAGTTTTATATAAGTTGATGATATTTATATTAACGATTTATTTAGAAATATATTACTTTATGGAGAAATCTCAGTAGTATGAGAGAAAAAGAAACGTTATGAAAAGTTATGAAAAGTTAAGGAAATGCAATGAGGAGAAGGAATCAAAACGCCAAGCTTAGAGAAAACCAGAAACCAGTGAGTGTAAAATTATTTTTAAGCAAAGTATATTTTATTTGTATAATATGTTTTATGAGAATTTATAGCAAATTATGATTTTATTTAAGTGAAAGTAAGATTTCGTTTTGATTGAAATGTTCTTTAATATGTTTTTAAGCCGATTGAAGTATTTGTGATATTATGTGTTTATGAGTTTTGTAAGTTAAATAGAATTTATGTTTAAATATGTTTTAATTAAAGTATTTTATAATTCAGAAATTTAGAGATTATATTTATTTAAAGAAATAAGTTTTATGTATATCCCATGCTTTTGATTAAAAGTTGGTTTTCAAAGTAAAGAAAACAGTTTTCAAACCAATGAATTTCCTATGGATTATCATATCAGTTATCAGTAGTTAGACCCGGCCGGTACATCCCAATTGTGTGTGGCAAGTTAAGGGGGGGACAGTTCGCTAACTCCAGGGGGGTTGAGTCTGTCGAGTCTGTCAATCGCCCACACATTGGGGTGTTGTCTCTCTATATGATGCGATGCAGCATTCCGCACATAGACAGTGAGATGTCTTTTATTAGATGTCACATTGAGCGCATCAGTTAGTCGCCTCGTGACTTATATCAGATATTATAGTGGACGGCGCCAGTTAGTCGCCCTGTGACCCACTCATATGGTACGGCGCCAGTGAGTCGACCTATGAGTTTAGCTCAGCTTAGGGATCCATTGGGAGTTTTCAGATACAGAAGCCAAGCCAGAAATATTTTTCAGATTTTCAGTACAGAATATTAAATTAAGAGCTTTATTACAATAGGCTTGGCTAGATTCTCAGAAATACAGATTTCAGTACAGTATCCAGAAAATAGATTATTACAGATTTCAGTGCAGTATTAAAAAAATAGCCAGAATAAGTTTTCAGAAAAGTTTATCATCAGAAAAGTATTTTATCAGAAGAGTATTTTATCAGAAGAGTATTATCAGAAAAATTATATTATTAGAAAAGTTTTATCAGATAAGCTTTATCAGAAAAGTATTTTCAGTAAAGCATATTCTTTTAACTTTTCAGATTTCATAAAAGTATAATTTATTAGTTTTAAATAACAAAAAGTTTGAAAGGATTTCAGTATAGTTTTCAGAAATTAGATATTAGTATAGTTTTCAGCGTGGATTTCAGAATAGTTTTCAGAAAATAGATTTCAGAGATAGTTTATCAGTTCAAGTTTCATTAAAGTTTTCAGAAAGTAAATTTCAGTATAATTATCAGGAAAAGATTTCACTATGACTTTCAATATTTTTAGAAAATCAATTATTATTCTTTTCAGTAAAATTTGAGGGAGGTTAAATCAGAAATATTAGATTTTTAGTTTTCAGATCAGTATATTATTTCAGCTTTTTAGTTTTAAGAAAAGTAGCCAAGTAAATAGTTATAATAGAATTTTAAGTATTTCAATTGTAAATTAAAAGTAATTATTTAGGCTTGGCTATCAGATTTTATCGATTAAACATTCTTAACTTGTATTTAAAAAGTATATCAGTTTATCAGTTTTCAGCAATAGCAGAGAGTTTTCAGTTTATCAGTTTTCAGTAATAGTAATAAGTTTGAAGAGTTCAGTTAAATTCAAAGTTAATTTTATTATATTTAAGACCTTTCAGTAAATTAGAAACGCATTCACTGAGCTCCTTTAGCTCACTCTAGTTTCTCTTTATGTTTTTAAATCAACCTCCCAAGTACAGGTGCAGACATTTTAGGGACGCCAAAGACCAGCAGGACCAGTCAGAGGATGCTGCAACTGTTTTATAAAGATATATAATGCTTCAGTTGTTAAGTTTGTACTTAATATTGTTTTAAGTGTATAAGTATTTTATTTAAAAATTTAATTTATTTATTTTTTATAATTATTTATTTTGATATTTAAACTGTTTGAGTTGTGGTTTGCGGAGATGGACCGGAGGTCCACTGTAGTTGAGATTTGAAAGGTTATAGAAGTGTTCAAGTTTTTATGCAGATCTCCAAGATTTGGTAATTTCAGAAAAATAGAGGAGACTCTGCCAAAATGTTTAATAGTTTTGTTAAAAAAAAAAATTTCCTACTCAGAATTTCAGAATAAAGAAACGGATTAGCTTCACTGAAGCCTTTCAGCTAGGCAAGCCTCGACTGGGAAGCTACCGTGGAGTGCCGGCAGGCCGCCTAACGTGAGATAGTAGGTTTGGGGCCTGTCATTTCATTCTTACTCTATTTTCTTAACTTTACTATCTGATAATCATGCTTATTGACAGGCCCCTAACCTACTATCTCCCATTAGGTAGCCTGCTGGCACTCCACGGTAGCTTTCCAGTCGAGGCTTGCCTCATTGAAAGGCTTCCGTGAAGTTAAGCCGTTTATTTTCACTGAAAATCTGAGTAAGAAATTTTTTTTTTTTTTTTATACAAAACTATTTTATAAAAAATTTAGCAGTCTCCTCTGTTTTTCTGAAATTACCAAATCTTGGAGACCTGCATAAAAACTTTAACACTTCTATAAAATCTCAAATCTCAACTACTGTGGACCTCCGGTCCATCTCAATACCACAACTCAAACAGTTTAAATATTAAAATAAATAATTATTAAGAATAAATAAATCTAATCTTTAAATAAAATACTTATACACTTAAAACAATATTGTAATACAACTTAACAATTTAAAATATTATTTATGCTTGTAAAACAGTCATAGCATCCTCTGACTGGTCCTACTGGTCTTCACCGTCCCTACAATGTTTGCACCTCTACCTGTACCTGGGAGGTTGATTTATAAAACATAAAAACTATAATGAGCTAAACGAGCTCAGTGAGTGTTATCATTTTACTAAACAATTCTAAAATTTCTGAATTAACCTCCCAAAAACTTTACTGAAAATGATAGAATCTTATTTTCTGAATTCTATACTAAAATATCTAAAAATCTGTTTCCAATAAAAACTTTACTGAAATCTCTTTTATAAAAACTATTCTGAAATATATATATATTAAAATCTTTCTCACAAGGCTATACTGAAATTTACTTTCTAAAAATTTTACTGAAATCTACTTTCTGAAAACTGTTCTAAAATCTATACAGAAGACTATTCTGAAATCAAATTTTTAAAAACTGAAAAGTTAAGAATATATACATATACTTTTACTTTACTAGAAATTGAAAAGCTGAGAATATATAATAACTTTTATTTTTCTAAAAACTAAAAGATAACATATATATATATATATATATATATATATACGTTTTTTCTGCTGAAAACTAAAAAGCTGTACTAATAGAATATATTTTTATTCTTTTCTGAAAATTGAAATACTGAAATAATATATTAAAATCTTTCTCATAAAACTATACTGAAATCTATTTTCTGGAAACTGTTCTTAAATTTATACAGAAAACTATTCTGAAATCGAATTTCTGAAAACTGGAAAACTAAAATAATATACTTTACTAAAAATACTTTTCTGATAACTTCTCTGATAAAACTTTGCTAATAATAATATAGTTTTCGAATAATACTCTTCTGATAAAATATTTTTCTGATAAAATGTTTTTCTGATAATAAACTTTCTGAAATCTTATTCTGTCAAGATCTATCTCCTAAAAATAATGTACTGAAATCAATAATAATCTGCTTTCTGAATACTGTACTGAAATCTGTGTTTTTGAGAACCTAGCCAAGCCAATCGTAATAAAGCTCTTAATTTAATATTCTGTACTGAAAATCTGAAAAATATTTATGGCTTGGCTTCTGTATCTGAAAACTTCCAATGGACCCCTAAGCTGAGCTGAACTCATAGGTCGACTAACTGGCGCTGTACCATATGAGTGGGTCACAGAGTGACTAACTGGCGCCATCCACTGTGACATCTGATATAAGTCACAAGGCGACTAACTGATGTGCTCAACGTGACATCTGATAAAAGACATCTCACTGTCTATGAGCGAAATGCTGCGTCGGAACATATAGCGAGACAACACCCCAATGTATGGGCGACTGACAAACTCAACAGACTCAACCCCCCTGGAGTTAGCGGACTACCCCTTTAACTTGCCACACACAATTGGGATGTACCGGCCGGGTCTAACTGCTGATAACTGATCTGATAATCCATAGAAAATCCATGGGTTTGAAAACTAGCTTTTAATCTAAAGCATGGGAAATACTTAAAACATATTTTTCTTTAAATGAATATAAATTCTAAATTTCTGAGGTATAAAAATACTTTAATGAAAGTATACTTGAGCATAAATTCTATTTAACTTATAAAACTCAGATATATAAATAAATGTATATAAAATTACCAACACTTCAATCTAACTTGAAAACGTATTGAAGAACATTAAATCAAAACATAATCTTGCTCTTACTTAAATAAAACCATAACTTGCTATAAATTCTCGTAAAACATATTATAGAAATAAAAAATACTTTGCTTAAAAATAATTTTACACTCACCGATTTCTGATTTTCTCTAAGCTTTGAGCTCCGGTTCCTTTGTCTCAAAACATTTCTTGACTTTCCGCATAATTTCATTTCCTCCCATACTAAGGAGATTTCTCCCTAAAATAATATATTTCCAAATAAATTATTAATATAAATATAACAACTAATACAAAACTCAATTAGCACCTTTAACACTTTATTTTTCAATTTCTTCTATTCTAATAAAATCGATTACATTTAATTTAATATAAATCATGGCAATCATACGATTCCTCTACTTGATTGAATTTCAAATATTCAAATTCGACATGATTTTTGAAATCATTCAATTTCTCTTAGTGCGAATCTCATACAACACAATCTAATACATTTTCTTGGATTTTTAAACACCAATTTACATCAATTCATACAAATACAATTTCTAATACTTAATTACCCAATAATTGAAATCTCTACACTATCAAAATTCAATTTCTACACAATTTCTCAAAAATTCCATAATACAAGTTCACTTATTTGAGAGCTATTTTGATTCCTTACTTAATAATTCCAATTCTTGTCATCAATTAACTCAAAAACACTCCAATTACTCCAATAATATCTCAATTTAAAAATTCAAACTTAAAATCATAAACTAAGTAGTGTTCTAGTACTACAATCCAAATGAAAAATCATCAAGACATTCTGAATGTACCACATCAAATTGTTTTGACAATGGAAATCTAGTTGTAAGAGAATGATGACTAATTCCACTAAAATGGAAATGGTCAAGACAACATCAAACTCTGTTGATGATTAATGTATTATATAGTTTGACATTCACAGTAACGAAAAAAAAGTATCCAGGCAGTTGGAACAAAAAAAATTTAACCTTTGAATTGGAAAAAGAGAAAGCTGTGCCAAATATATAAAATCATTATATAATCAAAAGCCGATTTCTTCTCTGTTGTTGTCAAACAAATTCTCAAGCACCCTGAAAAATCACAATCCATTAACAACAACTTACAAATTCTACAACACAAACAATTTCATCAAATTCAAACCAACTTAACTTCATAAATCACTTACCCAAGTCCTCCCTACTCTTCTTGCTTTTCTTCTTGCTGGACCCATCCTTCTGCTTCTTCTTTCTCTTTTCTTTTCTTCTTTCTTTTTTCCTCTTTCTCTCTGCTCTGTTTTTCTTTCTCCCTTCTTCTGCAAAATTTCTGTTCTCTTCCTCTTCTCACACTGCTGACAGCCCTCTCTCCCTCTTCTCCTTCTTCTTTCTTTCTTCTTCTTCCTTTCTTCCTCACGGGTTTGCTCCTTTTTCTTCTTTTCCCGCTGCTGCCCCTTCTTCTTCTTCCTTCTCTTCTGCTGGCAGCACCTTCTTCTTCCTCTCTTCTTTCTTCTGCTGGTCGGCTTCTTCTCCTTCCTCTCTTCTTCCTCTTCTCTTCCTTCTCCGGCCGACCTGCTCTCTCGTCCCTCTCTCTTTTTCTCTTCTCTTTCCCTCTCTCTTCTCCACCGCCTCTCCCTTCCTCTGTTTCACTTTCTGTTTTTTCTACTTCTTCTCTCAATTTTTCTGATTCTAATATATATATATATAGGGGCAGGATCGGCAGTCCCTAAAAATTACATAAATTGTTACACAATTTATTGATCATTAGATTACAATGAATTGAATGGTTGAGATGAACTCATACTTTTAATTGCAATCACATTAGTGCACTTCAAATAAATGTATTTTCCCTTCTCTCTTGTAATTAATAAACCATTTAATAATTATTTCTCTCTTTTATCTCTCTGATTACTATTCTCTCTCATATTTATCACCTTGTATAAATTTATATTCATAAATTCATTTTTTTTTCTTTTCTCTCCCAGATAGTATTTTTTTTTTCATACTTATCTTTCTTACCCCTATTTAGAGTAAGTTCATCCCCATAAATACAATTTTAATATAGTCAACTCTTTTTTTATTCAAATACTCATCATAACTTATTAGAAGAGCAGTCATCATACCTTAATAAAAACATACAATATTTTATTTTTAAAATTTAAATTATAAATTTATAGAAATAAAAATGGATAAAATTTTTTCTTTTTTCTTTTTTGAAAGAGAAAAATTCATTACTAGCTTGTATGTTTAGGAAAGTTCTTGCTTTTTAAAATTAAAAAATAGACTTAGCTTAGCACTGATTTTAATTAAAATGGTGCTTTTATAGTTTTATTTTATTTAACCAAATTAAAAGTTGATAAGAAAATAGGATGAGAGTATTAAAATATGAGAAAAATGTTAAAAATGGGAGACAAGAAAGAGAAATAATTATTAAATATTTTATTAATTATAAGAGAGGAGAGGGAATAAAGTAAAGGAGAGAGAAAAAACAGATGTATTTAAAATGTATTAAAGTGATTGCAATTAAAAGTATAAATGCATCTCAACCATTCAATTCATTGTAATCTAAGGATCAATAAATTGTATAACAATCTTTGTAATTTTTAGGGGCTGCCGATCATGCCCCATATATATATATATTATATTATTTTATATTACTAATTACAACTTCTCTCCACTACATTTTAAAATTCTAATGTAATCACAAATTGAAAACTAATTACCTATACTTGTCCAATAACACTTTAATTGTCAATTTAATCCATAACAATTTATTAACTCTTTTCCACAAAAATCCATTCTAATTTACTTTTCTATCAATTAATTAAATCACAACCTCATATCGTAAAAATATATTTTAACTTTCAAGAATATATTCTTATACTCCAATTTATGAAAATCTTACTATATTCTCCAAAACTTATAATTGGATTTCTCATATACTTTATGAAATAGTACTAATCGTCCAATAAACTCCATTATAGTACCGTACAATCAATTCTATAAAATATATTACAATATCTCTATGTGTACAATACAATCTATTGGGAGGGTGTATTACACTTATATCCTTCCTCATCAACTTAGTCAACTATTCTAAATGGATTTCACTTTCTCTCTCTATATTTTCTATATATATATATTATTCGACTAGACTTGATCAAATTCTCCAACATAGCCACATTCAACAAAATCATCAAACACTTGGAAATTTTTTTTATTTTTGTTACACTAATCTGTGATTTCCAGTTCCTAATAACCTTTACTTTCATCACTCAACTTTCAACTTTACTATTCTCAGTAACATTAACATAATTTATCTTAACTGAAAACTCTCAACTTATTAGAAAGATCCCAAATGAATCTACCATCACTATTACTCACTCTTTTAACTTGTAAACTAATAATACACTGCACTATAACTGGAGGAAGAACCTCACAAAGTTTCTTGAATTTTCATTCTTCTCTACTCAGAAAAAGAACTCTTTTTACTATCCAACTGATTCTTATTTACTTCCAACTAAACATGTTTCATCAAAGACTACTATCATTTTATATCAATTTCCAAATAAAATTTATCAATCAGTAACTGATCAAAATCTTCTTATGCCTGATACTCAAACTACCTTTTTGTTTTGATAAACTAATAATCTCATAATTAATCAAATGAACATACGTTCTCTTATTAGTAAGTCCTCATAAGAACTCTTTATATATTTTCTCAAGCTTGTTACAAATTTCCCTAGGCAACTTAATGGATTGTATCTCATAAATAGTGAGAACAATAGCATTAGCCTTTTCTAAAATATATCTCCCAAAATAACATCAAAATTCTGAATATCTAATACAGCTATTCACTCAAAATTCTTTACTATTAGTTTCTATTATCTTACTCCTGATTACTCTATCAGCTGACAATAAATCTCCTGTCCTTCTTAACTAATAAACTGGAAATAATGGAGTCTAATAAACCTCTTATTCAACAATTTTCTAATTGTATCTTAATCTGTTACAACTTCTACTTCTTTATCTAGGGAAAGGCTGAAATATTACTTGAAATTATATTCAAGAATTCTTTAACTAAATCAAATTTGATTTTTCTTCCTATTATAACAGTCTACTGTAATTCAATAACTGGATAATCAACCCATCCCCTGTGCATCATGTACGGAAGCTTTTGGATTGGCTTCCTTGGGACAACGTCTGGGACCTCGTTAGGATATTGTGTTGTGACTTTGACAAAAACTAATTTATACAATATTGATGGAATGTCTTAAATTATAAACAATTGAAAACGCATGGAAAACAATTGAAAATTTTTTGGGTTGCCTTAACCATAACAATGCAAAAATACTTCATAAAAATCACATTTAAAATAGACAACCCTACTTTTCAAAACTATGGCTCTGATACCAACCTGACAGGCCCCAAACATACTATCTCCTATTAGGTAGCCTGCCAGCACTCCATGGTTGCTTCCCAGCCGAGGCTTGCCCCGCTGAAAGGCTTCCGTTAAGTTAAGCCGTTTCTTTTAACTGGAAATCTGAGTAGGAAATTTTTTTTTTTTTATACAAAACTATTTTACTAAAATTTTGGCAGAGTCTCCTCCGTTTTTCTAAAATTACCAAATCTTGAAGACCTGCATAAAAACTTGCACACTTCTATAATTTTTCCAAATCTCAACTACTGTGGACCTCCGGTCCATCTTCACAAACTACAACTCAAACAGTTGATTTAATCAAAATAAACAGTTATCAAAAATAAATAAATCAAATCTGTAAATAAAATACTGATGCACTTAAAACAATATCAGTATACAGACTTAACAACTTAAACATTATATATCTTTATAAAACAGTCATTGCAACCTCTGACTGGTCCCACTAGTCTTCGGCATCCCTGCAATGTCTGCACCTGTACCTGTACCTGGGAGGTTGATTTAAAAATATAAAACTATAATGAGCTAAACGAGCTTAGTGAGTGTTATAATTTTACTAAACAATTATAACATTTCTGAATTAACCTCCCGAAAAATTTTACTGAAAAGGATAGAATCTTATTTTCTGAAATCTATACTGAAATAACAAATAATCTATTTCCAATAAAAGCTGTACTGAAATCTTTTTTATAAAAACTAATCTGAAATATATATATTAAAATCTCTCATAAAACTATACTGAAATCTATTTTCTAGAAACTGTTTTGAAATTTATATAGAAAACTATTCTGAAATCGAATTTCAGAAAACTGGAAAACTAAGAATATATACATATACTTTTACTTTACTAAAAACTGAAAAGCTGAAGCTATATCTTTTCTGAAAACTGATAAGTTGAAATAGTATTCCTTTATATTTCTGAAAACTTAAAACTAACCTGATATTCTCTTCTGAAAACTGAAATACTGAGATAATATGTTTACTGAAAAACTAAAATATTAAGATAATGTACTTTTCTGAAAATTAAAAAGTTAAAAGAATATACTTTACTGAAAATACTTTTCTAATAAAACTTCTATAATAAAACTTTCTAATAATATAGTTCTCTAATAATACTCTTCTGATAAAATACTTTTCTGATGATAAACTTTTCTAAAAACTTATTCTGTCTGTTTTCTAAATACCGTACTGAAATCTGTTTTTCTGAAAATCTAGCCAAGCCTAACGTACAAAAGCTCTTAATTTATTATTCTGCACTGAAAATCTGAAAATCATATCTGGGTTGGCTTCTGTATCTGAAAACTCCCAATGGACCCCTAAGCTGAGCTGAACTCATAGGTCGACTAACTGCGCCGTACTATATGAGTGGGTCACAGGGCGACTAACTGCGCTGTCAACTCTAACATCTGATATAAGTCACAAGGCGACTAACTGATGCGCTCAACGTGACATATGATAAAAGACATCTCACTGTCTATGTGCAGAATGCTACGTCGCATACATATAGCGAGACAACACCCCAATGTGTGGGCGACTAATAGACTCGACAGACTCAACCCCCCTGGAGTTAACGGACTGTCCCCCCCTTAACTTGCCACACACAATTGAGATGTACCGACCGGGTCTAACTGGAGATAACTGATCTGATCTGAATCCGAAAGGTAATCCGTGGGTTTGAAAACTGTTTTCTTTATTTTGGAAACTAACTTTTAATTAAAAACCATAGAATATATATATAAAACATATTTATTAAATGAATATAAAATTTAAATTTTTGAGATATATAATTACTTTAACTAAACTCATTTCAATCAACAATCATATACTAAATCAATCTGAAAGAAAATGAACTAAATATAATTCAATTGAAAATCTGATTTTGTACTATCTTAAATAACGATATTAGCTTGTTAAACTTTAGATAAAACACTTTACTAAAATTAAATATACTTTGTTTTAAAATAAATTTTACACTCACTGATTTCTTGTTTTCCTCTAAGCTTGGCGCTCTGGCTCCTTCGTCTCAATACCTTTTTTGTCTTTCCATAACATTTCTTTTTCTCCCCTACTACGGAGATTTCTCCCTAAAGTAATATATTTACAATTAAATCGTTAATATAAACACCATCAACTTATACAAAACTCAATTAACACATTTAACACTTTATTTTCTAAGCATCAATTTATATTACAACCATACAGATACAATTTTTAAAACTTAATTACACATAAATTAAAATCTCTACACTTTCAACTTCGATTTCTACACAATTTTTATTCTAATCTTCATCAATTTAACATAAATGAATTTCTTTCACTTAACAACATCAAATTCAATTTTATTAAACTCAATTAAACTAATTATAGCTTCAATTTCAAATTTAATTTAAAAAATTCTCAAAACTAATGATTCAATTTCATTCCAACCACAATATCACAAAGATTTCATAATACAAATTCACTAATTTGAGAATCATTTTGATTTCTTACTTAATGATTCTAAATTCATACTATCAATTAACTCATAAACATTCCAATTACACAATTAATATTTCAATTTAACAATCCAAACTTAAAATCATAAAATCCCCAGTTCTTTACCTTACTAGTTTTCTAAATTTTCATTTCAGTCAATTCCAATTAAACTAATTTCAAATAAAAACATCATAAAACTCAATAATTTCTAAAATCAACAAAACCAATCATCAAAATCATCATCCAAACATCCAATTTCACTTTATATTCAACAATCAAAACTCCAACACAATTTAATTTCATCAAATTCAAACCAATCAAACAATCCCACGGCAACCCACTTCATTTTTCCACTTGAAACCACTAAATCAACAATAAAAATAAAACTTTATAACAATTTAACCAAATCAACTTCATCAACACTTACCCAAAATCCTCCTTGACCCTTCTTTTCTTTTACTTTTTCTTTTCTTTTTTCTTTCTTTTCTTCTCTTCTTTTTCTTCTTTTCTTTCTTGCACAGTTTCTGCTCTCTCTTTGTGCACACAGCTGCTCTGTTTTCTGGTTCTTCTTCCCCTTCTCTCTCTCTCTCTCTTTCCCTCTTCTTCTTCTCTTTCTGTCGTTGCTCTCTCCTTCCTTGCTTGGCCGGCCTCTCTCTCTCTTCTTTCTCCTCCCTTTTCTTTTCTTTCTTTTCTTCCCTTCTCCACTTGGCCGACTTTGCTCTGTTTTTGTTCTCTGTTTTCTTTTGTTCACTTTGAAATTTGTTTGTTTTCTGGTTACTTTTGAGTAAGTGGAACCTCCACTAACTTCTAACAATATAAATATACTATTAATTTGTTTTTTTCCCAATCTTCTCTTGCTTTTGTTTTTTTTTTTCCACCGACTTGCCTTTATGTTTTCTTTTGTTTCACTTTCTCTCATTCAATTTGGTTTGACTTTGTAACACCCCCTGACCCGACCCGACTGGATCGACTCAGGGAGCATTACGGGTTTTCAAAACTTTCTGAATTCTGTTTATAACTGAAAACCAAATAATTTATAATTTAAAAATCTTTTCTTGTGAGCCTATCTACCATTTGGATTAAAAAATGCTCCTCAAATATTTCAAAGAAAAATGGATAATATTTTTAAACCTTATGATTTTATATTTGTTTATGTTGATGATATATTAGTCTTATCTGATAATATGTCTGAACATTTAAAACATTTAGATATATTTATTAATCTTTGTTTACAGAATGGATTAGCTTTATCTGAGAAAAAGTCTAAGATATGTCAACATCAGATTGAATTTCTAGGAATGCACATAGATAATAAAGGAATACAATTACAAAAACATATATTAGAAAAAATTAATAGTTTTCCAGATAGACTAACAGATAAAAAACAAGTACAAAGTTTTTTAGGAATATTAAACTATGCATCAGATTTCATAGCAAATCTAGCAAGTTTAAGAAAACTGTTTCAAGATTTAATAAAAAAAGACAAAGTATTTCACTTTGATTCTTTATTAGAACAACAAGTTAAACAAATAAAAGAAATGTGTAAATCATTACCAAAATTACAATTACCAAAAGAACATGATAAGTTAATTTTAGAAACAGATGCTTCAGAAAGATATTAGAGTGGAATATTAAAGAAAGAAGATTATAATGAAAATTATGAAAAGATAGGAGAAACAGTATGTAAATATTGTTCTGGAACTTTTTCTGATACAGAGTCTAGATATCATATAAATGAAAAAGAATTGTTAGCTGTTGTTAAAAGTTGTAAAAAATTGTATTATTTTTTATTACCAACTAGATTTTTATTAAGAACGGATAATACATAAGTAAAAGCTTTTATTAACAATTTACTACCAAGTAGGCCTGAAGTTAAAAGAATAATTAGATGGCAAATGATACTTGCAGAATATCATTTTGATATTGAAATTATTAAATCTGAGAAAAATGTTTTAGCAGATTTTCTCACAAGAGATGGCTCAGCAAATGAATGATATTATCAGTCATCTGAAAGATATGGAACAAGAAGTTCTTTCGATAAGAGAAAATATCTCTGATCTTATTGATATAACCAAGCTTCCTGGCAATGCAAAGGAAGTTGCAGATATTCTCTTTTCAGAGAGTCAAATGATTGAAAGACATGTTGGGAAATATGAATTATTAAACAACAGAGTTTTTCAATTATTTGAAAAGATTGAGGTAAGACAAAAAGCCTCTCCATCAACCACAGAGACCTCCACAAAAAAGGAGACTACAGATAAGGTTACTGATTCATCATCTTCTTCTTCCATGGATGTTGAATTAAGACCTCAAAAAGATAAAGGGAAAAGAGTTCAACTCAATATTCCCCATGTTACCGATATGATTGAACCAGTTATGGAACAATTAACGATTATGAAAAGGCTTTATAGTCTTTCAAATACTGATAACAGATATATTGATTATTCTGGGATTTATCCTAGAATTAATTTTCTCCAAGATTCATCTCCTGAAGAGATACGATATTGGTTTGATTTTGGAGCTTTAAACTCCATATATACAAATCCTCCAGAATTTGCAGAAATATCACAGCTGCCCAAATGGATATATCAAGGCGTGAAGGATTGCTACATACACAATCCTACCATGACCCCTAAAGATATTCTTGTATTAAAATTTTTATCTGCAGGTCCTGATTTTCATAAAGAAGAAAGATATCCTGCTTACCACTTCATCCAGATTGCCAAAGCAGATTCTTTTTCAATTACAGCTCAAAAGCTAAGAAAAGAACTGCCAAAATTTGAAGAAAAAGATATACATTACAGAAGAGCGATAGGGATCAGAATAGTCCTACAAGGACTTGAAGCCAGCTTCAAGCGTGGATTTCGCACATATGGCGGACAGAAGATTTTATCATCCATTATGATTTCTCCAGCAAAGACAACACCTGTCTCTGCTAGGAATTACATGGCGACAAAGATAAAGCTTCTCAATACTGGAGCTGTCAGATCAAGCCCTCAGGCTCAAGAAAGAATCTGTCAATTTAGACAGCATGATCTCAATACGTGTCCAGCTTGCACGTTTGAGATAAAAAGTAAAGATAAGGATAAAATGCCAGAGAAACCGTCGGCATATAGCGACGAAGAGTGATACAGCTATGAAGCAGATAAGATCAGAATGGTCCCCTTATCTGATAAAAAGAAGATACCAGCTGTACCGCTACTTAAAGATAAGGCATCAGACAAAGACAGTCATGATAAAAAGATATGTGAAGACAAACCGATACTTCATCTTATCTTTTGTAAAGAGATAATGTAATCTTTTTGCTTTTTATCTTTTAATTTGAAAACTTTGAAATCCGGGGTTTCATGTCCGGACTTCAAGTATAAATATGTAGTAGGCTTTAGGCAAAGGCATTCGAAGTGGAGCATCCACAACTCAAACTAAGAAAGGCTTCTCCCTTTTTTTCTTTGTAAGATATTTTTATGAATCAATAAGAGTTTTCTTTACTCTTATATCTTGCAAAATACTCTTCGTAATACTTTTATTCTTCTTTCATAAAGAAGAAAAAGCTTCAACCATTTTCTATCTTTTTTCTGTACACCCAGAGGTAGGAAACGAAACTAGGTTGCGCTGCTGATTGTTGAAGGGACACAGATCAGTTACCTAAGGAATACTTAGGTTGGTGCTGAAACGCACGGTAAAAGGATCGTGGACACCCGATGATTTAGCGGTCAAAGAAGAAGAAAGGTACGGAAGCATGTTGGACCCTTTTCTTTTTTATGATTCAAGAATAGTTGTTGTTACGAATCTATTTTGATAAGATATAAGAACTTAAAGAACATGGAAACAATTGAGAAATTTAGTGATAGTCTAGTAATGTTAGATTTGTCTGAAAAAGATAATATTCTTGCTTTAATGGAAGAAATAAGAAATCAGATACAAGCTGAACATGAAAATAATATGGATTTTAAACCAATAGATTATAAAATAAAAATGATATTCATGCATAATATACTTAGAATTTTAGAAAAACTAAAAGATAGATTTGAATATTTGTTATATAATTATGACGAAATTGACATAGATAGGTAACAGAACACCTTGTTGTTACAAATCTTCAAAATTTCTGTCTTAACAACAAAATTCTGAGATTGCTGAGTACAATTCGGGGTTTTAGGGGGTGAGCTGTACTCAGCAATCTCAGAATTTTGTTGTTAAGACAGAAATTTTGAAGATTTGTAACAACAAGGTGTTCTGTTACCTATCTATGTCAATTTCGTCATAATTATATAACAAATATTCAAATCTATCTTTTAGTTTTTCTAAAATTCTAAGTATATTATGCATGAATATCATTTTTATTTTATAATCTATTGGTTTAAAATCCATATTATTTTCATGTTCAGCTTGTATCTGATTTCTTATTTCTTCCATTAAAGCAAGAATATTATCTTTTTCAGACAAATCTAACATTACTAGACTATCACTAAATTTCTCAATTGTTTCCATGTTCTTTAAGTTCTTATATCTTATCAAAATAGATTCGTAACAACAACTATTCTTGAATCATAAAAAAGAAAAGGGTCCAACATGCTTCCGTACCTTTCTTCTTCTTTGACCGCTAAATCATCGGGTGTCCACGATCCTTTTACCGTGCGTTTCAGCACCAACCTAAGTATTCCTTAGGTAACTGATTTGTGTCCCTTCAACAATCAGCAGCGCAACCCAGTTTCGTTTCCTACCTCTGGGTGTACAGAAAAAAGATAGAAAATGGTTGAAGCTTTTTCTTCTTTATGAAAGAAGAATAAAAGTATTACGAAGAGTATTTTGCAAGATATAAGAGTAAAGAAAACTCTTATTGATTCATAAAAATATCTTACAAAGAAAAAAAGGGAGAAGCCTTTCTTAGTTTGAGTTGTGGATGCTCCACTTCGAATGCCTTTGCCTAAAGCCTACTACATATTTATACTTGAAGTCCGGACATGAAACCCCGGATTTCAAAGTTTTCAAATTAAAAGATAAAAAGCAAAAAGATTACATTATCTCTTTACAAAAGATAAGATGAAGTATCGGTTTGTCTTCACATATCTTTTTATCATGACTGTCTTTGTCTGATGCCTTATCTTTAAGTAGCGGTACAGCTGGTATCTTCTTTTTATCAGATAAGGTGACCATTCTGATCTTATCTGCTTCATAGCTGTATCACTCTTCGTCGCTATATGCCGACGGTCTCTCTGGCATTTTATCCTTATCTTTACTTTTTATCTCAAACGTGCAAGCTGGACACGTATTGAGATCATGCTGTCTAAATTGACAGATTCTTTCTTGAGCCTGAGGGCTTGATCTGACAGCTCCAGTATTGAGAAGCTTTATCTTTGTCGCCATGTAATTCCTAGCAGAGACAGGTGTTGTCTTTGCTGGAGAAATCATAATGGATGATAAAATCTTCTGTCCGCCATATGTGCGAAATCCACGCTTGAAGCTGGCTTCAAGTCCTTGTAGGACTATTCTGATCCCTATCGCTCTTCTGTAATGTATATCTTTTTCTTCAAATTTTGGCAGTTCTTTTCTCAGCTTTTGAGCTGTAATTGAAAAAGAATCTGCTTTGGCAATCTGGATGAAGTGGTAAGCAGGATATCTTTCTTCTTTATGAAAATCAGGACCTGCAGATAAAAATTTTAATACAAGAATATCTTTAGGGGTCATGGTAGGATTGTGTATGTAGCAATCCTTCACGCCTTGATATATCCATTTGGGCAGCTGTGATATTTCTGCAAATTCTGGAGGATTTGTATATATGGAGTTTAAAGCTCCAAAATCAAACCAATATCGTATCTCTTCAGGAGATGAATCTTGGAGAAAATTAATTCTAGGATAAATCCCAGAATAATCAATATATCTGTTATCAGTATTTGAAAGACTATAAAGCCTTTTCATAATCGTTAATTGTTCCATAACTGGTTCAATCATATCGGTAACATGGGGAATATTGAGTTGAACTCTTTTCCCTTTATCTTTTTGAGGTCTTAATTCAACATCCATGGAAGAAGAAGATGATGAATCAGTAACCTTATCTGTAGTCTCCTTTTTTGTGGAGGTCTCTGTGGTTGATGGAGAGGCTTTTTGTCTTACCTCAATCTTTTCAAATAATTGAAAAACTCTGTTGTTTAATAATTCATATTTCCCAACATGTCTTTCAATCATTTGACTCTCTGAAAAGAGAATATCTGCAACTTCCTTTGCATTGCCAGGAAGCTTGGCTATATCAATAAGATCAGAGATATTTTCTCTTATCGAAAGAACTTCTTGTTCCATATCTTTCAGATGACTGATAATATCATTCATTTGCTGAGCCATCTCTTGTGAGAAAATCTGCTAAAACATTTTTCTCAGATTTAATAATTTCAATATCAAAATGATATTCTGCAAGTATCATTTGCCATCTAATTATTCTTTTAACTTCAGGCCTACTTGGTAGTAAATTGTTAATAAAAGCTTTTACTTGTGTATTATCCGTTCTTAATAAAAATCTAGTTGGTAATAAAAAATAATACAATTTTTTACAACTTTTAACAACAGCTAACAATTCTTTTTCATTTATATGATATCTAGACTCTGTATCAGAAAAAGTTCCAGAACAATATTTACATACTGTTTCTCCTATCTTTTCATAATTTTCATTATAATCTTCTTTCTTTAATATTCCACTCCAATATCTTTCTGAAGCATCTGTTTCTAAAATTAACTTATCATGTTCTTTTGGTAATTGTAATTTTGGTAATGATTTACACATTTCTTTTATTTGTTTAACTTGTTGTTCTAATAAAGAATCAAACTGAAATACTTTGTCTTTTTTTTATTAAATCTTGAAACGGTTTTCTTAAACTTGCTAGATTTGCTATGAAATCTGATGCATAGTTTAATATTCCTAAAAAACTTTGTACTTGTTTTTTATCTGTTAGTCTATCTGGAAAACTATTAATTTTTTCTAATATATGTTTTTGTAATTGTATTCCTTTATTATCTATGTGCATTCCTAGAAATTCAATCTGATGTTGACATATCTTAGACTTTTTCTTAGATAAAGCTAATCCATTCTGTAAACAAAGATTAATAAATATATCTAAATGTTTTAAATGTTCAGACATATTATCAGATAAGACTAATATATCATCAACATAAACAAATATAAAATCATAAGGTTTAAAAATATTATCCATTTTTCTTTGAAATATTTGAGGAGCATTTTTTAATCCAAATGGTAAAACTTGCCATTCATATTGACCTTGTGGGGTCGAAAATGCTGTATATGCTATACTATCTGGATGCATTTTAATTTGCCAAAATCCACTTTTACAATCAAATTTAGAAAATATCTGTTTATTTCTTGTTTCATTTATCAAACTTTCTTTATGTGGTAGAAAATATCCATCAAAGACTGTATTATTATTTAATCTTTTATAATTTATCACCATTCTAGCTTTACCTCTAACTATCTCAGCATGTTTTCTAACAATAAATGCTGGTGAGCTATGGGCTGATAAACTTGGTCTATTATTTTGTTTAAAGAAATCTTTTCTTTTAAAATCTTGTATTAAACTTAACGTTTTATCAAAATCTTTATCATTAATATGATAAGCTATACGTGGATATATATTAAATTTTAATTTTCCATATCTTAAATTTCCTTTAAGAACACCTAAACAAGCTTCTTCTCTGTTTACTATTCTGTTATCCATAACGGCTAATTCTATTGGAGTATCTAATCCTTCTTTAAAGGTTGATTTTAAAATTATTTGGATAGCACCAATATGTATCCATCCAAGAGTATTTTGTATTTCTGGTTTTATTTGTTTTAATTTTTCTTGTAAATCTTTTTTATTTAGTAGGGATATCATTACTTTATTTGATGTTAATGAAATATATTCTTTTTGATCTGACGAGTAAGAGTATCAAAAGTAATCTTATGAAATAATTGTAAGAAGTTATTTCCTAAGAGTATATCACATCCTGTAGTATGAAAATAAAATGGTGGACATTTTATTAAATATTGTCCTAATAAAATTATCGGATTTTCTATCCCTCTCTTAATTTCTATCAATTGATTAGAAATATCTCTTCCTCTAATTATTGGTAAATCTTGATGATATTGTTCAGGAAAACATTGTGGTTTACTAACACAACATCCTGATCCACTATCTATGTAAGCAGCAAAATATTCTGCTTTGTAATCTTTATAGGTTACTCCTATTGGTATGTATATACTATATGGACTCGTCATTTTGGTATATATATTAACTTTCCATTATAATTTATCTTTAATCCATAAGATGTTATCTGATATGGTTTTACCATTTCTAAAAATGTTAATCCTAACATTATTTCTAAGTTATTATTTAATCCTTCTTCTTCTATGAGTAATCTTATTGGAATTATTTCATTTCCAAATCGGATTAAGGTTTCTATGGCTTCATCTATTTCATGGAAATCTCCATTAAAGTTTGTATATTGGTGAGGATTATCTAATTTATATTTTTATAATTTATTGCATAGATTAGAACTAATATAGTTTCCATTAGCTCCTGTATCTATTAGAATCTTAATTGGTTGGAATTCTATTCCATTATAATATTCACCATTTAATGTATAATTTTTTAAATTATCATTTTTTGCTATTATGATATTATTATTCTTTTGTGAGCCAAAAGAATCTAATAAAGGATGACTCCTTACATGTGAAGTAGTAAAGGATAATCTGGATGGTATATTATCTGTTAAGAGTAAAAGTTTATCCTGTAAATCTAAATTTATTGGTCTAGACTCTATTTCTTCTATTTCAGGTAAACTAGGCATTTCTATCTGACACACTTCATTGAATAAATAAGGAAAATCTATCATGTCTTTAACTACAAAACAATCAGAATGATGTGTATTCGATATTGCATATGAAATTACATAAGTTATAGAATATGGTCTATTATTTTGTTTAAAGAAATCTTTTCTTTTAAAATCTTGTATTAAACTTAACGTTTTATCAAAATCTTTATCATTAATATGATAAGCTATACGTGGATATATATTAAATTTTAATTTTCCATATCTTAAATTTCCTTTAAGAACACCTAAACAAGCTTCTTCTCTGTTTACTATTCTGTTATCCATAACGGCTAATTCTATTGGAGTATCTAATCCTTCTTTAAAGGTTGATTTTAAAATTATTTGGATAGCACCAATATGTATCCATCCAAGAGTATTTTGTATTTCTGGTTTTATTTGTTTTAATTTTTCTTGTAAATCTTTTTTATTTAGTAGGGATATCATTACTTTATTTGATGTTAATGAAATATCTAATGCTTTTTCTCTGATATTTAATCCATAATATAAATGATGTTTTCTGGATTTTATTCCAAATTTTGTTAACATGCCTGTTTGAAATCCTGAATAATTAGATAGATTAAATTTTTCTCTTTGTATTTGTTTTAATTTTTTCTTATCTATTAAGACTTCTTGTTTGTATTCTCCTACATGTTCTATTTGATTATCTATGTCTTCATTCTGTTGTGAGCTTGTAGCAATATCCATTATTCTGTTTCACTAAAATCACTATAATCTGTTTCTGTTAAAATAAAAATACTTTCATCAGAATCTGTTATTTCTTCAAAATCATTAATTTGTATAAATTCTTCATTATTTATCATTTGTTCAATTTCTTCATCAATTTCTATTTTCTTTTTATTTTTATCAAATTTCTTAGGACATTTGTTTGCATAATGGCCTAATTGATTACAAAAATAACATCTACATTCTTTAGTAAAAGGTTTTTTATTTCTTCTATATGTGGGTTTAGGAGTTTTCTTATATCCTTTTTTCTTATAATAATTTGTTTTTCTTGGTTTAAAATATTTTCTTTTCTTATATTGTTTTCGTTTTTTATATTTTCTTTTAATCTTTCCATAATAATATTGACTATCACATCCTATCATTAATGGCATTTTAGGTGAATCACAACATAATGAAATTCTTTTTCTTAATCCTTTTGTAGCTTTTGCTAAAATTGCATCACTGCACCATAAACTAAGTTTATTTCTTAAATGTGCTATTCTTTTTCCTAAAGTATCCGCAGTCATAGGGTGGTATGTATCTATCAATTTTTGTCCCCAAGGGTCGGGAATCTTGGAAAAGAATAATGGTAAATAATAACTATAACCTGTATCAATTTGATTATATATATGATAATAATAATCTTGAAAAACACAAATATATCTTTCTATTTCACACATATCACATAATTGTAGTCTTTGTAAGGCTACACAGTATTTATTAATTGTTGTTGGATCTTTAATTAATCTTCCTTCACCATGAAATTCTAATTGAAATGCTTCTGCAGCAGCAGTTATAAAATCAGAAGATGTAGTTGCTGCAAATATAATATCTTTTGTTTCAGTAGGCAAATGTTGCCAATATCTAGCAACACTATTTATTAATGTTTTTTCAAGAAATTTCTTTGTTACTTCTAAATCCATTTTATTGATTTCTACAGCTATCCTAAGAGAAGTTTCCCATTTATCTATTGCTTCTTCTACATCAGTTACACAGTCTACATTTAAAAATAATCCAAAAGGGTTTATATGTTCATTTCTCATCTTTTCTAATGGTGTATAATTATCTGGTGGTGGTATAGATGTTAATCCAGCATATCCTAAAGGATTTCTTGTTTGTGCTGTTCCTGTATATGTTTTTCTTAATGGAGGTTCTCTAGCAAATGGTGGTCGTCTTGAAGTGCTAGGAATATCTGTAATATTTGGATTTAATTCTTGTTTTATATCTGGTTTTAAATTTATAAAATTATGACCTGTATTAATATCCATTTCACCTATTTTTGTTATCAGATTATCAATATCAGAATTTTCTTATGAAGAACTCATTTTCTATAATTTTCTGGTATTTTCATTTTTAATAAATGTAAGGCTATTGGGTCTGTAATTTGGGATTTATGAATTTCTTTATCTTGTTTTTCTGTTAATAAATTTTTTATTTGTTCTAATTCTAATAGAATTTTCTTTCCATAGTAGATAATTGTTTTTTGTAATTCTTTGCAATCTTTTTCTATTTTTAATTCAGAATCTTTTAATTCTATATATCTGTCTTCTACTTCTTGTAGATTATTAATTTTATCCATGATTTTTATCAGTTTTAGTTCCCAGGAAAGCGAGGTGAGTCATAAAGACAAATTAGAGACCAAGGCTTTCCTTAGCCAGAACTATTACTGTTAAAATCATAGTTTGTTTGATCTTTTCAAACATACAAGTACGTGGCATTGTTATACCTATGTCTTCCAGAAGCAGAAGCTTATGAGGAAAGTTTAGGTTTCCAGCCTATATACTTGAAATCTTGCAACATATTTTGAAATATGTTAAGATTATATATGCTTGGTTTAATCTTTTTTACAAATTTCTGCATCATATTTCTATTTCCTGAATCGAACCAAAGGCTCTGATACCATTCGGGGTTTTAGGGGGGTGAGCTGTACATCCAAACTTAAAATCATAAAATCCCCAGTTCTTTACCTTACTAGTTTTCTAAATTTTCATTTCAGTCAATTCCAATTAAACTAATTTCAAATAAAAACATCATAAAACTCAATAATTTCTAAAATCAACAAAACCAATCATCAAAATCATCATCCAAACATCCAATTTCACTTTATATTCAACAATCAAAACTCCAACACAATTTAATTTCATCAAATTCAAACCAATCAAACAATCCCACGGCAACCCACTTCATTTTTCCACTTGAAACCACTAAATCAACAATAAAAATAAAACTTTATAACAATTTAACCAAATCAACTTCATCAACACTTACCCAAAATCCTCCTTGACCCTTCTTTTCTTTTACTTTTTCTTTTCTTTTTTCTTTCTTTTCTTCTCTTCTTTTTCTTCTTTTCTTTCTTGCACAGTTTCTGCTCTCTCTTTGTGCACACAGCTGCTCTGTTTTCTGGTTCTTCTTCCCCTTCTCTCTCTCTCTCTTTCCCTCTTCTTCTTCTCTTTCTGTCGTTGCTCTCTCCTTCCTTGCTTGGCCGGCCTCTCTCTCTCTTCTTTCTCCTCCCTTTTCTTTTCTTTCTTTTCTTCCCTTCTCCACTTGGCCGACTTTGCTCTGTTTTTGTTCTCTGTTTTCTTTTGTTCACTTTGAAATTTGTTTGTTTTCTGGTTACTTTTGAGTAAGTGGAACCTCCACTAACTTCTAACAATATAAATATACTATTAATTTGTTTTTTTCCCAATCTTCTCTTGCTTTTGCTTTTGTTTTTTTTTTCCACCGACTTGCCTTTATGTTTTCTTTTGTTTCACTTTCTCTCATTCAATTTGGTTTGACTTTGTAACACCCCCCTGACCCGACCCGACTGGATCGACTCAGGGAGCATTACGGGTTTTCAAAACTTTCTGAATTCTGTTTATAACTGAAAACCAAATAATTTATAATTTAAAAATCTTTTCTTGTGAGCCTATCAAAATTAATTTTCAAAATTTCGCCAGAGTTTCCTCTATTTTTCTGATTTTCCAAAACCTGTTTCAAACAACTCAATTCAAATATATTTCACAACAACACTTCAAATCTCATTTCATTCAAATGCGCACTCTGCCGTTTAGTGCGACTTTCAAACAGTTTATAAAACATTTCATTAATTACAGTCCTTTGAAAAATGTAAAACAGAAAGCATAAAATTATTTACAAAACATAAATATAAACTCTTCGAAAATTACAGACTTCTGTATATGCACGCTACAGAATATATATATGTATATATATACAAAAATATGTTACTACCCAAGTTAATGTAGTGACTCTGAACTCCAAGCTGCAGGAACCTCCTCTCTATTCCTTCTCTGCCTCGGTATCCCTGTGACCTACGCGCAATAAAAATGACGCGCTAAGCATATAGCTTAGTGGGTGTACACTAAACTCATGTAGTAAAACTCATAAATAACTGTTCATAATAAAAAATATCACAATATACATATTTCAATTCTAATTATTTACAGAAATAAAACGGATGAAATTTATTCAAAGAAACAACTCATTTCAATTTATAATCCATATAAAACCATAGCATAAACTAAATTATAATCATAAACGTATAAAATCAATTCCGAAATTTACTTATAAACATATTATTCAAATCACTTCAATTCTGGGCCTCTAGAATACTCAACATAAACCAGGACTGAAATATGGGTTGTTCGACCACAGTGACTGTCTGTCGAACATAACTCCCACCCTAGGACGAATCCTAAGAGTGGTACGTATCTCCCTACTCTAGGTCTGAGTGGTCAGAACCTAGAGAGGTACATATCTCCCTATCCCAGGAACGAATCCTTAGGAAGGTACGTGTCTCCCTACCCTAGGACGAATCCGTGAGGAGGTACGTGTCTCCCTACCCCTGGACGAATCCATGAGGAGGTACATAATAAATCATCAATAGCAATGTCAATGTCGGTGCAGTACTGCTCACTGAACCCAGCTGGTATACCAACCTCCTATATCCGTATATATGTCCAAGTATCCTAGGGCCATTCACAATATCATTTCTTTATGATCAAATTAAATTTTATTAAATTCAAATCACTAAACACATTTACAAAATTCAATATATATATATATTCAAAATCGCTATATATCATAAACACTATGTATCTATATATCTATATGTAGTTATATATATATATATATATATATATATATATATATATTCAAAACCAATTTATTACAAACACTATATATATATATATATATATATATACCAAATCATCCCAAAATCAATTTTACTTAAACAATCATAAACAATATATCATAAATAAATTAAAAACAATATAATATAATAATTCCCAAAAGTTCTGAAAAATCTGAAAACTACAAACATTAGTGTACACCGAACCTGGACAATTTCCTAACACTTTTCTTTTTCCTCTTCCTTCCTTCTCCTTCTTCTTCTTTTCCCTTCTCTTTTCTCCTTTCTTCTCTTCTTCTTCTTCTTCTTCTTCTTCTTCTTCTTTTCTTCTTCTTCTTTCTCTCTCGGCCTTTCTCCCTTCTTTCTTTCTTTTTTCTTCTCTTTCTTTTCTCTTCCTCACGTTTTAGATTACTTTTTCTTTTTTTTTTCTTCCTCTTATCTCATGCCAACTCACCCAATCTTTTTATTATTTTATTATTTTTTTTTTTTGGTTTTTGATAACTTAGTGGAGCTTCTCCACTAAGTTATCTATATTATATTATATTTTTTATATATATATATTATATTATAAATATCTTACCAATTGCAATTTGCTCCCTCCTTGACTCTTTAAATTCCTAAAATGGCAACTAATTGAAAATTATTCCCAAAAATATTCCACAATGAACTTTTGCATGCTCAATAATAATTAAGAATAATCCAAGGATATTTATTCTATTTACGAAAAATTAGGGGCGTTACAATTCTTCCCCTCTTAAGAAATTTCGTCCTCGAAATTTTTACCTCAGTCGAACAGTTGAGGATATTGTTGTCTCATGATTTCCTCGCTCTCCCAGGTAACTTCTTCTGCATTGTGATTCCTCCAGAGGACTTTCACCAGTGGAACTCTTTTATTTCGTAATTCTTTAATCTCCCGATCAAGAATTTGCACTGATTCCTCCTCGTATGTCAGGTATGGTCGAATGTTAATACTGTCAGCCTGGACTCTATGGGAAGGATCAGATCTGTATCTCCTCAACATTGACACATGGAACACATTATGAATCTTTTCTAATTCTGGAGGTAAAGCAAGTCTATAGGCTACTGGTCCCACACGTTCAATGATTTCATATGGCCCAATAAACCTAGGACTCAACTTACCTTTTCTGCCAAATCGAAGCACTTTCTTCCACGGAGATATTTTCAGAAACACTTTCTCACCGACATCATATTCTATCTCTTTTCTTTTCAAATCTGCATATGATTTCTGTCGGTCAGAAGCAACTTTCAATCTATCTTTGATAATCTTCACCTTCTCCTCAGTTTGTCGAATCAAGTCTGGGCCTACTAACCTGTCCTCTCCTAACTCTGTCCAGCATACTGGAGTCCTGCATTTCCTTCCATACAGTGCCTCATATGGTGCCATAGCTATGCTCGACTGGTAGCTGTTGTTGTAGGCGAATTCAATCAATGGGAGGTGATCCGCCCAGCTCCCTTCAAAATCAATCAATTGAGTACCCAAGGCTTCTTGAAACTTCTTCCAGAATCTGGATGTAAACCTCGGATCTCTATCTGATATTATGGATGCAGGCACTCCATGCAATCTGACTATTTCTCTTATATGCAATTCTGCTAGTCGATCCAGGGAATAGTCAGTTCTGACAGGTAGAAAGTGTGCTGACTTCGTCAATCGATCCACTATAACCCATACGGCATCGTGTTTAGCTTTCACCGTAATACGATGAAAGTCAATAGCTTTCTCCGGGTGAGTGGCAATCCTGTGACAAAGTCCATAGCAATACGATCCCATTTCCATTCAGGTATTGCTATTGGTTGTAACAATCCTGATGGAACCTGGTGTTCAGCTTTCACCTGCTGACAAGTCATACATTTATTCACGAATTCTACCACATCTTTCTTCATACCAGACCACCAATACTGAGTCCTCAAATCTCTGTACATTTTGGTGCTACCTGGGTGCATCGAGTACGGACTACTGTGTGCCTCTGTCAGGATTAGCTTTCTCAATTCTTTATCATTTGGAATACAAATCCTGTCTCTGAAACACACAATACCATCGGTTCTGATTGAGAAGTCCGGGTGCTTTCCTTCTGGAATCTGTCCACATCTCATCTGAATTTTAGCATCCTGTTTCTACTTTTCTGCAATCTGCTGAATCAAACTTGGTCTGCATCTCAATTCAGCTACCAATGCATTATCTGGAGTCAGCTGTAGTTGCACATTCATAGCTTTCAAAGCGAACAGTGCTTTTCTACTCAGGGCATCTGCTACTACATTCGCCTTTCCGGGATGGTAGTCAATTACACAGTCATAGTCTTTAATCAACTCCATCTATCGTCTCTGTCTCAAATTGAGCTCTCTCTGGGTAGGCAGATATTTCAGACTTTTGTGATCCGTGTATATGTAATATTTCTCACCATACAAGTAATGCCTCCAGATTTTCAAAGCGAACACAATGGCTGCAAGTTCCAGATCATGTATTGGATAATTCTGTTCGTGAGTTTTCAGTTGTCTGGACGCATATGCAACCACCTTGCATTCCTGCATCAATACAAATCCCAAACCATGGTGTGAGGCATCACTAAAGATCATAAAGTCTTTACCTGAAACAGGCTGAATCAGAACTGGAGCCTCAATTAGCATCGCCTTCAATCTGTCAAAAGCTGCCTGACATCTGTCAGTCCACTCAAATCTGACATTCTTATGCAGTAGCTTGGTCAACGGACTTGCTATGGAGGAAAACCCCTTCACAAACCGTCGATAATAACCTGCCAAGCCTAGAAAACTTCTGACTTCTGTAACATTTCTGGGAGGCTTCCATTCCACTATTGCTTCAATCTTTTTCGGATCTGCCTTAATACCCTCTGCTGACACAATGTGACCCAGAAATGCAATCTCAGGTAACCAGAATTCACATTTGCTCAGTTTACCATACAGTTGCTTCTCCTTCAGAATCTGCAGTACTTCTCTGAGGTGCCTGTCATGGTCCTCTGCCGTCTGTGAGTACATTAGGATATCATCGATAAATACCACCACAAACTGATCCAAGTATGGTCGGAATATTCGGTTCATCAGGTCCATAAAGGCTGCAGATGCATTTGTCAGCCCAAATGACATTACTACAAATTCATAATGTCCATACCTGGTTCTGAATGCAGTTTTCGGAATATCTGAATCTTTTATCCTCAATTGATGATAACCTGATCTCAGATCTATCTTTGAGAAGACACAAGCTCCTCTCAGCTGATCAAACAAATCATCGATTCTCGGCAACAGATACTTGTTCTTGACAGTAAGTTTATTCAGCTGCCTGTAATCAATACACAATCTCAATGACCCATCCTTCGTTTTCACAAACAGCACTGGAGCTCCCCAGGGGGATACACTGGGTCTGATAAAGCCCTTATCCAGTAATTCCTGTAACTGTGTCTTTAGTTCTTTCAGTTCTGCTGGAGCCATTCTGTAAGGAGCTATCGATACTGGAAACGTACCTGGTACCACATCTATCACAAACTCCACTTCTCTCTGAGGTGGCAAACCAGGAAGCTCCTCTGGAAACACATCTGCAAATTCACACACAGTGGGTATCTTCTGGATTTCAACATTAACTTTTCTGGAATCAACCACCTGTGCCAAATATGCTTCACACCCCTTTCTAATCAGTTTACAGGCTGCAGTGGCTGAAATGACATTGGAGAGAAAATCCCTCCTTTCACCCACCATTGTGATTTCTGCACCATCTGCTGTTCTGAGGGTCACTCGTTTCAATTCACAATCGATCACTACTTTATGCCGAGTTAACCAATCTATGCCTAATATCACATCAAACTCATGGAATGGTAACTCCATCAAATCTCCTGGAAATTCACATTCCTGTATCCGAATAGGACAATTTCTGTACACACGGTTCACAACTACACTTTGACCTATCGGATTACTGACTAACACATCATATTCAGTAGGTTCAGTTTCCAGATTTTGGTGTTTCAACATGGCATCACATATATATGAATGAGTGGAACCTGGATCTATCAATGCAATAACTGTAGTATCAAAAATAGAAATAATACCAGCTATCACGTCAGATGCATCCTTGTCTTCCTGAGCTCTAACACCATAAACTCGTGCAGAAGCTCGACTCTCAGGTCTTGCCACTGACTCTAACACTCCTCTGTGGCTACCACCTTCAGGTACTGCCTGAATAGGCCTCCTACCTCTGAAAGTAGTAGGGGCTGATCTCTCTGGCTGCTGGGATCTAATCTGTGGGCAATCCCTCAGGAAATGGTCATGAGATCCACATCTCAGGCAGGCTCCTGTAAGCTTCCAGCATTCCCCAGGATGTCTTCTTCCACAATGGTCACACAAGGCAGGGGCTGGTCCCCTAACTGCACTCCTAGGGGTACTGGTCACAGAAGTTGCAGACTGACCAGGCCTAGCTGTAGGTATAGGCTTCTGTGACTGCACTGGACCACTAGGCTGCGGTCCCTTAAATTTCTTACTCTGGGGCTAATATGAGCTGGATGGCCCTGCCCCTCTTCTTTGCTGCCCTCTGTCTCTTCTGGCCTGCTCTTCTTTCTTAATTCGTTCAACATTCAGAGCCGCAGAGACGAGTCTAGTAAAATCTTCAAATTCAAAGGCAGCAACCTGTAACATTCCTCAATAATCAATATTTTATTCATAGATTCACAATTCATTAAATAGAAATTAAGAATGTCACACAACCTGTAGGCGGATATAGTCGTTCAGTCCATCTTCAAACCTCCTACATTTATCCGCCTCTGTCGCCACCATATCTCTTGCATATTTACTCAACCTGACAAATTCTCTCTCATATTCGGTCACTGTCATCTGCCTTTGTTTCAGGTTGGTAAACTCTCTCTTCAGATTGTCCAAATAGATGCAACCAATATATTTTCTCCGGAATTCCTTCTGAAAGAAATCCCACGTTCTGTCCTCTGGTCGCACTGTCTATATAATAGAGGTCCACCATTGATAGACATCATCCTGCAATAAGGATACTGCACACTCCAATCGCTCTTCAGGTGTGCAGTGCATCTGCTCCAATATTCTGTCAGTCCTCTCAAACCAGTACTCTGCGGCAGATGCATCCTCATCCTTTCTGCTATGGAAATCAGTGGGTCTGTATTTAGCCAGTCGCTCTATGGCTGATCTTCGTGGCGCTGCTCTGGCCACATTTTGAAAGAACTCAGCCATCTGCTGCATGAATGCTGGCTGTACAGGGTCCGCCACTCTCGGACTTACTAATTCCCTAGATGCTCCCCTAGCCACGCTGGCGGGACTCTCAGGTCTATCACCGCTTCCTTCCATTTCTTTTATCCTATATAAGACACAGAAGAGAGGTCTGCAGATTAGAGTCACACATTCCTATGGGTATCTTTAGACAATGCATGCATATACAGACTCTTTTGGTCCAGAAACGCCTAAACCGCGCTCTGATACCACTTAAATGTAACACCCCCTGACCCGACCTGACTGGATCGACCCAGGGAGCGTTACGGGTTTTCAAAACTTCCTGAATTCTGTTTATAAGTGAAAACCAAATAATTTATAATTTAAAAATTTTTTCTTGTGAGCCCATCAAAATTAATTTTCAAAATTTCGGCAGAGTTTCCTCTATTTTTCTGATTTTCCAAAATCTGTTTCAAACAACTCAATTCAAATATATTTCACAACAACACTTCAAATCTCATTTCATTCAAATGCGCACTCTGCCGTTTAGTGCGACTTTCAAACAGTTTATAAAACATTTCATTAATTACAGTCCTTTGAAAAATGTAAAACAGAAAGCATAAAATTATTTACAAAACATAAATATAAACTCTTCGAAAATTACAGACTTCTGTATATGCACGCTACAGAATATATATATATGTATATATATACAAAAATATGTTATTACCCAAGTTAATGTAGTGACTCTGAACTCCAAGCTGCAGGAACCTCCTCTCTATTCCTTCTTTGCCTCGGTATCCCTGTGACCTATGCGCGATAAAAACGACGCGCTACACATATAGCTTAGTGGGTGTACACTAAACTCATGTAGTAAAACTCATAAATAACTGTTCATAATAAAAAATATCACAATATACATATTTCAATTCTAATCATTTACAGAAATAAAACGGATGAAATTTATTCAAAGAAACAACTCATTTCAATTTATAATCCATATAAAACCATAGCATAAACTAAATTATAATCATAAACGTATAAAATCAATTCCGAAATTTACTTATAAACATATTATTCAAATCACTTCAATTCTGGCCCTCTAGAATACTCAACATAAATCAGGACTGAAATATGGGTTGTTCGACCACAGTGACTGTCTGTCGAACATAACTCCCACCCTAGGACGAATCCTAAGAGTGGTACGTAACTCCCTACTCTAGGTCCGAGTGGTCGGAACCTAGAGAGGTACATATCTCCCTATCCCAGGAACGAATCCTTAGGAAGGTACGTGTCTCCCTACCCCAGGACGAATCCGTGAGGAGGTACGTGTCTCCCTACCCCTGGACGAATCCATGAGGAGGTACATAATAAATCATCAATAGCAATGTCAATGTCGGTGTAGTACTGCTCACTGAACCCAGCTGGTATACCAACCTCCTATATCCGTATATATGTCCAAGTATCCTAGGACCATTTGACAATATCATTTCTTTATGGTTAAATTAAATTTTATTAAATTCAAATCACTAAACACATTTACAAAATTCAATATATAAATATATATATATATGTATCTATATATCTATATATATATATATATATATATATATATCTAAATATATTCAAAACCAATTTATTACAAACACTATATATATATATATATACCAAATCATCCCAAAATCAATTTTACTTAACCAATCATAAACAATATATCATAAATAAACTAAAAACAATATAATATAATAATTCCCAAAAGTTCTGAAAAATCTGAAAACTACAAACATTAGTGTACACCGAACCTGGACAATTTCCTAACACTTTTCTTTTTCCTCTTCCTTCCTTCTCCTTCTTCTTCTTTTCCCTTCTCTTTTCTCCTTTCTTCTCTTCTTCTTCTTCTTCTTCTTCTTCTTCTTCTTCTTCTTCTTTTCTTCTTCTTCTTTCTCTCTCGGCCTTTCTCCCTTCTTTCTTTCTTTTTTTTTCTCTTTCTTTTCTCTTCCTCACATTTTTAGATTACTTTTTCTATTTTTTTTTTCTTCCTCTTATCTCATGCCAACTCACCCTATCTTTTTATTATTTTTTTTTTCTTTTTGGTTTTTGATAACTTAGTGGAGCTTCTCCACTAAGTTATCTATATTATATTATATTATATATATATATATATATATATTATATTATAAATATCTTACCAATTGCAATTTGCTCCCTCCTTGACTCTTTAAATTTCGAAAATGGCAACCAATTGAAAATTATTTCCAAAAATATTCCCAAAAATATTCCACAATGAACTTTTGCCTGCTCAATAATAATTAAGAATAATTCAAGGATATTTTTTCTATTTACGAAAAATTAGGGGCGTTACAGACTTGGTCCAAAAAAAATCTACTAACATATTATATATATATATATATATATATATATATATATATATATATCTCTCTCCTTAATCGCGACTTGTTCCCTTAAACCTTTACAAATTAAAATGTAACCACAACATAAAATTTAATCACATGAACTTGGTCAAAAATCTTTTGATTTACAATTTAATCCATAATAATTCATTAACTCTTTTCCACAAAATTCCATTTCAATTTACTTTTCTATCAATTAATTAAATCACAACCTCATATCGTAAAAATATATTTTAACTTCCAATAAATATTCTTAATACTCCAATTTATGGAAATCCTTACTATGTTCTCCAAAACTTATAATTAAATTTATTATATACTTTATGGGACGCTAATAACCATCTGGAACTATTCCAGACATATTCCGAGTCTCTGATACCCTTTTCGGAAACTTTTGGATCCATCCAATAAATTCCATTATAGCACCCTTAATACTTTAAACATTTGATTTACTCATACTAAAGACTCATTTATTTACTTGTGTACTGTAAAATAAAATTTTAAAGAATATATTACAATATTTGTACATGTACAGTACATACTATTGGAAGTGTGTATTACACCGTCAACTATCACCTTGGTAGACACGTGTTGCTCCGTGAGCACTTTCAAGGTTCAATCGACTATATACAGTCGACTATCACCTTGGTAGATGCATGTTGCTCTTTGAGCACCTTCAAGGTTCAGTCAACTATATACAACCTTGATAGACGCATGTTGCTCCTTGAGCACCTTTAAGACTCAGTCTACTATTTACTGTTGACTATCCCCTTGGTAAACACTTGTTGCTCCTTAAGCACATTCAAGGTTCAGTCGACTATATACGGTCGACTATCATCTTGGTAAATGCATGTAGCTCCTTGAGTACATTCAAGGTCCAGTCGACAGTCGACAGTCGACCATTACTTTGGTCAACCATTTTAGTTTTACCTTGAGCACCCTCAAGGTCCAGTCGACAGTCGATCATCACCTTAATCGACTACTGGTGCTCATGTTTGAGCGCCATCAAAGACCATTTGATGGGCCATAGTCGACTACTACTTGACATAGTTGATTGACATGATAAACTTCTTGATATAGGCTTAGGCCTCAAAATCAAGTAGTGTAAGGGCAAACTGTAGTGGCAAAAATAAACACTAGGCCCAATTATCAAGCCCAAACGCATAAGAGGTACAAAGCTCACTTTATAAGCTCGTGAATCCAAGATATATCAAAAAAGACTAAAGCCCAACTTCTAATAAGGTTCTCTTCTCTCAAAGTCTTTATACAAAGGCCCAAGACCAATTAGGCCCAATCCAAAATGAGCAATATGATCTCAAGCCCAAATCCTACTCCAAAAGACTATTGGTTCAAAATGCAAACCGAGTCAAATAGTCTGTTGAATATCCCGAGATTTGAGCCTATAACCAAGGACACTATCTCCCACTAATGGGAGTAATGGGAACCGTATAAAAGAAGAACCCTCACTCTGAGTAAGGGTTCACGTAATTTCATACTGATAAAGCAATATATTCACTCTGAAGAAGTGAACCGATTCTGAGGAATTGATAGCATTTCAGCCTCCATTATCTCAACAATAATCATCTAGAAGTATTTGTATACTCTGTTTTATCGTTTTGATTATCACCATTTACTGCTTACTAACTTGATCATCGGAGTGTACTTGGCCGACACCACCTTGGTGTTCCACGCGATCTATCGATCACTCTTTGTTCTAGTTTTGCAGGTTCTAGTATCTCGATTACCCATCTACCATTTTCGTGGTCTACAAAGTCTAGTTACTTACCTCTTTACTATCACAAATAATACATAATCCTTATCAATAATTAACAAACTCTTCGTCCTAAAATTAAAAGAATGAACCCATATGAATATTTTACGCATCAAAATACAACATTCCTCAATGCTACGATCTTAACTACTTTGAGGCTAAATTACTATTCCAACAAAATCTATATAGAACAGATCTGATTCACCGATTTTTAGAAATTTATTCTCAAATGATAATGTTATGAAATTTTATTAACTTTTAGTAGGCATGTAGATCACATATCTGGAAAAATTTGAAAACTTCTATTATAAAACCTATTCGAAAAGATTGTCGAGAGAAGATTTTTCCGATTTGATTAGTTCTTTTTCTTGCGTTTTGGAGGAAGACCAAAATCCACTAAGGAATTAAAGTGTGGTAGCTTTGAAGTGAGGATTTTAACTTCATTTTCTCTATCACTTTCTTTCATTTTCTCGGTTTCCAAACACTATGTTTTAGAGTAATTTTCAAGATCTAATTAAAGATGGAATTTAGTTGTTCAACTTTGCACAAAAATCATTTGGGTATCTATTTATGTAAACAATCGAGCTCTGAGCCTAGTCCGTTCACTTTAATTTTCATAAATTTAGTCAACATTTTATTAAAAATTGGACAAGTTGTAATAAAGCACCTTAATATTTGGGTAAATTGCAAAGAAATTGTATTTTTCATTAAATTACAGTTAGTACCATTGACTAACTGGTTGATTGTTGGAGTTAATATTTTGACCAAGCATGAAAATCATTTTAGTCCCTATTTTTTTTATAAATCTTTCCTCTTTTAACTCATATGGTCCCTAACTTTTTAAAAAAACTTCACTTTAGCCCCTCTGACCAAATCTTTAATAGACAAACATGACAGAATATACACATTAATAATCTTTCCCTTAACTTTATTTTATTAGTTTGAAAATACAATTTTACCTTTTATTTTTTATAAATTTTAACAAATTTACCTTAACTTAACATCTAATAAAAATCTAACATGTGTCACCAATATTATTTTTAAAAATTAAAATTATAAAATACTCAAAATTTATAAGAAAAACCCTTAAATATTTTAAAAAACACAAAAAATAATTTAAAAATAACAATTAAAAATTAACACCAAAATTAAAAACTTTTTTAAAAAATAAAATTATTACTATAAATAAATAATTTATGGAAATTCAGTCATTCAAAATAACACTTCAAATTAATATCAAAATATAAAAAAAATTATATATAAATTAAACTATAGTAAATTAAAAATTAAAAAAATAAATTATCAAAGTAATAAAAAATTTAAAAATATTCTCGTAAATTGTTTTTAGTTTATTTTGTTTAGTTGTTATCATTTTATTTTTATAATTACATTTTTATTTAATAAATTTTTTCTGATTTTTTCTTTATTCTTAACATGAATTGTTATTTTTATGTGTAAAAACTGAAATACCCCTAAAACCGTTAAGTTTAACTGATTATTGACTAATAAAAGAACTAAATTAATATATTTTTTAAAAGTTAGGGACTACGAGAATTAAAAGAGGAAAGATAGTCAAAAAGTAATAATTTAAAAAAATATAGGAAACATAATAATTTTTCCATTGGTCAAAATATTATCTCTAACGATCAATCAATAAGATAAAGGTACTAAACCGTGATTTAAAGAAAAGTACGGTTTGTTATAATTTGCCCAAACATTAGGCTTCATTATAATTTGCCCTTCAAAATTTATTGAGAAAAAAAATGGGTTCAATTTACTTAGATCCATATTTACATATCATCATAAAACCCAAAAGCATCCAAAGCATAACCAAGTCAAAAAGAACATTGTTGCATCATTCTTGTCAAGGGACTGCCATTTGGTTTCACAAAACAAAACAAAACAAAATTTAAATCAAGTAACCCAATAACAAAATTTCAGAAAACAATCACCAATCTTACCATACACATCCAACCATTTATATACATCCATGTTATTCACATGCAAATATTTAACTAAATTTTACAATAAAACTTTAAGGAAAAAAAATTGAATCTTTATAGTAAGTTTTCGAAAAACAAAATAAAAATAAAAATTTTATATTTTTATTGTTACCAGTAGAGAGGGGGATTCGAGGGATTTGACGATGTTGGCTATGGATTTATTGATGGTTGTCACCTTGGCTTGAGCATCACAGCGAGCAACGATGACGTCAAGGCGAGAGGCAAGGCAGAGGCAATACATCTGCTTGGTGCACTTGAGCCTGAAAATCATGGGATCCATCGCCAATGATGAAGTTAGAACCCGAAAGTATCCATCCTCGCCGATGGTGGATCTCCATCTCAACAATGGAGGGATCTCTATTGTAATACACCCTCTCAATAATTGTACTGTACACGTACAGGTATTGAAATATATTTTTCCAAAATTGATTGTACAGTACTATGATGGAGTGTATTGGACGATTAGTATGATTTCATAAAGTATATACGAAATTCAATTATACATTTCGAAATTTCTAGTAAGGATTTTCCATAAATTAGATGTTAAAAGTATTAAGGGTATCAGAGACTGGAAAAATATCTGGAATGGTTTCAGATGATTAATAAGGTTCCATAAAGTATATGAGAAATTTAAATTATAAGTTTTGAAGAATATAGTAAGAATTTCCATAAATTGGAGTATTAAAAATATTTATTGGAAATCAAAATATATTTTTACGATATGAGGTTGTGATTTAATTAATTGATGGAAAAGTAAATTGAAATGGATTTTTGTGGAAAAGAGTTAAGAGATTGTTATGGATTAAATTGACAATTAAAGTGTTATTGGACAAGATTATGTGATTAGTTTTCAATTTGTGCTATTTTATAGTTTTAAAATTAAAAGGGGTAAAATGTCAATTAGAGATAAGTAATATAATATAATATATATATCAATGAAATCAGAAACTTTGAAGAGAAGGAACCAGAAAAATGAAAACAAAAACAGAGGAAAAGTGAGGCGGTGGAGAAGAGAAAAGAGAGAGAGGGAGGAGAGAGCAGCTGTCGCCCGAAGGATGAAGAAGAAGAAGCCGACCAACAGAAGAACGAAGAGAGGAAGAAGAAGGTGCTGCCAGCAGAAGAGAAGGAAGAAGAAGAAGGGGCAGCAGTGGGAAAAGAAGAAAAAGGAGCAGACCCGTGAGGAAGAAAGGTAGAAGAAGAAAGAAAGAAGAAGGAGAAGAGGGAGAGAGGGCTGTCAGCAGTGTGAGAAGAGGAAGAGAACAGAAATTTTGCAGAAAAAGGGAGAAAGGAAAACAGAGCAGAAAGAAAGAGGAAGAAAGAAAGAAGAAAAGAAAAGAGAAAGAAGAAGGAGAAGGATGGGTCCAGCAACAAGAAAAGCAAGAAGAGTAGGGAGGACTTGGGTAAGTGATTATGAAGTTGAATTAGTTTGAATTTTGATGGAATTGTTTGTATTGTAGAATTAATAGTTGATAATTGATGAAATTAAATTGTGTTGGAGTTTTTATTGTTGAGTATAAAATAAAATTGGATTGATTTTAGTAATTGATTGAGTTTTGATTTATTATTTAAGTTGATTGTGAATATAGAATGAAGTTTGATTGTTGGAAGTGAAGAAGATTATGGGTTTTGTTGATTTTAGTGTTTGATTTAGTTTATGTGGTGTTCTGTTTGAAATTAGTTTAATTGGAATTGATTAAAATGAAAATTAAGAAAATTAGAAAGTTAGAGATTTGAGGATTTGATGATTTTGAGTTTAAATGAGTTAATTGAGATGTTATTTGTGTAATTGAAGTATTTTTGAATTAATTGATGGTTTGAATTTAGAATCGTTAAGTAAGAAATCAAAATGATTCTCGAAATAGTAACTTGTATTATGAGTTTGTTTGTGATGTTGTGTTTGGAATGATTTTGAAGTTGAATTTGATATTGTTAAGTGAAAGAAATTCACTTATGTTACATTGACGAAGATTAGAATAAATATTTGTGTAGAAATCGAAATTGATTAGTGTAGAGATTTCAATTTATGCGTAATTAAGTATTATAAATTATATCTGTATGGTTATGATATAAATTGATGCTTCGAAAATAAAGTGAATATGTTGGATTATGACGTATGAGATTCAATTTAAGAGAAATCGAATGATTCAATGTATATAGTTATACGATATAGTATAGTGACATAATTTATATTAAATTAAATGAAATTGATTTTATTAGAATAGAAGAAATTGAGGAATAAAGCGTAAAACGTGATAATTGAGTTTTATATAAGTTGATGATATTTATATTAACAATTTATTTGGAAATATATTACTTTAGGGAGAAAAAGAAACGTTATGAAGAGTTAAGGAATGCAGTGAGGCGAAAGAACCAGAGCATCAAGCTTAGAGGAAACTAGAAATATGTGAGTGTAAAGTTATTTTAAAGCAAAACATATTTTATTTTAGCAATATGTTTTATCTAAAGTTCAGCAAGTTAATATTTTTATTTAAGTTAGTTTATTTTCTTTAAGTTTGATTTAGTATTTTGTAATTTCGTATATAATTATTAATTTAAATGTGTTTAGTTAAAGTAATTATATATCTCAGAAATTTAAATTTTATATTCATTAAATAAATGTTTTATATATATATATATATATATATATATATATATTACATGGTTTTTGATTAAAACCTAGTTTTCGAAATAAAGAAAATAGTTTTCAAACCATGGATACCCATTTATTATCAAATTATCAGCAGCTTATCAGATTATCAGCAGTAGACTCGGCCGGTACACCCCATTTATGTGTGGCAAGTTAAGGGGGGACAGTCCACTAACTCCATGGGGGTTGAGTCTGTCAAGTCTGTTGGTCGCCCACACATTGGGGTGTTGTTTCACTCTATGTCGCGATGCAGCATTCCGCCCATAGACAGTGAGATGTCTTTTATCAAATTATCAAAGTCACCAGTGCGGCACCAGATTAGTCGCCTGGTGACAACCTCCATATGGTGCGGCGCCAGCTGAGTCGCCCTATGGATTATCAGTTATCAGATATGGGTTTTCCATTGGCTTTATCAGAAACAGTTTTATCATAAAAGTTTTATCAGAAAATGTTTTATCAGAAAAGTTTTATCAAAAAGGTTTTATCAGAAAGGTTTTATCAGAAAAGTTTTATTAGAAAAACATTATTAGAAAAGTATATTATTGTAGCATTTCAGTTTATCAGATTTCAGAAAAGTATATTATATTAGTTTTCAGAAAAGTATATGATATCAGTTTTCAGTTTTCAGAAAAATATATTATCTCAGCATTTCAGTTTTCAGATCAATATAATAGTTCAGCTTTTTAGTTTTCAGTAAAGTATATATATTATTTCAGCTTTTTAGTTTTTAAAAGTATGTAGTGTTGCAGTTTATCAGTTTTCAGCAATAACAGAAAGATTGAAAGGTTTTAGTATGAATTTCAGAAAATAGATTTCAGAAATAGTTTATCAGTTTAGTATTTTCAGAAAACAGATTTATATTCTTTTCAGATTTCAGGGAGGTTAAGAGAAACTAATAGAAAAAGAATTAAAGTTTATTTAGAAATTTATAGCACTCACTGAGCTCCTTTAGTTCATTATAGTTTTTATGTTTTATAAACCAACCTCCCCAGGTACAGATACAAGTGCAGACATTGCTGGGACGCCGAAGACCAGTGGAACCGGTCAGAGGATGTTGTGACTGTTTTAAAAGCATATATAATATTTTAAGTTGTTATGTTTGTATTTTAATATTATTTAAAGTGTTGATTTATTTGATAACTATTTATTTTGATATTTAAACTGTTTGTGGTTATTGTTGAGATGGACCGGAGGTTCATAGTAGTTGGGATTTGGAATTTTATAGAAGTGTTAAAGTTTTTATGCAGGTCTCCAAGATTTGGTATTCTCAGAAAACCAGAGGAGACTCTGTCAAAATTTTTATAAAATAGTTTTATATAAAAAAAAAAAAATTTCCTACTCAGATTTTTAGTTAAAAGAAACGGCTTAGCTTTACGGAAGCCTTTCAGCGTGGCAAGCCTCGACTGGGAAGCTACCGTGGAGTGCCGGCAGGCTACCTAATGGGCGATACTAGGTTAAGGGCCTGTCAGGTTGGTATCAGAGACAATTTTGAAAAGTAGGGTTGTCTGTTTTGAAAAGTAGGTTAGGGGCCGTATGATTTAAGAAGTTTACAAGTAACATATAAAATTAGTTTTTGTTAAAGTCACAGCACAATGTCCTGACAAGGTGCCAGAGGTTGTCCCAAGGAAGCCAATCCAGAAGCTTCCACATATGATGCACCGGGGATGGATTGACTTTTCAGTTATTGAGTTGCAATGGACAACCATAAGTAGCAAACCAGATTTGATGTAGTTAAAGAAGTTCTAAATATAATTTCGAATAATATTTCAGCCTTTCCCCAACTAGAGAAGTAGAAGTTGTAATAGATTTAATTTCGAGAACTAAGTCAATCCTTATTTTCTCTATGAGATGACTCCAATTGAGTTGAATAGATTAAGATACAATTAGAAAACTGTTAAATAAGAGCTTTATTAAACTCCATTATTTCCAGTTTATTAGTTAAAAAGGACAGGATATTCATTGTCAGCTGATAGAGTAATCAGGAGCAAGATAATAAGAATTGATGTTAAAGAGTTTTGAGTGAATAGCTGTATTAGATCTTCAGAATTTTGATGTTATTTTGGGAGATTTATTTTAGTGTTAAAGATAAATATTAATTGTTGTTGGATCTTTAATTAATCTTCCTTCACCATGAAATTCTAATTGAAATGCTTCTACAGCAGCAGTTATAAAATCAGCAGATGTGGTTGATGCAAAGATAATATCTTTTGTTTCTGTTGGCAGGTGTTGCCAATATCTAGCAGCACTATTTATTAATGTTTTTTCAAGAAATTTCTTTGTTACTTCTAAATCCATTTTATTAATTTCTACAGCTATCCTGAGAGAGGTTTCCCATTTATCTATTGCTTCTTCTACATCAGTTACACAATCTAAGTTTAAGAATAATCCAAAAGGGTTTATATGTTCATATCTCATCTTTTCTAATGGTGTATAATTATCTGGTGATGGTATAGATGTTAATCCAGCATATCCTAATGGATTTCTTGTTTGTGCTGTTCCTGTATATGTTTTCCTTAATGGAGGTTCTCTAGCAAATGTTGGTCCTCTTGAAGTGCTAGGAATATCTGTGATATTAGGGTTTAATTCTTGTTTTATGTCTGGTTTTATATTTATAAAATTATGAGCATTATTAATATCCATTTCTCCTATTCTTGTTATTAAATTATCAAGATCAGAATTTTCTTCTGTAGAACTCATTTTCTATAATTTTCTGGTATTTTCATCTGTAGTAAATGTAAGGCTATTGGATCTGTTGTTTGTGATTTTATCTGTTCTTTTTTATGTTCCTTTTCTAATAAAGTTTTTATTTGTTCTAATTCTAGTCGAATTTTCTTTCCATAGTATATAATTGTTTTTTGTAATTCTTTGCAATCTTTTTCTATTTTTAATTCAGAATCTTTTAATTCTATATATCTCTCTTCTCCTTCTTGTAGATTATTAATTTTATCCATGATGTTTATCAGTTTTAGTTCCCAGGAAAGCGAGGTGAGTCATAAAGACAAATTAGAGACCAAGGCTTTCCTTAGCCAGAACTATTACTGTTAAAATCATGTTTTGTTTGATCTTTTCAAACATATAAGTACGTGGCATTGTTATACCTATGTCTTCCAGAAGCATAAGCTTATGAGGAAAGTTTAGGTTTCCAGCCTATATACTTGAAATCTTGCAACATATTTTGAAATATGTTCAGATTATGATATGCTTGGTTTAATCTTTTTGTATTTTTTACAAATTTCTGCATCATACTTTTGTCTCCTGAATCTTTCTTGGCTCTGATACCATTACTGTCTTGGCTCCATGCCTTGGCAGACGCACAGGATGGTACCAATCAGCTTGCCACCACGCTTTTAGACCAAGGTTATACTTGGGCCGTGGCATCCCCTACGGAGAGTCATGCTTCGCGTCACAGTCACACGCGAGAGGCTCGGGGATGGATTGACTTTTCAGTTATTGAGTTGCAATGGACAGCCATAAGTAGCAAACCAGATTTGATGTAGTTAAAGAAGTTCTAAATATAATTTCGAATAATATTTCAGCCTTTCCCCAATTAGAGAAGTAGAAGTTGTAATAGATTTAATTTCGAGAACTAAGTCAATCCTTATTTTCTCTATGAGATGACTCCAATTGAGTTGAATAGATTAAGATACAATTAGAAAACTGTTAAATAAGAGCTTTATTAAACTCCATTATTTCCAGTTTATTAGTTAAGAAGGACAGAATATTCATTGTCAGCTGATAGAGTAATCAGGAGCAAGATAATAAGAATTGATGTTAAAGAGTTTTGAGTGAATAGCTGTATTAGATCTTCAGAATTTTGATGTTATTTTGGGAGATTTATTTTAGTGAAGGCTAATGTTATTACTATTTATGAGATCTAATCAATTAAGTTGCCTAGAGAAGTTTGAAACAAGCTTGAGAAAATTAATAGAGTTCTTATGAGGACTTATTAGTAAGAGGAAGTATACTCATCTAATTTATTATGAGATTATTAGTTTATCAGAACAGAAAGGTAGCTTGGGTATCAGGTATAGGAAGATTTTGATCAGTTATTGATTGACAAATTTCATTTGGAGATTGATGTAAAATGATAGTGGCCTCTGGTATAATATGCTGAGTTGTAAGTTGAATAAGGACTAGTTAGATATTAAAAAGAATTCTTTTCTAAAGAGCGAAGAATAGAAATTCAAGAAGTTTCGTAAGATTCTTTCCTTAATTATTTTGCAGTGTATTATTAGTTTACAAGTTAAAATAGTGAGTAGTAGTGATAGTAAATTTGTTTAAGGTCTCCTAATATTTGAGAATTTTCAATTAAGATAATTCATGTTAATATTACTGAGAATAGTAAAGTTGAAAGTTGAGTGATGAAAGTAGAGGTTATTAGGAACTGAAAATTTCATATTAGTGTACCAGAAATTAGAAATTTTCCAGGTGTTTGATGATTTTATTGAATGTATAGATTATCATGTTATGTTGGAGAATTCGATCAAATTCTAGTCGAATATGATAAAACATTAAGTTTAATACAAGATTTAAAAAAAAAAAGATTTCTTTAAACAATAAAATAGACCTTATTCAATAACATATGTTATTTCATATGCTATTTCTAATACACATCATTCTGATTGTTTTATGGTAAAAGGTATGATAGATTTTCCTTATTTATTTAATGAAGTCTGTCAAATAGAAATGCCTAGTTTACCTGAGATAGAAGAAATAGAAGCTAGACCAATAAGTTTAGATTTACAAGATAAACCCTTACTTTTAACTGATAATATACCTTCAAGATTATCCTTTACATCATCATATGTAAAGAGCCATCCCTTATTAAAAACTTTTGGATCACAAAAGAATAATAATATTATAATAGCTGGTACCAGATAGACCGTCGGCATATAGCGACGAAGAATGAAGAAGATAAGATCTGAGTGGTCCCCTTATCTACTCAAAAGAAGATATTGGTTACAGAGAAAACCCGATTTTTTCTAAAGGCAATCCTTTAATAAAATTTCAATTACAATTAAAGACTTTAGCTATGGATATAGAAGGAATAAAAAATAGATTAAAACAATGTTTTACTGAAAATCCTTTAGAATTTTGGGATAAAAACCAAATTATGGCCAAATTAGAAATGATAGATAAAAACAAAGTAATTAGGGAAAAACCCATGAGATATAATCCAGAAGATAAAAAAGAATTTAATCAACATATAAATGAATTACTAAAACTAAAATTTATTAGACAAAGTTTATCAGCTCATAGCTCACCAGCATTTATTGTTAGAAAACATGCTGAGATAGTTAGAGGTAAAGCTAGAATGGTGATCAATTATAAAAGATTAAATAATAACACCGTCTTTGATGGATATTTTTTACCCCATAAAGAAAGCTTAATAAATGACACAAGAAATAAACAGATATTTTCTAAATTTGATTGTAAAAGTGGATTTTGGCAAATTAAGATGCATCCAGATAGTATAGCATATACAGCATTTTCAACCCCACAAGGGCAATATGAATGGTTAGTTTTACCATTTGGATTAAAAAATGCTCCTCAGATATTTCAAAGAAAAATGGATAACATCTTTAAACCTTATGATTTTATATTTGTTTATGTTGATGATATTTTAGTTTTATTTGATAATATGTCTGATCATTTAAAACACTTAGATATATTTATTAATCTTTGTTTAAAAAATGGATTAGCTTTATCTGAGAAAAAATCTAAGATATGCCAACATCAGATTGAATTTTTAGGAATGTATATAGATAGTAAAGGAATACAATTACAAAAGCATATATTAGAAAAAATTACAAGTTTTCCAGATAGATTAATAGATAAAAAACAAGTTCAAAGTTTTTTAGGAATATTAAACTATGCATCAGATTTCATAGCAAATCTAGCAAGCTTAAGAAAACCTTTTCAAGATTTAATAAGAAAAGACAGAGTATTTCAGTTTGATTCCTTATTAGAACAACAAGTTAAACAAATAAAAGAAATGTGTAAATCTTTACCAAAATTACAATTACCAAAAGAAAATGATAAGTTAATCTTAGAAACAGATGCATCTGAAAGATATTGGAGTGGAATATTAAAGAAAGAAGATTATAATGAGAATTATGAAAAGATAGGAGAAACAGTATGCAAATATTGTTCTGGAACTTTTTCTGATACAGAGTTTCGATATCATATAAATGAAAAAGAATTGTTAGCTGTTGTTAAAAGTTGCAAAAAATTTTATTACTTTCTCTTACCAACCAGATTTTTATTAAGAACTGATAATACTCAAGTTAAAGCATTTATTAAAAATTTACTCCCAAGTAGACCTGAAGCTAAAAGATTAATAAGATGGCAAATGTTACTTGCAGAATATACTTTTGATATTGAAGTTATTAAATCTGAGAAAAATGTGTTAGCAGATTTTCTCACAAGAGATGGCTCAGCAAATGAATGATATAATCAGTCATCTGAAAGATATGGAACAAGAAATTCTTTCGATAAGAGAAAATATTTCTGATCTTATTGATATTGCCAAGCTTCCTGGAAATGCAAAGAAAGTGGCAGATATTCTCTTCTCAGAGAGTCAAATGATTGAAAGACATGTTGGGAAATATGAATTATTAAACAACAGAGTTTTTCAATCATTTGAAAAGATAGAGGTAGACAAAAAGCCTCTCCATCAAGCACAAATACCTCCACTAAAAAGGAGACTACAGATAAAGTTACTGATTCTTCATCCTCTTCCTCCATGGATATTGAATTAAGACCTCAAAAAGATAAAGGGAAAAGAGTTCAACTCAATATTCCCAATGTTACAGATATGCTTGAACCAGTTATGGAGCAAATAACGATAATGAAAAGACTTTACAGTCTTTCCAATACAGATAACAGATATATAGATTTTTCTGGGATTTATCCGAGAATTAATTTTCTCCAAGATTCATCTCCTGAAGAGATAAGATATTGGTTTGATTTTGGAGCCTTAAACTCCATTTATACAAATCCTCCAGAATTTGCAGAACTATCACAGCTGCCCAGATGGATATATCAAGGAGTTAAGGATTGTTACATACACAATCCAACCATGACCCCTAAAGATATTATTGTATTAAAATTTTTATCTGCAGGTCCTGATTTCCATAAAGAGGAAAGATATCCTGCCTACCATTTCATCCAGATTGCAAAAGCAGATTCTTTCTCAATCACAGCTCAAAAGCTAAGAAAAGATCTGCCCAAATTTGAAGAAAAAGATATCCATTATAGAAGAGCGATAGGGATCAGAATAGTCCTACAAGGACTAGAAGCTAGCTTCAAGCGTGGATTCCGCACATATGGCGGACAAAAGATATTATCATCCATCATGATATCACCAGCAAAGACAACACCAGTATCTGCCAGAAACTACATGGCTATAAAGATAAAGCTACTCAATACTGGAGCTGTCAAATCAAGCCCTCAGGCTCAGGAACGTATTTGTCAATTTAGACAACATGATTTGAATACGTGCCCAGCATGTACCTTTGATACCAAAAGCAAAGATAAAGACAAGGTACCAGATAGACCGTCGGCATATAGCGACGAAGAAGGAAGAAGATAAGATCTGAGTGGTCCCCTTATCTACTCAAAAGAAGATACCAGCTGTACCGCTATCTAAAGATAAGGCATCAGAAAAAGACAGTCATGATAAAAAGATATGTCAAGACAAACAGATATATCATCTTATCTTTTGTAAAAAGATAATGTAATCTTTTTAGTTTGCTTTTTATCTTTTAGTTTTAAGCTTTGAAATCCGGGGTTTCATGTCCGGCATTTCAATATAAATATGTAATTCGTAGTTAGGAAAGGGCATCGAGGAAACCACATCCTAGAAGCCTTTGACAACTTCTTTCTTTTAGCCCCTTTGTAAGATATTTCTTATGAATCAATAAAGAGTTATCTTTACTCTTATATCTTACAAAATTTTCATATAACACTTCTATTCTTCTTTCATAACACAGAAAAAGTTTCAAATACTTTTTATCTTTTTTCTGTACACCCAGAGGTAGGAAACGAAACTAGGTTGCGCTACTGATTGTTGAAGGGACACATATCAGTTACCTAAGGGATACTTAGGTTGGTGCTGAGACGCACGGTAAAAAGATCATGGACACCCGATGATTTAGTGGTCAAAAAGGAAGAAAGGTACGGAAGCATGTTGGACCCTTTTCTGTTTTATGATTCAAGAATAGTAGTTGTTATTAGGTAATTTTGTAAAGATATAAGAACATAAGAAAATGGAAACAATTGAAAATTTTAGTGATAGTTTAGTTATGCTAGATTTATCTGAAAAAGATAATATTCTTTCATTAATGGAAGAAATAAGAAATCAGATACAAGCTGAACATGAAAATAATATGGAATTTAAACCAATAGATTGTAAAATAAAAATGATATTCATGCATAATATACTTAGAATTTTAGAAAAATTAAAAGATAGATTTGATTATTTGTTATATAATTATGATGAAATTGATATAGATAGGTAACAGAACACCTTGTTGTTAAATTTCTGTCTAAACAACAAAATTCTGAGATTGCTGAGTACAGCTCACCCCCTTAACCTTTATCTATCGTTTCTAATTTGGCCATAATTTGGTTTTTATCCCAAAATTCTAAAGGATTTTCAGTAAAACATTGTTTTAATCTATTTTTTATTCCTTCTATATCCATAGCTAAAGTCTTTAATTGTAATTGAAATTTTATTAAAGGATTGCCTTTAGAAAAAATCGGTTTTTCTCTGTAACCAATATCACTACGCTGGGCTGTGCGGGTAATAAAATTAATAGGAAAAGGTTTAGCATAAGCAGTTTTAAGGCGTTTAACGGTGATTAAATGCTGACATAGAGTTTTAAATATAATCTGACTGGTTAGAGTATCAAAAGTAATCTTATGAAATAATTGAAGAAAATTATTTTCTAAGAGGATATCACAACCTGTATTATGAAAATAAAATGGTGGACATTTTATTAAATATTGACCTAATAAAATTATTGGTTTTTCTATTCCTTTATTGATTTCTATCACATTATTAGAAATATCACGTCATCTGATTATGGGTAAATCTTGATGATATGTTTCAGGAAAACATTGAGGTTTACTCAAACATGATCCTGATCCACTATCTATATAAGCGGCAAAATATTCTGCCGCTTATATACAAATTCCACACCAAGAACTAAGTGTATTTCTTAAATGTGCTATTCTTTTTCCTAAAGTATCTGCAGTCCTAGGGTTATATGTTTCTATCAGTTTCTGTCCCCAAGGATCAGGAATCTTAGAAAAGAATAAAGGTAAATAATAACTATAACCTGTATCTATTTGATTATAAATATGATAATAATAATCTTGAAAAACACAAATATATTTGTATCTGCCGCTTATATTTGTGTTTTTCAAGATTATTATTATCATATTTATAATCAAATAGATACAGGTTATAGTTATTATTTACCTTTATTCTTTTCTAAGATTCCTGATCCTTGGGGACAGAAACTGATAGAAACATATAACCCTAGGACTGCAGTTACTTTAGGAAAAAGAATAGCACATTTAAGAAATAAACTTAGTTCTTGGTGTGGAAAATGAATAGCACATAATGAAGAATTTGTATAAATTCTTCATTATTTATCATTTGTTCAATTTCTTCATCAATTTCTATTTTCTTTTTATTTTTATCAAATTTCTTAGGGCATTTGTTTGCATAATGGCCTAATTGATTACAAAAATAACATCTACATTCTTTCGTAAAAGGTTTTTTATTTCTTCTATATGTGGGTTTAGGAGTTTTCCTATATCCTTTTTTCTTATAATATTTTGTTTTTCTTGGTTTAAAATATTTTCTTTTCTTATATTGTTTTCGTTTTTTATATTTTCTTTTAATTTTTCCATAATAATATTGACTGTCACAGCCTATCATAAGTGGCATTTTGGGTGAATCACAACATAAAGAAATTCTTTTTCTTAATCCTTTTGTAGCTTTGGCTAAAATTGCATCTCCACACCAAGAACTAAGTTTATTTCTTAAATGTGCTATTCTTTTTCCTAAAGTATCTGCAGTCCTAGGGTTATATGTTTCTATCAGTTTCTGTCCCCAAGGATCATGAATCTTAGAAAAGAATAAAGGTAAATAATAACTATAACCTGTATCTATTTGATTATAAATATGATAATAATAATCTTGAAAAACACAAATATATCTTTCTATTTCACACATATCACATAATTGTAATCTTTGTAATGCAATACAATATTTATTTATTGTTGTTGGATCTGTAATTAATCTTCCTTCTCCATGAAATTCTAATTGGAAGGCTTCTACTGTTGCTGTTATTAAATCTGCTGAGGTTGTTGATGAGAATATCACATTTTTTGTTTCTTCAGGCATATGTTGCTAAAATCTAGAAGCACTATTAAGTAGTGTTTTTTCAATAAAACTTTTTGTTACTCAAACATGTTATGTTGGAGAATTCGATCAAATTCTAGTCGAATATGATAAAACATTAAGTTTAATACAAGATTTAAAAAAAAAAAAGATTTCTTTAAACAATAAAATAGACCTTATTCAATAACATATGTTATTTCATATGCTATTTCTAATACACATCATTCTGATTGTTTTATAGTAAAAGATATGATAGATTTTCCTTATTTATTTAATGAAGTCTGTCAAATAGAAATGCCTAGTTTACCTGAGATAGAAGAAATAGAAGCTAGACCAATAAGTTTAGATTTACAAGATAAACCCTTACTTTTAACTGATAATATACCTTCAAGATTATCCTTTACATCATCATATGTAAAGAGCCATTCCTTATTAAAAACTTTTGGATCACAAAAGAATAATAATATTATAATAGCCAAAAATGATAATTTAAAAAATTACAAATTACAAGGTGAATATTATAATGGAAAAGAATTTCAATCCATTAATAGATACAGGAGCTAATGGAAATTATATTAGTTCTACCTTATGTAATAACTTACAAAGATACAAATTAGATAATCCTCATCAATATACAAATTTTAATGGAGATTTACATGAGATAAATGAAGCTATTGAAACTTTATTAAAATTTGGAAATGAAATTATTCCAATACGATTATTAATAGAAAATGAAGGATTAAATGATACTTTATAAATAATGTTAGGATTAACATTCTTAGAAACGGTAAAACCATATCAGATAACTTCCTATGGTTTAAAAATAAATTATAATGGAAAATTAATTTATATACCAAAATGACAAGTCCATATAGTATATACATACCAATAGGATTAACTTATAAAGATTATAAAACAGAATATTTTGCTGCATATATAGATAGTGGATCAGGATCATGTCTGAGTAAACCTCAATGCTTTCTTGAAATATATCATCAAGATTTACCAATAATCAGAGGACGAGATATATCTAATAATGTGATAGAAATCAATAAAGGGATAGAAAAACCAATCATTTTATTAGGCTAATATTTAATAAAATGTCCACCATTTTATTTTCATAATACAGGTTGTATATACTTTTAGGAAATAATTTTTTGACCACTAAATCATCGGGTGTCCACGATCCTTTTACCGTGCGTTTCAGCACCAACCTAGGAACCCTAGGTAACTGATCTGTGTCCCTTCAACAATCAGCAGCACAACCCAGTTTTGTTTCCTACCTCTGGGTGTACGAAAGAAAAATAAGGAAGAGTTTGAAGTGTTTTATTCTTTCTGAAAAAAGAATAATAAAGTTATTGCTATCTCTCCAAATGCAACCTGCATAAATCATGCCTTCATTGCTGCTCATACCTCCATCTACATTTAATTTAACCACCCCTCATAAGGAGGCAGCCAAGCAATCAAATGGGAATTAGTAGTGCAATCTTTTTTGCCATTATTATTGGCTTGCAGCCACTCCAGACCATATTTTCTGATGACACTACAAGGCCAAAAAAAGTAACTCTTTCCATAGAAACCATAAGGTAGAGGAAAAGAGAAGGACATTAGGTACCTTATTATTACTGCAACATTTATCCTTCAAATTACAAAGCAACCAAGAAAATAAGTCACCTTTAAGAAGTGTAGTAGCCCTCCGAAAACCCCATATGCTTCTCCAAGTGTTATCAGAAAATTTACAATCCCTAAGAAGATGATTCAAGTCTTCATCATTGTTATTGCATCTCGCACAAGTAGCTACATCATCAAGACCTCTGCTGCACCGTTGCACGTTAGTGAGCAGCTTACCATGTAATAGCAACCAAAGGAAGCAAGTTATTTTAACTTCATCAGATTTGATAACAAGCACTGTAGAAGCTTTTCAATTAGAATTTCATGGTGAAGGAAGATTAATTAAAGATCCAACAACAATAAATAAATATTGCATAGCATTACAACGATTACAACTATGTGATATGTGTGAAATAGAAAGATATATTTGTGTTTTTCAAGATTATTATTATCATATTTATAATCAAATAGATAATAGTTATAGCCAATATTTACCTTTATTTTTCTCTAAGATTCCTGACCCTTGGGGATAGAAATTGATAGAAACATATTAACCCATGACAGCAGATACATTAGGGAAAAGAATAGCACATTTAAGAAATAAACTTAGTTCTTGGTGTGGAGATGCAATTTTAGCTAAAGCTACTAAAGGATTAAGAAAGAGAATTTCTTTATGTTGTGATACACCTAAAATGCCTCTTATGATAGGATGTGATAGTTAATATTATTATGGAAAAATCAAAAGAAAATATTTTCTTTCTCTTTGACCACTAAATCATCGGGTGTCCACGATCCTTTTACCGTGCATTTCAGTACCAACCTAGGAACCCTAGGTAACTGATCTGTGTCCCTTCAACAATCATCAGCACAACCCAGTTTCGTTTCCTACCTCTGGGTGTAAGAAAGAAAAATAAGGAAGAGTTTGAAGTGTTTTATTCTTTCTGAAAAAAGAATAATAAAGTTATTGAAAAAGTTCCACTAAAAAGGAATCTAAAGATAAAGTTACTGATTCATCATCTTCTTCTTCCATGGATGTTGAATTAAGACCACAAAAAGATAAAGGGAAAAGAATCCAAGTGGATCTTCCTAAAATTGCAGATATGGCAGATCCTGTTATGGATCAATTATAGATAATGAAAGTACTATATAGTCTTTCTGATACTGATACTAGATATGTAGATTATTCCGTGTATTTTTCTTATGGTCTTATAACTTAACAAAACTTAAATAATAACAATTATTATTCTTAACTCATAAAGAATAAAAGGGTCCAATACGCTTCCGTACCTTTCTTCCTCTTTGACCACTAAATCATCGGGTGTCCACGATCCTTTTACCGTGCGTTTCAGCACCAACCTAGGAACCCTAGGTAACTGATCTGTGTCCCTTCAACAATCAGCAGCACAACCCAGTTTCGTTTCCTACCTCTGGGTGTACGAAAGAAAAATAAGGAAGAGTTTGAAGTGTTTTATTCTTTCTGAAAAAAGAATAATAAAGTTATTGAAAAAGCAGATACTTTCTTAGAACAACAAGTTAAACAGATAAAATAAATATGTAAATCATTACCCAAATTACAATTACCAAAGGAAAATGATAATTTAATTATAGAAACAGATGCTTCTGAAAAATATTGGAGTGGAGTATTAAAGAAAGAAGATTATAATGAAAATCATGAAAAGATAGGAGAAATAGTTTGTAAATACTGTTCTGGAACATTTTCTGATACAGAATCAAGATATTATATAAATGAAAAAGAATTATTAGCTGTAGTAAAAAGTTGTAAAAAACTTTATTACTTTTCATTACCAAAAAGATTTTTATTAAGAACTGATAATACTCAAGTAAAAGCATTTATAAAAAATTTACTACCAAGTAGACCTGATCCATAATCCAACGACGACACCAAAAGATGTTTTGGTATTAAAATTTTTATCTGCAGGACCTGATTTTTACAAAGATGAAAGATATCCTGCTTATCACTTTATTCAGATTGCAAAGGCAGATTCTTTTTCAATCACCTCACAGAAGCTTAAAAAAGAATTGCCTAAATTTGAAGAAAAAGATATTCATTACAGAAGAGCAATAGGCATCAGAATAGTCCTACAGGGACTAGAAGCCAGCTTCAAAAGAGGATTTCGCACATATGGCGGACAAAAAATACTGTCATCCATCATGATTTCTCTAGCAAAGGTAACCCCAGCTGCTGCTAGAAATTATGTTGCGACAAAGATAAAGCTTCTCAACACAGGAGCCATTAGATCAAGCCCTCAGGCACAAGAAAGAGTTTGTCAATTCAGACAACATGAGCTGAACACCTGTCCAGCCTGTACATTCGATATCAAAAGCAAAGACTCAGAATTTTGTTGTTTTTCACAGAAGGTTTGAAGATTTTGTCATTTGTTTATGTTGATGATATTCTAGTTTTATCTGATAATATGAGTACACATCTGAAACATTTAGATATTTTTATTAATCTTTGTTTACAAAATGGATTAGCCTTATCTGAGAAAAAAATCCAAGATATGTCAACATCAGATTGAATTTTTAGGAATGCATATAGATAATAAAGGAATACAATTACAAAAGCATATATTGGAAAAAGTTAATAGTTTTCCAGATAGATTAAAAGATAAAAAACAAGTTCAAAGTTTCTTAGGAGTGTTAAATTATGCTTCAGATTTTATAGCAAATTTAGCAAGTTTAAGAAAACCTTTTCAAGATTTAATAAGAAAAGATAAAGTGTTTTATTTTGATACTTTCTTAGAACAACAAGTTAAACAGATAAAAGAAATATGTAAATCATTATCCAAATTACAATTACCAAAGGAAAATGATAATTTTATTTTAGAAACAGATGCTTCTGAAAAATATTGGAGTGGAGTATTAAAGAAAGAAGATTATAATGAAAATCATGAAAAGATAGGAGAAACAGTTTGTAAATACTGTTTTGGAACATTTTCTGATACAGAATCAAGATATCATATAAATGAAAAAGAATTATTAGCTGTAGTAAAAAGTTGTAAAAACCTTTATTACTTTTTATTACCAAAAAGATTTTTATTAAGAACTGATAATACTCAAGTAAAAGCATTTATAAAAAATTTACTACCAAGTAGACCTGAAATTAAAAGAATAATTAGATGGCAAATGTTACTTGCAGAATATGACTTTGATATTGATATTATTAAATCTGATAAAAATGTTTTAGCAGATTTTCTCACAAGAGATGGTGCAAACAATGAATGACATTATCAGTCATTTGAAAGATATGGAACAAGAAGTTCTTTTGATAAGAGAAAATATTTCTGATCTAATTGATATTGCCAATCTTCCTAGTAATGCTAAGGAAGTTGCAGATATTTTACTCTCAGAGAGCCAAATGATTGAAAGACGTGTTGGAAAATATGAATTATTGAACAACAGAGTTTTTCAATTATTTGAAAAGATAGAGGTCAGACAAAAAACCTCTCCATCAAGCACAAATACTTCCACTAAAAAGGAATCTACAGATAAAGTTACTGATTCATCATCTTCTTCTTCCATGGATGTTGAATTAAGACCACAAAAAGATAAAGGGAAAAGAATCCAAGTGGATCTTCCTAAAATTGCAGATATAGCAGATCCTGTTATGGATCAATTATCGATAATGAAAGTACTATATAGTCTTTCTAATACTGATACTAGATATGTAGATTATTCTGGGATTTATCCTATAATTAATTTTCTACAAGATAACTCTGCCAAGGAGATTCGATATTGGTTTGATTTTGGAGCTCTAAACTCCATTTATACAAATCCTCCAGATTTCACAGAGATAAGTTTATTACTCAGATGGATACAACAAGGTGTAAAAGATTGTTACATCCATATTCCAACGATGACACCAAAAGATGTTTTGGTATTAAAATTTTTATCTGCAGGACCTGATTTTTACAAAGATGAACGATATCTTGCTTATCACTTTATTCAGATTGCAAAGGCAGATTCTTTTTCAATCACCTCACAGAAGCTTAAAAAGAATTGCCTAAATTTGAAGAAAAAGATATTTATTACAGAAGAGCAATAGGCATCAGAATAGTCCTACAGGGACTAGAAGCCAGCTTCAAAAGAGGATTTCGCACATATGGCGGACAAAAGATACTGTCATCCATCATGATTTCTCCAGCAAATGTGACCCCAGCTGCTGCTAGAAATTATGTTGCGACAAAGATAAAGCTTCTCAACACAGGAGCCATTAGATCAAGCCCTCAGGCACAAGAAAGAGTTTGTCAATTCAGACAACATGAGCTGAACACCTGTCCAGCCTGTACATTCGATATCAAAAGCAAAGATAAGGATAAGATGCCAGAGAGACCGTCGGCATATAGCGACGAAGATTGATAAAGACATGAAGAAGATAAGATCAGAGAGGTCCCCTTATCTGGTCAAAAGAAAATTCCAGCTGTCTAGATATCTGAAGATTAGAAAAGATAAGAAAACTGTGATGATAAAAAGATATGTCAAGACAAATAGATATTTTATTTTATCTTTTGTAAAGCAATAATGTAATCTTAGCTTTTTAGCTTTTGCTTTTTATCTTTTATTTTGTTAACTTTGAATTCCGGGGTTTCATGTCCGGACTTCAACTATAAATATGTAAGTAGTTTTTAAGCTAAGGCATCGAGGATTCTACATCTTAGAAGTCTTAAAAATTTCTCTCCTCCTGTAAAATATTTCCTATGAAGCAATAAAGATTTCTCTTTCGTCTTATATCGTACAAAGCTTTTTCAATAACTTTATTATTCTTTTTTCAGAAAGAATAAAACACTTCAAACTCTTCCTTATTTTTCTTTCGTACACCCAGAGGTAGGAAACGAAACTGGGTTGTGCTACTGATTGTTGAAGGGACACAGATCAGTTACCTAGGGTTCCTAGGTTGGTGCTGAAACGCACGGTAAAAGGATCGTGGACACCCGATGATTTAGTGGTCAAAGAGAAAGAAAGGTACGGAAGCGTATTGGACCCTTTTATTCTTTATGAGTTAAGAATAGTAATTGTTATTATTTAAGTTTTGTTAAGTTATAAGACCATAAGAAAAATACATGGAAACAATTGACAAATTTAGTGATAGCTTAGTTATGTTAGATTTATCTGAAAAAGATAATCTCATTTTATTAATTGAAGAAATTAGAAATCAGATTTTTGCTGAAAATGAAAATAATATGGATTTTAAACCATTAGATTGTAAGATTAAACTAATATTAATGAATAACATAATAAGAATATTAGAAAAATTAAAAGAAAGATTTGATTATTTATTATACAATTATGATGAAATTGAATTAGATAGGTAACAGACACCTTGTCGTTACAAAATCTTCAAACCTTCTGTGAAAAACAACAAAATTCTGAGATTGCTGAGTACAGCTCACCCCCTATGTTTAATAATTGGATATTATCATGATTGTAACAGTGATAGTTTTGGCTAAGGAAAGACTTGGTCTCTAATTTGTCCATGGTAACTCACCACTCTTTCTTGGAAATTAAACTGATATCAAATCATGAAAGATATCTTAAAAAAGATACTATTTAAAAATCACTATTCATAATACTATTCGTACAGAAATGACAGATATAAATTTTAAAGAACTCAAAGATGGTGAATTAAAAATAGAAAAAGATTGTAAAGAATTACAAAAAACAATAATCTATTATGGTAATAAAATCTTAATAGAATTACAACAAATAAAATTGTTACTAGGAAATAAACATAAAAAAGAACATATAAAATCACAAGTAACAGATCCAATAGCATTACATTTATTAAACATGAAAATACCAGAAAATTATAAAAAATGAGTTATACAGAAGAAAATTCTGATATTGAAAATTTAATCACAAAAATAGGTAAAATAGATATAAATAATTCTCATAATTTTATAAATATTAAACCAGATATAAAACAAGAATTGAATCCTAATATTACAGATATTCCTAGTTCATCTAGAGGACCATTTGCTAGAGAACCTCCATTAAGAAGAAGATATAATCCATCAACAATGGGAATTTCAACAAGAAATCCATTAGGATATGCTGGATTATCTTCCCTTCCTCAAGATAATTATACCCCTTTAGAAAAAATGAGAAATGAAAATATAAACCCTTTTGGAATATTTTTAGATTTAGATTGTGTAAGCAATGTAGAAGAAGCAATTGATAAATGGGAAACATCTTTAAGAATAGCTGTAGAAATTAATAAAATGGATTTAGAAGTAACAAAAAGATTTATTGAAAAAACATTAATTAATAGTGCTTCTAGATTTTGACAACATATGCCTGAAGAAACAAAAAATGTGATATTAACATCAACAACTTCATCAGATTTGATAACAAGCACTGTAGAAGCTTTTCAATTAGAATTTCATGGTGAAGGAAGATTAATTAAAGATCCAACAACAATAAATAAATATTGCATAGCATTACAACGATTACAATTCAATTAGAATTTCATGGTGAAGGAAGATTAATTAAAGATCCAACAACAATAAATAAATATTGCATAGCATTACAACGATTACAACTATGTGATATGTGTGAAATAGAAAGATATATTTGTGTTTTTCAAGATTATTATTATCATATTTATAATCAAATAGATAATAGTTATAGTCAATATTTACCTTTATTTTTCTCTAAGATTCCTGACCCTTGGGGACAGAAATTGATAGAAACATATCAACCCATGACAGCAGATACATTAGGGAAAAGAATAGCACATTTAAGAAATAAACTTAGTTCTTGGTGTGGAGATGCAATTTTAGCTAAAGCTACTAAAGGATTAAGAAAGAGAATTTCTTTATGTTGTGATACACCTAAAATGCCTCTTATGATAGTAGACATGGCCACGGTTCGGTTCGAACCGGGCGGTTCGAACCGAACCGGCGGTTTTGAACCGGAACCTTAGGTTCCGGTTCAAAACCGGTTCCGGAACCGGGACAGTCGGTCCCGGTTCCGGTTTCCCCAAAAAAATAACCGGAACCGCCGGTTTGGAACCGGCGGTTCACAGAACCGCCCGGTTCGGGCGGTTCCGGTTCGGTTACGGTTTTTTTTTTTTTTTTTTTTTAAAAAAAAAAACAAATTTAAAAAAATTTGGCCGTTGTCCAACGGCTCCCTAGTAAAATTACCAAAACATCCCCTAGAAAATTACAAGTTAACCCCTAAAATTTTAAAAATATTAATTTTCCCCAATCCAAAAAACTATATAAACCCCATCAATTCTCCAATTCAATTACACAAATTCTCTCATTCTCTCAATATTTCTCTCATCTCTAATTCTCTCAATATTTTTCTAATTCTCTCATTCTCTCAATCTTGCTATTATTTTTCACTACTTCAATTGTTTTCATTATTTGTTTAAACACATTATTTTATAAATTTATAATGGCATCACCATCAAGGCCATCTATTTCCGAAGGTCGAAAATCTATTTCCGGAGGTCGAAGATCTATTTCCGGAGGCCGAAGGTCCGTTTCCAACAGAAACGCTGAGCAAAATGAGGAGGTACCGGATTTAAATGTTCAAGAAGTGCAAAGTCGCCCTTTCCCAGAATTCAACAACGATCGCAATTTTGCTGAATACCTGCAAGAAAGAGAAAGAGAATTTGAGGAGGTAATTTTTGGTAATGAAACTCCTATTAATTTTAATCCTGATCATTCTCATCCCTCTTCTGGCGGTGGTCCCTCATCTGCTCCAAACCTCCCAAATCCAATTCCAAGTGAAACCGTACAATTGCCGCAGGGGCAGCCAGATTTGTCAAAGTACAAATCTGAACTTTTTAAAGTTCATATGAAGAGGGTGGAGAGGGATGGTTTAGTTATAGTGGTTTGCAATTATTGTTCCAAAGATTTTAAATGGAACAAATCCGGAGGGTACGGGACGTATTGGAAGCATATCAACAGCAAACATCCAGCCGAAGCTCACCATCAGCGAGGACAACACCAAATTGGAAGGTACACATCCCCTAACCATCCTTTATTTAAATATACTGATCAAAATAATAGGGACCAATTAGCAAGAATGGTAGCGACTGAACATCTCCCCTTTAGTTTTGGGGAAAAAACTGGCTTTTTAAAATACTGTCATAATGCTTTAAATCCCGCTGCATGTAGAGTACCTAGGACCACATTAAAACGTACTATGTGTGATATTTATAAAAAAGAAAAAAAAGCTTTAGTAAAATATTTTCAAAATTATCCGGGTCGTGTGTCTGTTTGTGCCGATATCTAGAGTAATCATTGGCAAAAACATTCATACTTAGGACTCACTTGCCATTTCGTTGACCAATCATGGGATTTGCAAAAACGAATATTGGCATTTAGAGTTTTTGATGACACCCATACTGCTGATAATATTTATAAATTAATGAAAATTATTTTTGAAGAATATTGTATTGAGAGTAAAATTTTTGCAATTGGTTTTGATAATGCTGCAAATAATACTGCCGCCGTTCCACAATTAATTCAATTGTGTCAACCCTATTTTGGCGGCAGATTTTTTCATCAAAGATGTGTTTGCCATGTTTTAAATATATGTGTACAACATGGTTTGCAAACACTATATGAGTGGATTACACCAATTAGGGATGCTCTATACTATTTGTGGAAACATCCTAGCACTATGAAACAATGGGCTAGGTATTGTAAAGCTAACGGGAAACGTCCAATTAGGTTTTCCCGTGATGTTCCAACTCGTTGGAACTCCACATATAAGTTGCTTTGTGAAAGCTACGAGTATAGAGAATTATTAGTTAGATTTATGCAGCATAATGTTAATACCATTAATTTATATGAACACCATTGGGATGTTTGTACAAAAATTTGCATGCTTTTAAAAGTTTTTCATGATGCAACAACTTCTTTATCCGGTATATATTATCCAACTTCACATTTATTTTTATTTGAAGCCCTTAATATTGTAGGTGCACTTAATGAATGTTCACAAATAAATGAATTAGTTCCGTGTGTTTATGCAATGCGAGAAAGATGGATAAACTATTATAGGGACATTCCTGTAATTTATACTCTTGCATCAGTTTTTGACCCTAGGAATAAATTTAATAGTTTATATGAATTTTTTACACTTTATTACCAATCTCTAGGGATAATGGACATAGATGTTAGTGGTTTATATAATAATGTTAGGAATTTATTTTATTCAATGTATGACGAATATCGTTCTGTTTACGGTCCCTCGTTGAACATTAATGTTCAACAATCGGAACCAAGCGGAAGCGGTAGTACTAGTCATTCGCGCTTTCCCTCCACATTAAGGAAGTTAGGGGCAAGCGTGTTTACCAAAAAAGCAACGACGTCGGCGAGTTCGTCTTCATCAACCTATGTTTCAGAGGTTGATGTTTACATAAACACCTCCTTTGAGTTTTTGGACACCCCAGACTTTAACGTCCTGCAGTGGTGGAGGGAGCACGCAACTAACTTTCCAATTTTGGCCATCATTGCCAAACAAATTTTTGGAACCCCTGTCTCGACCGTCGCCGTCGAACAGGAATTTAGTGCAGGTGGCAATGTTCTGGACGAGAGACGAGCATTGCTCAGTCCTGACTCAATACAGATCCAGGTCTGTGTTGACGACTGGACCAAGGCCACATACCGGCAGCAAGAATTGGATCTAGTGTCCGACGACAATGACTTTTTCGACACTAACGATGATACAACGGCAACCGAAGGAACAAGCGACGATTGATCACATTCGAAACATAACAGGTAAAAGAACTACGTGGGCTTTGATTCCTCCTAGAGGATACATAGGCAGCTTAATTGAGGTAAAATTAAGTGCAAGCCCTAATGTTTTATTTATTTATTTAATTTTATAGTTTTATAATATTATTAAAATTTTATTTCAATTTTATATATTTAATTTTTTTATTAATTTATTTTTAATTTTTATTTTCTAATTTTTTTTTTATTTTGCCGGTTCCGGCGGTTTGGAACCGGCGGTTCAACCGCCGGTTCCAAAAAAACCGTGGAGGAACTGAACCGGGCGGTTCCTCCCGGTTCCAACAGGAACCGGGACCTGGACCTCCCCGGTCCCGGTTCCGGTTGATGAAAATTTGGAACCGGAACCGCCGGTCCGGTTCCTTTGGCCATGACTATATGATAGGATGTGATAGTCAATATTATTATGGAAAAATCAAAAGAAAATATAAAAAACGAAAACAATTTAAGAAAAGAAGATATTTTAAAACAAGAAAAACTAGTTATTATAAGAAAAAAGGTTATAGGAAAACTCCTAAACCTACATACAAAAGAAATAGAAAACCTTTTACAAAGGAATGTAGATGTTATTTTTGTAATCAATTAGGACATTATGCAAATAGATGCCCTAAGAAGTTTGATAAAAATAAAAGAAAAATAGAAATTGATGAAGATATTGAACAAATGATAAATAATGAAGAATTTATACAAATCAATGACTTTGAAGAAATTACAGATTCTGAAGAAAGTATTTTTATCCTAACATATACAAATTATAGTGACTTTAGTGAAACAGAATAATGGATATAGCTACAAGTTCTACAATTTCTCAAGATATTGACATTATAGATAAGCAAATAGAACAATCAGGAGAATATAAACAAGAAGTTTTAATAGATAAGAAAAAACTTAAACAAATACAAAATGAAAAATTTAACTTATCAAATTACTCAGGATTTAAAACAGGAATGTTAACAAAATTTGGTATAAAACTAAGAAAACATCATCTATATTATGGATTAAATATAAAAGAAAAAGCCTTAGATATTTCATTAACCTCTAATAAAATAATGATATCTTTGTTAAATAAAAAAGATATACAAGAAAAATTAAAACAATTAAAACCAGAAATACAAAATACTCTTGGATGGATTCATATAGGTGCAATACAAATAATTCTTAAATCAACATTTAAAGAAGGACTTGATACTCCAATAGAATTGGCAGTTATGGATAACAGCATAGTAAATAGAGAAGAAGCTTATTTAGGAATTCTTAAAGGAAATTTAAGATATGGAAAATTAAAATTTAATATTTATCCAAGAATAGCTTATCACTTAAAGGATAAAGATTTTGATAAAACATTAAGTTTAATACAAGATTTTAAAAGAAAAGATTTCTTTAAACAACAAAATAGACCTTATTCAATAACATATGTTATTTTATATGCTATTTCTAATACACATCATTCTGATTGTTTTATGGTAAAAGATATGATAGGTTTTCCTTATTTATTTAATGAAGTTTGTCAAATAGAAATGCCTAGTTTACCTGAGATAGAAGAAATAGAAGTTAGACCAATAAGTTTAGATTTACAAGATAAACCCTTACTTTTAACTGATAATATACCTTCAAGATTATCCTTTACATCATCACATGTAAAGAGCCATCCCTTATTAAAAACTTTTGGATCACAAAAGAATAATAATATTATAATAGCCAAAAATGATAATTTAAAAAATTACAAATTACAAGGTGAATATTATAATGGAAAAGAATTTCAATCCATTAATAGATACAGGAGCTAATGGAAATTATATTAGTTCTACCTTATGTAATAACTTACAAAGATACAAATTAGATAATCCTCATCAATATACAAATTTCAATGGAGATTTACATGAGATAAATGAAGCTATTGAAACTTTATTAAAATTTGGAAATGAAATTATTCCAATACGATTATTAATAGAAAATGAAGGATTAAATGATACTTTATAAATAATGTTAGGATTAACATTCTTAGAAACGGTAAAACCATATCAGATAACTTCCTATGCTTTAAAAATAAATTATAATGGAAAATTAATTTATATACTAAAATGACAAGTCCATATAGTATATACATACTAATAGGATTAACTTATAAAGATTATAAAGCAGAATATTTTGCTGCATATATAGATAGTGGATCAGGATCATGTATGAGTAAACCTCAATGCTTTCCAGAAATATATCATCAAGATTTACCAATAATCAGAGGACGAGATTTATCTAATAATGTGATAGAAATCAATAAAGGGATAGAAAAACCAATAATTTTATTAGGCCAATATTTAATAAAATGTCCACCATTTTATTTTCATAATACAGGTTGTGATATACTTTTAGGAAATAATTTTTTACAATTATTTCATAAAATTACTTTTGATACTCTAACCAGTCAGATAATATTTAAAACTCCCTGTCATCATTTGATAACTGTTAAAAGACTTAAGACTGCTTATGCTAAACCTTTTCCTATTCCTTTTATTACCCGCACAGCCCAGCGTGGTGATATTGGATATAAAGAAAAACCAAAACTATTAATGAAGTTTACCTATTATAATAGCTATCAGATCAGCATAGATATAACTCCATATGAAGGATTATACAGTAGAAAGTGTAGAACACCTATATGTTAGAATGAGGCAGATGAAAGGAAACCCAGGTTTTATTTAAAATAAACTCAAACCAGTGAGAGATAGACAAAAGAATTATGTGGATAATTGCCAAAGAGATATAAAGTTTAAAATTGGTGATAATGTATTTCTTAAAATTAGATGTATTGAGATTCAGAAAGTGGGGTAAGTTGAGCAGATATATCGTGCCATATGTGACTAGGAACAGAGTTGGACCAGTAGTGTATAAATTGAATTACCATCAGAGTTAGTAAAGATTCACAATGTATTACAGGTGTTTAAGAATTAGCTGGTAGAACCAAAAGATTAGATGTATTATCAGTATATTTATATTTGATAGGTAGCTTATATGTAAATTTCGAGGACGAAATTTTTATAAGGGGGGAAGAAATTGTAATACACCCTCCCAATAATTGTACTGTACACGTACAAGTATTGAAATATATTTTTCCAAAATTGATTGTACGGTATTATAATGGAGTTTATTGGACAATTAGTACGATTTCGTAAAGTATATACGAAATTCAATTATACGTTTCGAAATTTCTAGTAAGGATTTTCCATAAATTAGATGTTAAAATTATTAAGGGTATCAGAGACTGGGAAAATATCTGGAATGGTTTCAAATGATTAATAAGGTTCCATAAAGTATATGAGAAATTTAAATTATAAGTTTTAGAGAATATAATAAGAATTTCCACAAATTGGAGTATTAAGAATATTTATTGGAAATCAAAATATATTTTTACGATATGAGGTTGTGATTTAATTAATTGATGGAAAAGTAAATTGAAATGGATTTTTGTGGAAAAGAGTTAAGGGATTGTTATGGATTAAATTGACAATTAAAGTGTTATTGGACAAGATTATGTGATTAGTTTTCAATTTGTGGCTATTTTATAGTTTTAAAATTAAAAGGGGCAAAATGTCAATTAGAGATAAGTAATATAATATAATATAATATATATTTATCAATGAAATCAGAAACTTTGAAGAGAAGGAACCAGAAAAATGAAAACAAAAACAGAGGAAAAGTGAGGCGGTGGAGAAGAGAAAAGAGAGAGAGGGAGGAGAGAGCAGCTGTCAACCGAAGGACGAAGAAGAAGAAGCCGACCAGCAGAAGAAAGAAGAGAGGAAGAAGAAGGTGCTGCCAGCAGAAGAGAAGGAAGAAGAAGAAGGGGCAGCAGCGGGAAAAGAAGAAAAAGGAGCAGACTCGTGAGGAAGAAAGGTAGAAGAAGAAAGAAAGAAGAAGGGGAAGAGGGAGAGAGGGCTGTCAGCAGTGTGAGAAGAGGAAGAGAACAGAAATTTTGCAGAAAAAGGGAGAAAGAAAAACAGAGCAGAGAGAAAGAGGAAGAAAGAAAGAAAAAAAGAAAAAGAGAAAGAAGAAGGAGAAGGATGGGTCCAGCAAGAAGAAAAGCAAGAAGAGTAGGGAGGACTTGGGTAAGTGATTATGAAGTTGAATTAGATACCATATCTTCCCACACGTCTTTCTATCATTTGGCTTTCTGTTAAAAGAATATCTGCAACTTCCTTTGCATTACCAGGAAGCTTGGCAATATCAATTAGATCAGAGATGTTTTCTCTTATCGACAAAACTTCTTGTTGAATGCCTCCTCCTACTTACTTCTTACATGTTTATAATTAGAATCCGGACAAAGATAAGGATAAGAGTCCAGCTCAACCGTCGGCATACAGCGACGAAGATTGAAAAAGAAGATGATAAGATTAAGACATGCAACAACCAAGCTTGACAAGCAGAAGAAGATAAGGTTAGGCAGAAAAGCTTATCTGCTAACTAAGTATTTCAGTCATTGTTTGAACCATCTCTTGTGAGAAAATCTGCTAAAACATTTTTATCAGATTTAATAACTTCAATATCAAAATCACATTCAGTAAGTAACATTTGCCATCTAATTAATCTTTTTGCTTCTGGTCTGCTTGGTAACAGAGTTGTAATAAATGCTTTTACCTGTGTATTATCAGTTCTTAATAAAAATCGATAATTGTAGAAAATTATTTTCTAAGAGTATATCACAACCTGTGTTATAAAAATAAAATGGTGGACATTTGATTAAATATTGTCCTAATAAAATGATTGGTTGTTCTATGCCTCTCTTAATTTCTATCACATGATTTGAGATATCTCTTCCTCTAATTATTGGTAAATCTTGATGATATTTTTCAGGAAAATACTGAGGTTTACTCACACAACAACCTGATCCATTATCTATATAAGCAGCAAAATATTCTGCCTTATAATCTTTATAAGTTAGTCCTATTGGTATGTATATACTATATGGACTCGTCATTTTGGTATATATATTAATTTTCCATTATAATTTATCTTCAACCCATAAGAGGTTATCTGATATGGCTTTACCATTTCTAAAAAGGTAATTCCTAACATTATTTCTAATGTATCATTCATTCCTTCATTTTCTATTAATAATCTTATTGGAATTTCTTCATTTCCAAATCTAATCAATGTTTCTATAGCTTCACTTATTTCATGAAAATCTCCATTAAAATTTGTATATTGATGTGGACTTTCTAATTTATATCTTTGTAAATTTTTGCATAGGTTATAACTAATATAATTTCCATTAGCTCCTGTATCTATCAGAATTGTAACTGGTTTGAATTCTAATCCATTAAAATATTCTCCTTGGAAAGTATAATTTTTTAAAATTATCATTTTTTGCTATTATTGTATTATCATACTTTTGAGAACCAAAAGATCTCAATAAAGGATGACTTATTACACTAGTAGGTGTAAATGTTAATCTATTTTTTAAAATTTAACAAATTAACCTTAAATTGTACATCCGATAAGAATCTAACATGTGTCAACAAAAATATTAAAATTATAAAAAATACTGAAAACCTATAAGAAAGTCCTTAAATATTAAAAATAAATTAATTAACACCAAAATCAAAAACCTTAAAAATAAAAAAAAATCAATACAATAATAAATAATTTATAAAAATTTAATAACTCAAAATAACACTTCAAATTAATATTAAAATCAGTACAATAGTTTAATAATTTATGAAGTGTTATTTTAATTATTTAATTTTCATAAATTAGTTATTATTGTATACTTTTTTTTATTTTTTAAAGGTTTTTAATTTTGGTGTTAATTAATTAATTTATTTATTTTTAATATTTAAGCACTTGTCTTATAAATTTTGTATATTTTATAATTTTAATTTTTGTGTTGACACATGTTAAATTCTAATTGAATGTACAAATTAAGGTTAATTTGTCAAATTTTAAAAAATGAAGGGTAAAATCATATTTTTAACTTTTGTTTTTTTAAATCTGACACCTTTACGGATCAGAGGACTACCGGGACCAACCAAGATTAAATCATACAAGTACGGCCCGAACAACTACTCCTAGCAACAAGAGACGAGAACTACTTGGACCAAACGACCCGGACAATTACTCTTAACAAGGGGAGGGGTCTACTCCCAACACGGGGGAGAGGTCTACCCACACAATTGCGTTTTTTTATGGGCAATGGTGGGAATATATATTTACATGGCTACACAAAGATTTGAACTTTGGTGGCTTGGAGGATTTTGAGGCGTCCAACCACCAAAACAAGTAACCTTGTGTTCATATTTTTAACTTAATCATTTAAAGTTAAGAGCAAAATAATCTATGTACATATACTGTCATGTTTGACTGTAAAAAATTTGGTCAGAAGGAGTAAAATGATGGATTTTTAAAAATTTAGGAACCACAAGAACCAAAAAATGATATATTTGGTTAAAAAGTAATAATTCAAAAACAAATAGGGACCAAAATAAATTTTACCCTAAGTAAAGTTACTAAAATTCATTAAATAAAAAACTAAAAAAGAAAAAAAATTAATATAATGAGATGGACGATGGAGATTTATTTAGAAAAACTAAATAAAAATGAAATAAAAGTAAAACCTCTACCATTCATCTCATACAAAGATTAATTGTTTTTTTTCAAAAAAAGAAAAAAATAGGGAGAAAGAAAGGTTGAGATCCATGGTGGATCCACCATGAATAGCTAATAAGGGAGGTTCAAGCCCCCCTTGTCTATGGTTCACGAACCTGATTTCGAGCCTGGGTTCGGAAAGGAATGCATGGTTCGTGAATCTGGATTTTTTTAAATAACCAGCGAACTAGGTTTGCGAACCCAACTCATATTATCTCCATCACTTATGGAGATGGACATCTAGATTGGATATCTATTTTTTTTAAATGAATTTTAATCGCCATCATTTTTTAAATGGATGGATGAGATTCATTTTCAATTTTTCTTTTAATTTTTTAATTTTTATTTAACAAATAATTTTTAGAAAGCTTGAAAAGACGAAACTATTCTTATACCTATTAAGTTTGACAAAATTTGGCTAACGGCAGAGGAAAACTTTGCCAATAAATTCAAAAGTTATTTCCGTTTGTAGAAAGACAAATCTTGGGAATTTGAGTGTTTCTTTACTCTATGTAGATACTGAAATCTACGCTTGATGACCTGGCGGTCTGAATTGTTGAATAGGGGATGACAATCTGCAAAATAGTAAGGAAATCGTCGTGCTCTTAGGACACTGGGGTGGTGCCAGTCAAATAGTCTCTGACGCCCAAGTTAGATCATGAATCTAAAAGGGAATGTAAATGCCAAAAATGCTACCTGAATCGATTATATGTTTAGTGGTATATGATGATTCGAAATGTTGAGCGTAAGTAGTAAGCTTAGAGGAGACTATGTCGTGAGTAGTTGGTATTAGGATCGTATCGTGCGCGAATCTGATTGATTAGTAGTAGAGTGACAGCTTTTGAGTGAAAATGCTTGACCCCTGATAATGAAGCCATGGGTCTATATTTATAAGGTTTGGTGCTAGCTATTGTAGCCAGATCGTGTTTGAGGATATCGTGCTCCGAGATATCAGGGATCCTTGTTATCTCGAAGATATTTAATTGGGCAAGTTTTTGGACTTAGTCAAATGGCTTGACTTGGTCCATTGGCAGGCGGCTGCTAGGTCGAGTCGAGCATTTGAGCCTGTCCTTTAGGTTCTGAACCCTGTTTTGGGCTTATCGTCCTGTAGGGCCTGTTTTGGGCCTGTCGAGCGATAGGCTTTATTTTTTGGGCTGTCTTTAATATTTTGGATAGTCTTTTAGGTCTAAACCTTTTGCGCTATTTTTTACCACTACACTCTATTAAGTAATAAAATGAGAGAAAGAGAGAGAAGAAAAAACTATTTTTTTCTTGGGAATAAAGGAATAAAGATATTTTATTTTCCATTGAAAAGTCAATAAAAGAGGTAATTGCACGAACACCCCGATTTCAGGTATAATTATGTTTATATGGATATTTATAAAATATTACACAAATAGCTTCCACTGATAATTAAATTCTATCCAAATTAACCGTTGATCGATGTTATGGGCAAAATTTTTAAAATGTTTAAGTTGTCTTTAGTGTCCTATTTTAATATTTTATTACCTTCAATAATTATATAAAAATGTAATAATAGAAATACAAATTTAAAAGAAAAAAAAGAAATTGGTGGAGAATATCCACCATCTGATCTGATCAGATGGAGAAGATAAATCTTATATGATGGAAGCTAAAAGCACTGCCAATACGTACTCTGCCCACTCAAATCTACAAGTTGATTTAATTATAATAATAAAGACAACAAAGACATAGTTAACAAATTACCTTATTTAGGAGGTGCAATATTACTTCGCTGAAGCAAATCTTCCATCTCTGTATGGAGGAGCAAGCCGCTTTTCTGAAAAATGAGCATATTAGCAGATTGTTTGACAGGTCCCTAACCTACTGTCTTATGCTAGGCGGCCTGCTGGCAACCCTATGGTAGCTTCCCAGTCGAGGCTTGCCTCACTGAAAGGCTTCCGTGAAGTTAAGCCGTTACTTATCCTGTAAATCTAAGTAATGAGCATATTAGCAGATTGTTTGACTGGTCCTGCTAGTCCTAGGAGTCCTTGCAATATCTGCACCTGTACCTAGGAGGTTGGTTTATAAAACATAAAAATATAATGAGCTAAACAAGCTCAGTGAGTGTTATTAGTTTCTAAATAATTTAATCTTTCTGTACTGAAAAGAATAGAAATCTATTTTCTGATAACCGTACTGAAATGCACAATAATAAAACTTTTCCTGTTTTCTAAAAATTCTGAAATGAATAATAATAATACTATTTCTTGTTTCCTAAAAAAACTGTACTGAAATGCATAGTAATAATACTTATTCTGTTTCGTAAAAAACAATGTACTGAAATCTGTATCCTGAAAACAACGTACTGAAATCCATAATAATGAAACTTTTTCTGCTTTCTGAAAACAATACTGAGATACATAGCATAATAATTAAACTTTTTCTGTTTACTGAAAACTGTGCTAAAATCTGTTTTCTTGAAAACTGTACTCAGTGGTGGTTATAAAATCATAGGAAATATCACTACTAAAAAATCACCAACCACTGATGGTCTTTTTCCTCAGAATACCCTAGATAAAGTACGAGGAACCTCACGTTTACATCGTACTAGGGTCTGAGATTCGCCTATACTGGCCTTGGTCTAGGTTTTCCCCGCAAGCCCATACTGAGGTCCGGGATTCGCCTATACTGGGATCGGTCCAGGTGCCCCGCGAGCCCATACTGAGATCCGGGATTCGCCTATACTGGCATCGGTCCAGGTTTGCCCCGCGAGCCCAAACTGTAACTAAACTGATTTACGTAGCGGAATTTCTGCATCGCCACGTAAAACCAGCGCGCTAACTCAAATCAACCACAACCATGTAGTATCGTTTTCAAAATACAACTAAAAATATTTGTAATTCTATTATAAACTATTGAACTTTAATAATATACATTTTACATAAACGTTACAAATAAAATATAATACATATTCTTAAAAACAGTCACCACAATGTCTGACTAGTCTTGCTAGTCCTAGGAGTCCCTGTAACGTCTGCACCTGTACCTGGGAACGATTTAATGTTTCTAGTTAAACCTCCCTGAAAGCTGTACTGAAAATAATATTAAACTGTTTTCTGAAATGTATATTGAAACAAATAATAATCATAATACTTTTCTTGTTTCCTGAAAAACTTTACTAAAATGCATAATAATAAAACTTATTCTATTTTCTGAAACAATATACTGAAATAAGTAATAATAATACTTTATGTTCACTGAAAACTGTGCTAAAATATTTTTAATGAAAGCAATGTACTAAAATGCAAAATAATATATCTTATTCTGTTTCTTGAAAACTAAAAAGCTAAGATAATATACTCTTCTAAGCTGAGATAATATACTTTTCTGAAAACTGAAAAGCTGAGATAAAATACTTTCCTGAAAATTGAAAAGCTGAAATAATATACTTTTCTGAAAACTAAAAAGCTGAAATAATATACTTTTCTGATAATGCTTTTCTGATAAAACTTTTTTAATAAAACTTTTCTGATAATATACTTTTATGATAATATACTTTTTTGATAAAATTTTTCTAATAAAACTTTTCTGATAATATACTTTTCTGATAAAATAATTTTCTAATAATGTCAATTGGAAACTCATATCTGATAATTCCATAGGGCGACTCAACTGGCGCCGCACCATATGGACTGTATCACCAGGCGACTAATCTGATGCCGCTCGGTGTGACTCTGATAAAATCTAGTAAGAGACATCTCACTGGCTATGTGGTTAAATTTTACGTCGCCTATATATAGCAAGATAACACTCCATAAGTGTGTGGGCGACTGACAGACTCGACAGACACAACCCCCCTGAAGTTAGTGACTTACTTGCCCTACACAAATGGGGTGTACCGGCCGGGTCTTACTTCTGATAAATCTGATAAACTGATAGCTGATAATCTGATAACTGATAATAGATGGGTATCCTATTGGCCTGAAAAACATTTATTATTTTTCTAAAAGCTTGAAATATAGACAAAACATATTTCTTTAAACTAAATCCCACATATAAATATTTTCTCAAGTAAATATAAACTCAAAAATTTTGAAATATAAGAATACTTTAATTGAAATATACCTGAGGCAATTAATTCTATTTTGATTATAAAACACATATAAATAAATAAACGTATATATATAAAGTCATAAATAATTGAATCAAACATGGAAAACATTCTAAAGTACATTTCAACTAAAAATATAATTTTGCACTCACTTGAAAATAATAACTTTCTATAAACTTGCATAAAACATATTATGAAAATAAACATTCACTTGAATAAAATAACTACTACAAATTTGCATAAAACATATTACTGAAATAAAATTTACTTTGAACAAAAATAGTTTTACACTCACCAATTCCTCCCACACTTTGGTGATTTCTCCCTAAAATAATATATTTCAATTAATCATTAATATAAATACTACAACTACAACTTACCCAAAAACTCAATTAACACACATTAGCCATTTAAATTATAAATGCCAACATTAAAATCCTTGATTTCCTTTTTCCTTTAATCTTTTTTTTATTTCTTGGTTTCTAGTATACATTATATATCAATTTCCTTAAATTATTTCCAAGGAACTTAATATAGTCAAAATTAATGAATTCATTTCACACTTTCAACAATTCTTTTATCGGTTCCTTTATACCAACCATTATACTATCAAGCAATTCACATGGAAATAATCTCAAAATCACAAAATGCAGCTTCAACCATAAAATTCTAATGTTGGGCGAATCTTAATCATAGTTCAATATCACTTCCATTCAATTTATATCTACTTTCATGCTTCAAAATTAACTTCAACATCATTCCCAACAATTATTATAACTCTTATCAACCACCAAACACAGCATCACAAAAAAATCCATAATACAAGTTTACTAATTTGAGAATTATTTTGATTCCCTACATAATAATTCCAATTCATGCCATCAATTCTTGGGATTTATGCCCTAAAACTTGTAATTGTAAATGGTTAAAGATAATAATAAGAATTATTCAGATTATCATTCAAGTTCATAAAATGTTTTATATTCAGTAATACATTCGTATTGTATAAAAACATCCTAGATTGCAAGATGTAATCTCATAATGAGTGTATGATGATCATATACAGAGAGGATTCATTTTGAGACGTGCAATCTAAAAAGTCCGTAGAGAGCGAACAAAGTTGGGTACTTTGTTTGTGATTGATCTACTGCTGCGGTCCATTCTGTAAAGTACGGTGGTCTTATTCTAGACCACTCATGTAGTTGACATGAGAATGGAGGCACCTTATATGATGAGATCATATAGGACTGGGCCACGATTTATATGAATCTCTCACCAAGATCCGTTAGTAGATGAGATTCATATATAATCGATAAACGATGGCTGTTTATATGTGATGTTAATCTCAAGTGTCTTATCGACTCCTTCAGGTTAGATCGTGGCTTTTGATTTACCATGAGTGAGGTTGATGAGAATCTCGACCAATACCTCCGTATCTTGGAGCTGCGGTTTGGCTTGTCGCTGGGAAGGTTTGAACACAATAGTGGAATCCACTCGTTCTTGATTGAAATAGATGAGTAGTTCCCTTAAGGGTTGATTCGGGGCTTGAACGATTATGAGCGCTCTTCTTCTTCCGTGAGGAAGATAGGATTTAATTGTTCATTAGAGAATCAATGGTACTTAAAGGAAAAGATATTTCTAGAAGGGTATAACGGACTTTATGACCCAGCTCTAGTTATGAACTATTTGTGGAGGATCACACTATATGCAATTAGCTATATTAATGGACACTGAGACTTCAGATTGTATAAACACGTCTACAGTTTTGAGAGTGCAGCCTCGGGTTTTTAGTGGAATAACTCCGAGGTTAATAATCGTGAAATATTAATTAAAGAGTTTTAATTAATATTACTATGTATTTTTGGAGCTCAAAACTGTGGGTCCATTAGGTCCCCTTGCTAGCCTTTATGGTTGTTGGTAACGAGGATCATGGTAGATTAATTGGATGGTCCAATTAATAGTGTTACGAAAGTAATGCGATTTAAATAAAAGAGAATAATTAAATAATGTGATTATTTAATTAATTAAATATTTAATAAAATAATAGAAATTAATAATTATGAATTATTAATTCTATTTATTAAATATGAGGTCATGTGATTAAATAATGACCAGGACAAAAGAATTAAAATAATTAGATTATTTTAATAGTCCAAAAGGTCACAGGTTCAAATCTTTAGGGAGACTAAAAATAAATAAGATTTAGAATCCTATTTTGACTTGGTCAAATTATAACCCTAAAGAACTACTAAATAAGTGTTATATCGTTAGGAAAAAACTGAACCTAGCACACAAATGAAAAAGAAAGAGAATTCGACCACCAAAGAGAGAAGAAAAGAAAAAAAAAAGGTTTTTTTTTCTAACTCTCCCCTCTTTTGCAGGATTCGGTCGACGTTCTTTTCACGTGACCTCCATCTCTTGCCGTGACATGCCCACTCACACGTTGTCAGACCGCGGGTCATAGCTTGAAAGATCTGATGGTAGATTGAGGAATCAGAAAAAGGAAAATCAAGAAAAATGTATATAGTTCATGAAATCTTTTTCTGCGTATATACAGGAACTCGTTCCCGATTGAAAAAGGTTTTCAATATAAGAAAAAATTTTTGAAATCCAATTCTGCATAATTTACAATAATCAAAATCTTTTCTATAACTCCCTTCAATTGGTATCAGAGCCATTGATTCTAAGTTTTTGTATATACACAAAAGAAAAAGAAAAATTACATATTTCTTGTTTATTTTTATTTTTCTTTTTTATTCTTGATCTGTGATATATTATTGTGTAGGTACAAATCTAGAATGTATGATTTGTTTTTATTGTTATATAATTTGATTGTATAATTTTAAAAGCGTAATTGGTCATTAATTAAATGGTGAATGGGTTATAGGATGAATTTTTATTTTTTGACCAATTGTTTATGGCAAAAGTTTTTTTTTGTATATATATTTTTTATTGTTATTCTTGTAATCGATCTGCCCTACGAAGAGTCGAAGAAGCGGATGATGCGAAGAAGAAACCGAAAAAAAAAAAAAATGATTGCACAGTCCCAAGGGTAGCGGCCTCGCGCGCTAGCGGCCGCGCGCACCCACCGAGCCCGCACGCGTACCCAGCGGCGGCGGCCGCACGGGCTGCAGTCGCATTTGCGCTGGGGCCGTTTTTCGTGTTTTTTGCGTACAATTTTTTGCTGATTTTTCTAGAAAAATATTGTTGAATATTTTCTGAAAAAAGTGCAGAAAATTGGAGCAGAAAATAGTGGGCGAAATGACCCAAGAACGCGAGCGAAAGCGCGGCTTACGCGAAGGCCGCGCACACCTTGCGTGCGTGCGGCTATGCTGCTGGCAACCGCACTTTCTCACGCGTTAGGGTTGTTTAGGGTTTCGTCTTGACCTAGGGTGCGTGTTTAGGTAACACGTGAACCTTTGGAAAAGATATTGATTTTTGACAAAAATCAAGAGTAACTTGATTAGGAAAACGAAGACAAGAAGAATTCAACTCGAAGAAGAACTCTTGAAGACCAAGGAATGCCTTGGGAATACAATTGTAATTAGAGTTGTTTTAGTTAGATAACCCATGTCACTCGGTCAATTACGTATGCTTTATGCATTTTCATGTGATGATTATATGGATGTTAAAGTATTGTCATACATATGAATGTCATCTAGATTAGGTGTGCATACACATGCATAATAATATTTCATGCATAATTGTCATATTATATTGTTTTATTTTAATGTGATTAAAATAGGAAACAATTTCATAAATGACAATTAAAATAATGGATTTAGTTTTTAAGAGTAAAAACTTGGTAATATCCATTAATTAACTAATCAACAAATGAAAGTGTTTAATTAAAGTGATTAGTTAGATTCTTTGTATTAATTAATATTAATTAGATTAATTACTTGATTAAAAAGAATTGAATAATGAGATTAGTTTTTAGGAGTAAAAACTTGGTAAATCTCATTAATGACTAATCAACCAATTAAAGAGTTTAATTAAATTGATTAGTTTGGTTCTTACATTAACTAAGATTAATAAGATTAATTACTTAATTAAAAAGAACTAAATAATAAGATTAGTTTTTAGAAGTAAAAACTTGGTAAGTCTCATTAATAACTAATCTATATATTAAAGTGTCTAATTAGATTAGTTAGGTCCATTTAATGTTAGATTTAATTTGATTAAATATTAATGATATAATTGGACTAAATAATATGATTTAGTTTTAATAGTTAAAACTTGGTAATTTCACATTTAATTTCTAGTTTATTTAAATAGTCTATGTAAATTAGAAATTGAAATAATAAATTATATTTTAAGAGTTAAAATTGAATAATTTATTATAATTAGTAAACTTAGATTTTATATTAGCCGTAAAATCTAAGTAAAGACTAGAAATATAGAGTTTTAGAAACTCTTAATTTAAAAAAAATCCTAAATTACAAATAGTGAGTGGGAGAGGGATATATGACATTATATTCCGCAGTCTCCATTGTTAGTTCAACACCGTGAGGCTTGAGTGGCGCTTCGTGATGGCTTTGCTTTCGTTCTCCCTACGGAGGGTGTCCACAAGAGTTAATACCAAGGTTGACTTCCTAACGGATAGGTTTTCAGAATGCATTTTGGGACTGACCTAGCCTACCTAGGCACTCTCAAGTTAAGTTCATGAATTCTGAAACGATGGGTCACACTCATAAAGGACTTAATCAAGTTGTTAATTTATTGTCCTGACTAAATCAAAGCAATGGTTGGTTAATATAAGAATAAAGAGTTATTCTGGTATATTATCCGATTGAGAATGTCTCGATCTAACATGCAGGGATTTGACCTAGCCTACCTAGGCACTTACTTGTGGGATGTTGGATTATTGTGGCATAGCAACTAATTTTAAGGATTTTTTAGTTCATTAAATATATGCTCATGCATCATGTTTAATTTTATGCCGAACTATAGCATTTGATATGAATGTATGAAATGAATGATATTAATTTAGATTTATGTCTTTAAATATCAGCGTTATCTTCTGCATTATTATTTCCTCACAAACGAAACATTAACTATGATAACTTTATTAAGTGGAACCAACATGAACGCAATCATGGTCAGCATAGACCTTAAATCAGTGCTTATGGAGGAATGTCCTCCAGAGCCTGTAACCAACGCATGACCAATTACCAAGGGTAAGACCGGTAAAGCAAATGTTGTTAAGCTATCTTCTTCTGGTTTTAAGAAGACGAAGAGGTCTACTGGTGAAGTAAAGGCCAAGCCAAAAATAAAGAGCACCACGACTGACTAAGCAAAAGGAAAAATGTTTCCATTGCAAAGAGGTTAGTCATTGGAAGAGGAACTGTCTACAGTACCTCGAGCAGCTCTCCAATAAGAGGAAAGTGAAAAGTAAATCAGATTTACTTATCATTAAATTTTATTTAGTGGAAGATGATTCTTCACCTTGAATAGTAGATTCAGGTGCACTAATTAATTTTGTTCTTCTTTACATTGGAATGATTATTGGCAAAAGCTGGAGGAGGGGTCCTTCACTATGCACGTTGGAACAGTGGATGTCGTTCCAGCACGAGCAGTGGGAGTAGTTAGACTACAAATAATTATTCATTTTCTTTTATTGAACAATGTATGTTTCATTCATGGATTTATAAAGAATTTGATTTCTATATCCAGATTACATGAAAAAGTTTCATAAAGTTTTTTAAATGATAAATCAGTTATCATTTTAAGAAATGGAATGAATGATTGTTCTGAAATAAATGAATATGACTTGTATGTTTTAAGACCGTTAATGCATACAACACTGCTTAATACTGAGTTGTTTAAAATTGAAAAACCTAAAACAAAGCGACAAAAGATTTCTCCAATTGATAACACGTATCTGTGGCATCTAAGACTTGGACATATAAACCTTAATAGGATAAACAGACTAGTAAAAAATGGATCTTTAAGTCAGTTAGAGATCGATACCTTACCTGAAGGGTAAGATGACCAAGAGACATTTTATAAGAAAAGGGATTAGAGTCACACAACCACTTGAGCTTATACATTCAGACGTCTGCGGACCAATGAATGTTAGAGCTAGAGGTGGTTATGAGTATTACGTCACATTTATTGACGACTACTCTAGATACGCGTATGTTTACCTAATGCAATGTAAGTTGGAAACTTTTGAAAGGTTCAAAGAATTCTGAGCTGAAGTAGAAAACCAATTAGGCAAAACAATCAAATCACTACGATCGGATCGTGAGGGTGAGTATCTCGACCGAGAGTTTGAAGACTACATGGTTGAGCATGGGATAGTATCCCAACTCACAGCTTCAGGTACACTACAGCAGAATGGTGTTGCGGAGAGGAGAAATAGGACCTTGATAGAAATGGTGAAATCTATGATTAGTTTATCATCATTACCATATTTTGTTTTGGGATATGCACTACAAACAGCGCCTTACATACTGAATGTAGTTCCATCCAAATCTATTCCTAAAACTCCCCTAGAGTTGTGGAATGGTCATGAAGCTTGTTTACGACATTTTCGCATATGGGGATGTCCAGTACATGTACTGAAGAATAGGCCTGGAAAGCTGGAACCTCGTTCACAAGTATGTTTATTTGTAGGGTACCCAAAGGAAACACGAGGTGGATTCTTTTATAATCCACAAGAAAATAAAGTGTTTGTATCGACAAATGCAACGTTTCTTGAGGAGGATTATATGAGTAATCATAAATCTCGTAATAAGATTATGTTAAAAGAGCTGAACCTGGTACAACCAGTGCTCAGTCAACAAGAGTTGTAGACAATGTTATTATTCCACAAACATCTGATAGTCAGATAATTCCTAGTCAGGATACACTACCGCCGAGGCATAGTGGAAGGGTTGTTTGACAACCTGATCACTACTTAGGCATTGGAGAGGCACAGGGTGTCGTTTCTAATGATAGTGTGGATGATCCATTGACATTTAGACATGCAATGGAAGATTCTGACAAAGAGGAATGGCTTAAAGCCATGAATCTCGAGATGGAGTCATGTATTCCAACTCAGTCTGGGAACTTGTAGACTTACCAGATGGGATAAAACCCATAGGATGTAAGTGGATTTACAAGTGTAAGAGAGGAGTAGACGGGAAGGTAGAGACCTTTAAGGTAAGGCTAGTGGCTAAGGGTTACACCTAGAAGGAAGGCATTGATTATGATGAAACCTTCTCGCCTGTAGCTATGTTTAAGTCTATTAGGATACTCTTATCCATAGCTATCTATTTCGGTTATGAAATCTGGCAAATGGATGTCAAGACTGCATTCTTGAATGGCAATCTAGACGAGAGCATCTATATGATGCAACAAGAGGGATTCGTATTCCAAGATCAAGAGCAAAAGGTTTGCAAACTACAAAGGTCTATTTATGGACTTAAGCAGGCGTCTAGATCTTGGAACATTAGGTTTGATACTGCGATCAAAACTTATGGCTTTGAGCAGAACGTTGATGAGCCTTGTGTATACAAGAGCATCATTGACAAGAAAGTAGTTTTCCTAGTCCTTTACGTAGATGATATCCTACTCATTGGGAATGACATAGGGACATTGTCGGAGATAAAGGGTTGGCTTGCTAACCAATTCCAAATGAAAGATTTGGGAGAGGCAAGTTATGTTCTTGGAATCCAATTAAGAAGGGATCGTAAGAACAAACTGTTAGTGTGGTCTCAAGCATCGAATATCGATAAGATACTTGTACGATTCTCCATGCAGAACTTCAAGAAAGGTAGTTTACCTTCAAGACATGGCGTTCACTTGTCTAAGGAACAGTGTCCTAAGACACCTCAAGAAATTAAAGAAATGAGACGGATTCCCTATGCGTATGCAGTAGGCAGTCTTATGTATGCTATGCTATGCACAAGACCCGACATCTGCTTCGCAGTGGGAGTAGCCAGTATTTATCAGCCCAACCCAAGATTGGATTATTGGGTTGCTGTTAAGCATATTCTTAAGTATCTTCGGAGAATGAGAAACTATATGCTTGTATATTCTCATCCGAATTTGATTCCATTGGAATATACAGATTCTGACTTTCAGTCAGACAAGGATTCAAGGAAATCCACGTCTGGGTCAATATTCATCCTTGGTGTTGGAGCCATAATTTGGAGGAGTATTAAGCAATCTTGCATTGCTGATTCCACCATGGAAGCCGAGTATGTAGCAGCTTGTGAAGCACCTAAAGAGGCTGTTTGGCTCCGAAAGTTCTTGAGTGATCTGGAAGTTGTTCCAAATATGGATAGGCCCATGACACTTTATTGTGATAATAGTGGAGCTGTGGCTAATTCCAAAGAACCAAGGAGCCACAAAATAGGGAACATATAGAGAGAAAATATCATCTCATCAGAGAGATAGTGCAACGAGGAGACGTGGTCGTGACAAAGATTGCGTCACAAGATAACTTGGCTGATCCATTTACAAAGACCTTGATGACTAAAGTGTTTGAAGGTTACCTAGAGGGTCTAGGATTACGATACATGTCCCAACTGCTTTAGTGCAAATGGGAGATTGTTGGGATTTATGCCTTAAAGCTTGTAATTGTAAATGGTTAAAGACAATAATAAGAATTATTCAGATTATCATTCAAGTTCATAAAATGTTTTATATTCAGTAATACATTCGTATTGTGTAAGAACATCCTAGATTGCAAGATGTAATCTCATAATGAGTATATGATGGTCATATACAGAGAGGATTCATTTTGAGACGTGCAATCTAAAGAGTCCGTAAAGAGCAAACAAAGCTGGGTACTTTATTTGTGATTGATCTACTGTTGCGGTCCATTCTGTAAATGCAATACAATCTCCCGATAGTTTGTACTGTATACATACATGTATGGTAATATATTTTTCCAGAATTGATTGTACAATACTATAGTGAAATTTATTGAATGGATCCGAAAGTTTTCGAAAAGGGTATCAGAGACTTGAAAAATATCTGGAATGGTTTTAGATGATTAATAAGGTTCTATAAAGTATTTATGAAATTTAAATTATAAGTTTTGGAGAACGTAGTAAGGATTTCCATAAATTGGATTATTAAGAATATTTATGGGAAGTCAAAATATATTTTTACAATATAAGAATTGTGATTTAATTAATTAGTAGAAAAGTAAGTTGAAATGAATTTTTATGAAAAAGAATTAATGGATTGTTATGGATTAATTTGTAAATTATAAGATTGTGGATCAAATTCATGTGATTAATTTTTATATTATGATCACAATTTGATTTTAAAGTGAAATGGAGCATGTTTTAATTACAAAACATTTACACAGGTGACAAGTGGAATTCCACTCACAAACTCAAACCAAAGTCAAACCATGAAACAAATCAAAACAAAACAAATAACAAACAAAAGTAGAATGAGTGCAAGTCGGTGAAACAAATTGCTATATATAAAAGAATATAATATATATGTAGAAATCAGAAAATAAGAGGAAGCAAAATGAAAACAGAGGAGAGACGAGAAGAAAACATAAAAGTTGAGAGAGAGAGAGAGAGAGAGAGAGAGAGAGATGAGCTTCGGCTGAAAGAAGAAGAAGAAATCGTGAGAAAAAGAAGGAGAAGGAACAAGAGGAGAAAAAGAAGAAGCAACCAGCAGAAGAGAGGAACCAGAAAAACAGGACAGAGAAGCCAAAGAAGAAAAAAAAAAGAAAAGGAGAAGGAGTTAAAGGATAGAGAAACCAGGTATTTTTAATTTGTGTTGTTATTCATCTGCTTATATTTCATCTGTTGCTATTTTCGTGAGATTTAAGAGTTGTGTTAGGCAGTCAATTTTGTGAAGAGTGCAAATCTTGTTGTCTTTGCATAGACTGTTGTGGCAGTCTACAGGTGGATGTTGAATACAATATTATTTTGTAATTAAAACATTTTATGGTTGATTGTACAAAGCAAGTGTTTGTTGCTTGAGCTTCATGGCGTGCCACAGTACAAAAGAGCTGAAAATTAATTCATGACTCCTTTAATGCAATACTCAATTTTGCATGTTTTGTCATATACATCCATAATTCTATTTGGATGTTGTTAATCTTATACTTAGCTAAGCAGTGGTGTTATGTGCTACATTTGACAGAAAATTAGTAAGTAAAGAATTGGGGATTGATGATTTTGAGTTTGAATTGTTTAATTGAGATGTTATTTGTGTAATTGGAGTATTTTTGAATTAATTGGTGGTATGAATTTGGAATCGTTAAGTAAGGAATCAAAATAATTCTCAAATTAGTGAATTTGTAGTATGGAATTTGTATAATGTTGTGTTTGGAATGATTTTGAAGTTGAATTTGATGTTGTTAAGTGAAAGAAATTCATTTATGTTACATTGATGAAGATTAGAATAAATATTTGTGTAGAAATCGAAGTTGATAGTGTAGAGATTTTAATTTATGTGTAATTAAGTATTAGAAATTTGTAGTTGTATGGTTTTGATGCAAATTGATGCTTAGAAAATAAAGTGAATGTATTGGATTGTGATGAATGAGGTTCAATTTAAGAGAAATTGATTGATTTAAAGGACTATACAATTGTAGAGACATGATTTTTAGCAAATTAAATGTAATTGATTTTGTGATAATAGAAAAAATTGAAGAATAAATCGTAGAACGTGTTAATTGAGCTTTTGAGTGAACTGTAGTATTTATATTTATTGATTTGAAATATATTATTTTATTTTAGGGAGAAATCTCCATAGTATGGGAGAAAAAGAATCGTTATGGAAAATCAAGAAATGTATTGAGACGAAGGAACCAGAGCGCCAAGCTTAGAGAAAACCAGAAACCAGTGAGTGTAAATTTATTTTAAAGCAAAACATATTTTATTTTAGCAATATGTTTTATCTAAAGTTTAGCAAGATAATATTTTTATTTAAGTTAGTGTAAAATCAGATTTTCAGTTGAATTACATTTAGTTTATTTTCTTTAAGTATGATTTAGTATTTGTGATTTCGTATATAATTATTATTTAAATGTATTTTAATTAAAGTATTTTTGTATCTCAGAGATTTAGAAATTATATTCATTTAATAAATATGTTTTATGTATATTCCATGGTTTTTATTAAAAGCTAGTTTTCAAAGTAAAGAAAACAGTTTTCAAACCCATGGATTACCCTTCAGATTCAGATCAGATCAGTTATCAACAGTTAGACCCGGCCGGTACATCCCAATTGTGTGTGGCAAGTTAAGGGGGGGACAGTCCGCTAACTCCAGGGGGGTTGAGTCTGTCGAGTGTGTCAGTCGCCCACACATTAGGGTGTTGTCTCGCTATATGTTGCGACGCAGCATTCCGCTCATAGACAGCGAGATGTCTTTTATCAGATGTCACGTTGAGCGTATCAGTTAGTCGCCTCGTGACTTATATCAGATGTCACAGTGGACGGCGCCAATTAGTCGCCCTGTAACCCACTCATATGGTACGGCAAGACTAGTTGCAACTGAGACACTGAGACTAGTTGCCCAATTTCGCATGTTATACAATAATCAAAATCTTTTCTATAACTCCTTTCATCAATTAATTCAAAAACACTCAAATTACTCAAATAATATCTCAATTTAAAAATTTACACTCAAAATTATAAAATTCCCAAAATCTTACCTTAGTACTTTGGGTAAAATCTCAATGGATGATTCTTTTGATGATTCATTTGTCTTACCCACTTGATTTTTACTTGAATCAACTCAAATCCAACTAATTTCAAGCAAAAACATCATCAAAAACTCAATCAATTTAAACATGAAAATTATAATATCATCAAAATTCCAAAACAATTCAACTTCACCAACACTTACGTAGTCCTCCTTGACTCTTCTTCTTCTTCTTCTTGGCTGACCGAATTCTTCTTTTTTTTTCTTCCTATTCTTTTTTCTTCTTTCTTCCTTTGCTTGGCCGAACTACTCTCTTCTCTCCTTCATCTTTCTTTCTTCTTTCTTTCTTCCTCTCACGGTTTCTGCTCTCTCTTTCCTGGTCGATTGCCACTTCTTCTGCTTTCTCTCTTTTTCTTTTCTTCTTCGGCTGACCCTCACTTCTCTTCTCTCCTTCTCTCGAATCTTCTTTCTTTATTTCATTTGGCTGGTCAACTCTCTTTCTTTTGTTTTAATTTGTTGTTTTTTTTTTACTTGTTTCTCTTTGAGTGGAATTCCACTTGTCATGTCTAAATAAATTCAATTAATTGCAACTTGCCCTTTGACATTTTAAAATTATAAAATGGCCACCAATATACAATTTAATCACATTAATTTGGTCAACAATCTTTTAATTTACAAACTAATCCATCAATCACATTTCATTTCATTAATTATTTCATCCACTAATTGTTGACTTGGCATTTCATGATTGGTTCATTTTACTTCACGTGAATTGTGTTTCTTTAGGGAAATTTTTTTCCATATACTAATTCACATCCTTCCCATGAAATTTAAATTCCAAAATATTCTATACTTATCTTTTAATTCATTAACTTTTGCCCTTAAACTATTTTAGAATTTACCAGAGTGTTATTAATTAGGGATGATGAAATTTGATTGGTTAATCTCTAATTGTTAGTTGGATTTCAATCCAATCCATAAAAATCCACTAACTCTTTTCCACAAAAATCCATTTACTTTTAAAAACACCAATCGTTTAATCTATCTCAAATTTCTTTTCCATCAACCAATCAAATTACACCATTTCATGTGTCACCAAATATTTATTCGCATATATACTGTACAATATATTCTGGAAAAATATATTACAGTACCTATATATGTACAGTACAAACTATTGGGAGGGTATATTACAATTACTTCTCCCTTTATAAAATTTCGTCTTCGAAATTTATATAATCTATCTACAAAAAGACAAGGACTCTGATGGCGCATTTGATTTTCTGGTCCCATATAGTTTCTTCCACTTCGTGGTTCTGCCACAGAACTTTAACTAAGGAAAATACCTTATTACGTAGAACTTGCTTCTTACGATCTAAAGATTTGAACTGATTTCTCCTCATAAGTCAGATTTTTTTCTTAATTCTACCCGCTGATCCTTAAGCACATGAGCAGGATCTGGAATATATTTTCGGAACATGGATACGTGAAATGCATTGTGAATCTTTCCTAGCTCTGGTGATAATTCAACTTATACACTACTGGTCCAATACTGTTTGAAATCTCATATGGCACGATATAGCGTGGACTCAACCTACCATGCCTTCTAAATCTCAATACACCTTTCTAGGAAAATTTTAAAGAATACTCTATCACCAATCTCAAACTTTAGATCCCTATGACGGTTATATGCATAACTCTTTTATCTATCTCTTGTTGTTTTTGAGTTTATTTCGGATAATTCTGATCTTATCTGAAGTAATATAGGCTGATTCAGGGTCTGATAGTTTCCTTTCTCCTACCTTATCCTAACTTCCTTTAAATTCCTTAACGTACGCCCAAAGCGTATTCTTCAAGTGTCTGAATAGTTCTCAGTCGGAAAGGACTCACATGCGCTAACTTTTCATTATCATGTCTATCATCTTTGATCTGAAAATCTGTACTCTTTCCATTCTTAGTCTTTTTTCTTAGCTTTACCATCTAAGGATCATGCCTCTGTCCTTCTCTGATCTGCTCTATCATAGAGGACGAACATGGAAGGTAGCTAATAAATCCCCTGGGTTTACCATCCCAAACTTCACTCCTAAAGATCTTATCTCCACTAAACGTGGCAGATACACCATTTTTAGCTGAGCTAGTGAACTCTCGAATCTTCTACTTAAGGCATCGGCCACTACATTGGCCTTCCTAGGTGGTACTGTATCATATAATCATAATCTGTTATCAACTTCAACCACCTTCTCTACCTTAAGTTCAACTCCTTTTGAGTGAAACTACACTGCAAACTTTTATTATCTGTAAAGATCTAACAAGGGATGAATACTGCAAATACTACAAACTTATATGGTGCCTCCTAATCTTCAGAGCAAATATTACTGCTGTGAGTTCAAGATCATGGATAGAGTAATTCTGCTCATGTTTCTTCAACTACTTAGAAGTATAAACAATAACTCGATCATTATGCATCAAATCACGACCTAAATCCTGTCTTGAGGCATATCCTATATAGTAATGCCAAAACTGTCATTTCCTTCAATTCATAATAGTCTATATTTTCTGAAGATCTATACTGATTCAAATCTCTCAGCTGAAATTACATGACCCAAGAACATCATCTTGTCTAACCAAGATTGGCATTTACTAAACTTAGCATACAACTGATGTTCTCGTAGGGTCTGCAACATGGTCCTAAGGTACATGCAGAGTACCTCTTGACTGTCTAGATACACCAATATATCATTAATGAACACAATCACAAACTTATCTAAATAAAATCAGAAGATCCTTAATGAACAAGGTCTTAAATCCCCAAACAATATCAAAGTCCTGAATATCTATCACAACCAGATTCACTAAAAACATCCTTGCCATCAATTACTACAGTGCTGTCCCTAATTACCCTTTCCACTAACAATGAATCTTTTGTGGGGACTAAAACTATCATACATACAGATTCAACTGCCTATAGCTAATACATAACTTTAAATTCTCGTCTTTCTTCTTATCAAACAAAACTAGAGGCAAGGAGGTCTTATAAAGCCCTTATTTAACAATTTTCTAATTGTGTCTTAAGCTCTTCAACTCAGTTGGAGCCATCTTATAGGGAGAAATAGAGATTGGCTCAGTTTTCGGAACTAAATCTATCACAAATTCTACTTCTGTATCTGGGGTAAGTCTGAAATATCATATGGAAATACATTTGGGAATTCTCTAACCTAATTTTCTTCTTATAATAGTCTACCGTGACTCGATAACTGGATGACCAATCTATCCCCAGTGCATTATGTACGGAAGCCTCTAGATCGGCTCCCTTGGGACATTCCCTAGGACCTCGTCCGGACATTATGTTGTGACTTTTACTATCAAAATTATGTAACACTGTAAAATTTTTAAATCGTACGCAGAGAAAACAATTTGAAAATTTTCTGGGTTGCCCTAACCATAAACAATATAAAAACACGTTATAAAATCACATTTAAAACAGGTAACCCTAACTTTCAAAACCTTTGGCTCTGATACTAACTTGACAGACCCCTAACTTACTATCTTACACTAGGTGACCTGCCGGCAACCTCACGATAGCTTCCCAGTCAAGGCTCGCCCCGCTGAAAAGCTTTCGTGAAGCTAAGCCGTTACGTAACCTTGCGAATCTGAGTAGAATTTTTTTTTTTTTATATACAAAACTACTTTATAAAAATTTTGGCAGAGTCTCCCCCGTTTTTCTAAAATTTACCAAAATCAGGAGACCTGCATAAGAAACTGTACACTTCAAATTTTCATATTCTCCACAAGACCTCTGGTCCGTCTCAAATCAACCACAACCATGTAGTATCGTTTTTAAAATACAACTAAAAATATTTCTAATTCAATTATAAACTATTGAACTTTAACAATATACATTTTACATAAACGTTACAAATAAAACATAATACATATTCTTAAAATCAGTCACCGCAATGTCTAACTAGTCTTGATGGTCTTGGGAGTCCCTACAATGTCTGCACCTGTACCTGGGGAGGTTGGTTTATAAAACATAAAATATAATGAGCTAAACGAGTCAGTGAGTGTTATAGGTTTCTAAACGATTTAATGTTTCTAATTAAACCTCCCTGAAAGCTGTACTGAAAAGAATATTAAACTGTTTTTTGAAATGTCTACTGAAATAAATAATAATCATAATACTTTTCTTGTTTCCTGAAAAACTGTACTAAAATGCATAATAATAAAACTTATTCTATTTTCTGAAACAATATACTGAAATAAGTAATAATAATACTTTCTGTTCACTGAAAACTGTGCTAAAATCTTTTTACTGAAAGCAATGTTCTGAAATGTAAAATAATATATCTTATTCTGTTTCCTGAAAACTGAAAAGCTAAGATAATTTACTCTTCTGAAAATTGAAAAGTTGAGATAATATACTTTTCTAAAAACTGAAAAGCTGAGATAATATACTTTCCTAAAAACTGAAAAGCTGAGATAATATACTTTCCTGAAAACTGAAAAGCTGAGATAATATAATATACTTTCCTGAAAACTGAAAAGCTGAGATAATATACTTTTCTGAAAACTAAAAAGCTGAAATAATATACTTTTCTGATAATGCTTTTCTGATAAAACTTTTCTAATAAAACTTTTCTGATAATATACTTTTTTTATAAAACTTTTCTGATAATATACTTTTCTGATAAAACTTTTATAATAATACTTTTCTGATAAAATAATTTTATGATAATGCCAATTGGAAACCCATATATGATAATTCCATAGGGCGACTCAACTGGCGCTGCACTATATAGACTGTGTCACCAGGTGACTAATCTGATGCCGCTCTGTGTGACTCTGATAAAATCTGATAAGAGACATCTTACTGGCTATGTGGCGGAATTCTGCATCGCCTACATATAGCGAGATAATACCTCATAAGTGTGTGGGCGACTAACAGACTCGACAGACACAACCCCCATGAAGTTAGTGACTTGTCCCCCTTTAACTTGCCCTACACAAATGGGGTGTACCGGCCGGGTCTTACTTCTGATAAATCTGATAAACTGATAGCTGATAATCTGATAACTGATAATAGATGGATATCCTATGGGCCTGAAAAACATTTATTATTTTTCTAAAAGCTTGAAATATAGACAAAACATATTTCTTTAAACTAAATCCCACATATAAATATTTTCTCAAGTAAATATAAACTCAAAAATTCTAAAATATAATAATACTTTAATTGAAATATACCTGAGGCAATCAATTCTATTTTAATTATAAAACACATATAAATAAATAAACGTATATATATAAAGTCATAAATAATTGAATCAAACATGGAAAACATTCTAAAGTACATTTCAACTAAAAATATAATTTTGCACTCACTTGAAAATAATAACTTTCTATAAACTTGCATAAAACATATTATGAAAATAAACATTCACTTGAATAAAATAACAACTTACTACAAATTTGCATAAAACATATTACTGAAATAAAATTTACTTTGAATAAAAATAGTTTTACACTCACCAATTCTGAGTTTCTCAATAGCAAAGCTCTTTTCTAATATTTTTCCTTTCCTCCCACACTTTAGTGATTTCTCCCTAAAAAAATATATTTCAATCAATTATTAATATAAATACTACAACTACAACTTACCCAAAAACTCAATTAACACACGTAAGACATTTAAATTATAAATGCCAACATTAAAGTCCTTGATTACTTTTTCTTTTAATCCTCTTTTTATTTCATGGTTTCTAGTATACATTATATATCATATTCCTTAAATTATTTCCAAGGAACTCAATATAGTCAAAATTAATGAATTTATTTCACACTTTCAACAATTCTTTTATTGCTTCCTTTATACCAACCATTACACTATCAAGCAATTCACATGGAAATAATCTCAAAATCACAAAATATAACTTCAACCATAAAATTCTAATGTTGGGCGAATCTTAATCATAGTTCAATATCACTTCCATTCAATTTATATCTACTTTCATGCTTCAAAATTAACTTCAACATCATTCCAAACAATTATTACAACTCTTATCAACCACTAAACACAACATCACAAAAAAACTCATAATACAAGTTCACTAATTTGAGAGTTATTTTGATTCCTTACACAATAATTCCAATTCATGCCATCAATTAATTCAAAAACACTCTAATTACTCAAATAATATCTCAATTTAAAAATCTAAACTCAAAATCATAAAATCCCCAAAATCTTACCTTACTATTTTGGGTAAAATCTTAATAGATGATTCCTTTGCCTTACCCACTTGATTTCCACTTGAATCAACCCAAATCCAATTAATTTCAAGCAAAAGCATCACCAAAAACTCAATCAATTTAAACATGAAAATTATAATATTATCAAAATTTCAAAACAATTCAACTTCATCAACACTTACCCAAGTCCTCCTTGACTCTTCTTCTTCTTCTTCTTGGCTGACCGAATTCTTCTTCTTTTTCTTCTTTCTTCCTTTGCTTGGCCGAACTGCTTTCTTCTCTCCTTCTCTTTCTTTCTTCTTTCTTTCTTCCTCTTACGGTTTCTGCTCTCTCTTTCTTGGCTGGCTGCCTCTTCTTCTCCTTTCTCTCTTTTTCTTTTCTTCTTCGGCCGACCCTCACTTACTCTTCTCTCCTTCTCTCGAATCTTCTTTCTTTCTTTCATTTGACTGTTCAACTCTCTTTCTTTTGTTTTAATTTGTTTTTTTTTTTACTTGTTTCTCTTTGTGAGTGGTATCCCACTTGTCATGCCTAAATAAATTCAATTAATTGCAATTTGCCCTTTGACATTTTAAAATCATAAAATGGTCACCAATATACAAATTAAATTACATGAATTTGGTCAACAATCTTTTAATTTACAAACTAATCCACCAATCACATTTCATTTCATTAATTATTCCATCCACTAATTATTGACTTGGCATTTCATGATTGGTTCATTTTACTTCACGTGAATTGTGTTTCTTTAGGGAAATTTTTTTCCATATACTAATTCACATCCTTCCCATGAAATTTAAATTCCAAAATATTCTATACTTATCTTTTAATTCATTAACTTTTGCCCTTAAACTATTTTAGAATTTACCAGAGTGCTATTAATTAGGGATGATGAAATTTGATTGGTTAATCTCTAATGGTTAGTTGGATTTCAATCCAATCCATAAAAATTCACTAACTCTTTTCTACAAAAATCCATTTACTTTTAAAAATACCAATCAATTTAATCCATTTCAAATTTCTTTTCCATCAACTAATCAAATTACACCATTTCATATGTCACCAAATATTTATTCGCATATATACCGTACAATATATTTTGGGAAAATATATTACAATACCTATACATGTATAGTACAAACTATTGGGAGGGTGTATTACATGTTTAGCTTTTTAACGTGTAACATAATAAATTTTGGTTGAAAAATATTTTGGTCCCTATTTTTTAAAAATATTACTTTTTGACCGACATCTTTTCTTTTAACTCGTGTGATCCCTAACTTTTTCAAAATCAATCAATTTAGTCCCTTTGATCAGCTTTTTAACAGTCAAATATAACAGAATATGCACATTGACCATTTTACCCTTAACTTTAATTAACTAGCTTTAAAATATGATTTTACCCTTTAATTTTTTAAAATTTAATAATTAACTTTAACTTGTACATTCAATAAAAATCTAACATATGTCACCAACTTTGTTTTTTTTTTTTTTTAAATAAAATTTAAAGAAAATTCCTTAAATAAGAAAAATTATGAAAAATTAATAGATGGATCTCCACCACCCATCTCAGAGATGGGTAGTGGAGATAAAAAAAAAAAAAAAGAAATTCCAGATCTCCATTAATAAAGATCCCTCCATTGCCCAGATGGAGATCCATCGTCGACGACGAAGGAGATTTTCTGGCTTTAACTTCATCGTAGTCAATGGAGTTCGACGATTTTTAGGCTCAAGTGCATTGAGAAGATGAACTACTGCCTAGCCTCTCGCCTTGACGTCGTCATTGCTCGCCTTGATATTCAGTCCAAGATGACCACCATCAATAAATTCATGGCTAACATCGTCAAATTTCCTGAATCCACACTCTTTACTAGTCACAATAAATATATAAAATTTTAATTTTTATTTAGTTTTTCGAAAACTTAGTATGAAGATTCTTTTTTTTTTTCTTAAAGTTTGTGGAAGTTTATTTATTTATTGTAAAATTTAGTTAAATATTTGCATTTTAATAACATGGATGTATATAAAGGGTTGGATGTGTATGGTAAGATTGGTGATTGTTTTGTGAGATTTTGTTTTTGGGTTACTTGTTTTAAATTTTGTTTTGTTTAGTGAAACCAGATGGCAGTCCATTGACAAGTATGATGCAACCGCATTCTTTTGACTTGGTTATGCATTTAATGCTTTTGGTTTTTATTTTTTATTTTTTTATGATGATACGTAGTCATGGCCTCGGTTCGGTTCGAACCGGGCGGTTCGAACTGAACCGGCGGTTTTTAATCGGAACCGACGGTTCCGGTTAAAAACCAGTGCCGGAACCGGGACCCAAGGTCCCGATTCCGGTTAGCTTGAACAAGTGAACCGGAACCACCGGTTCGGAACCGGCGGTTCAAGGAACCGCCCGGTTCCAGCGGTTCCGGTTCCTAACGGTTTTTAATTTTTTTTTTTAATTTGTAAAAATATAAATATAAATTAAAAAAAAAAATTTAAATGTGTGTGGCCGTTGGCCAACGGCCACACACAGTATGTCAGGCTGCTGCTGCCAGGTGGCAGCAGCCTGACCACCCAAGGAGTCGTTGTTCAACGGCTCCTTGGGTGTAAAATTACATTTTATACCCTTACAAAATTACAGTTTGGGCCCCTAAATTTTAAAAAATATTATTTTTTCCCAATCCAAAAAACTATATAAACCCCACTCATCTTCAATTCAATTCACACCATTTTCTCTCAATCTCATTCTCTCATTCTCTCATTCTCTCAAGTTTTAACTAATTCTCTCAAAGTTTCATTCAGTTATTTTATCAATTTTGTTCTTGTTTTTCAATACTGTAATTTTTTTCGTTATTTATTTAAATTGTATTTTTTACTATTATAAATTTATAATGGCATCACAATCAAGGCCGTCTATTTCTGGAGGCCGACGATCCGTTTCCGGCAGAGACATTGAGCAGCTACCAGATTTAAATGCTAGAGAAGTTCAAAGTCGCCGTACCGTTGGCCTAGAAGCAAATTTTAATGAGTACCTACAACATAGACAATTTGAGGAGGTAATATTTGGTAATGATACTTCTCCTAATTTTACTCCTCAATATTCTCATCCCCATCTCTTTAGGTCTGGGGCCCCTGGTCCCTCTTTTGAAAACCCTCCCCCCCCCCCAAGTGAAACCGTACAAGGCCCACAGCCAGATTTGATAAAGTACAAATCTGAACTTTTTAAAGTTCATATGAGGAGGGTGGAAAAGGAATCGGGGAAAGTTGTGGTCACTTGCAACTATTGCAACAAAGAGTTTAAGTGGAACAAATCCGGAGGGTACGGGACGTACTAGAAGCACATCAACACCAAGCATCCAGTCGAAGCTGAGCATGAGCGTAGCCGAGGACAATACCAAATTTTCAGGTACACATCTCCTAACCATCCTTTATTTAAATATAGTGATGCAAATAATAGGGAACAACTAGCAAGAATGGTAGCGACTGAACATCTTCCTTTTAGTTTTGGTGAAAAAACTGGTTTTTTAAAATATTGTCATAATGCTTTAAATCTCGCTGCATGTAGAGTACATAGGACCACATTAAAACGTACCATGTGTGACATTTATAAAAAAGAAAAAAAAGCATTAGTTAGATATTTTCAAAATTATATGGGTCGTGTGTCTGTTTGTGCCGATATCTGGAGCGATCATTGGCAAAAACATTCATACTTAGGACTTACTTGCCATTATGTTGATCAATTATGGGAATTGCAAAAACGAATTCTTGCATTTAGAGTTTTTGACGACACCCATACTGCCGATAATATTTACAAATTAATGAAAATTATTTTTGAAGAATATTGTATTGAAAGTAAAATTTTTCCAATTGGTTTTGATAACGCTGCAAACAATACTGCCGCCGTTCCACAATTAATTCAATTGTGTCAACCCTACTCTGGCGGCAGATTTTTTCATCAAAGATGTGTTTGCCATGTTTTAAATATATGTGTACAACATGGTTTGCAAACACTTCAAGAATGGATTACACCAATTAGGGATGCCCTATACTTTTTGTGGAAACATCCTAGCACTATGAAACAATGGGCTAGGTATAGTAAATCTAACGGGAAACATCCAATTAGGTTTTCCCGTGATGTTCCAACTCATTGGAACTCCACATATAAATTGCTTTGTAAAAGCTATGATTATAGAGAATTATTAGCTAGATTTATGCAGCATAATGTTAGTAGCGTTAATTTGTATGCTCATCATTGGGATATTTGTACTAAAATTTGCATGCTTTTAAAAGTTTTTCATGATGCAACCACCACTTTATCCAGTATATATTATCTAACTTCACATTTATTTTTATGTGAAACCATTAATATTGTAGATGCACTTAATGAATGTGCACAAGTAATAGAACTATCTGCATGTGTTGCTGCAATAAGAGATATATGGTTAAATTATTATAGGGACATTCCTTCGATTTATACTGTTGCTTTAGTTTTTGACCCTAGGTGTAAATTTGATAGTTTATATGAATATTTAACACTTTATTATCAATCTCTAGGGCTACACAACGTAGATATTAGTGCTTTATATAATAATATTAGACAATTATTTTATTCATTGTATGACGAATACCGTTCTATATACGGTCCCTAGCTGAACATTAATGTTCAGCAACCGACTGCAAGCGGAAGTAGTCATTCTCGTTCTCGCTTTCCCTCATTAAGGAAGTTAGGGTCAAGTGTGTTGTCCAAAAAATTAAGGGCACATGGGAGTTCTTCGTCTTCATCAACCTATGTTTCAGAGGTTGATATTTACGTAAACACCTCTTTTGACTTTTTGGACAGCGAAGACTTTAACATCCTACATTGGTGGAGGGAACACGAAACTAACTTTCCAATTTTGGCCCTCATTGCCAAGCAAATTTTTGGAACCCCTGTCTCGACCGTGGCTGTCGAACAGGAATTTAGTGCATGTGGCAATGTTCTCGATGAGAGACGGGCATTGCTCAGTCCTGACTCAATACAGATTCAGGTCTGTGTTGACGACTGGACCAAGGCCTCATACCGGCAGCAAGAATTGGATCTCGTATCCGAGGATAATGACTTTTTCGACACCAACGATGATACAACGGCTACCGAAGGAATACGCGACGATTGATCACCTCCGGAACATAACAGGTAAAAGAAATACGTGGGCTTTGATTCCTCCTAGAGGATACGTAGGCAGCTTAATTGAGGTAAAATTAAGTGTAAGCCCTAATTTCTTATTTATTTATTTTATTTTTTTCAATTTTATAGTTTTATCATTTATGATATTATTATTATCGTAATAAATTTCTTTTTGAAGTTGAACAAATGAACCATTTTATTTATACATTTAAATTTTTTTATTAATTAATTTATAAATTTTAATTTTAATTTTAATTAATTAATTTTTGTAATTTTTTTTTAATTTTTCGGGAACTGCCTGTTCAACCGCCGGTTCCAAAGAACCGGGGAGGAACCGGAACCAGCGGTTCCTCCCTGGTTCCGACCGGAACCGGCGGTTCCTCCCCGGTCCCGATTCCGGTTGCTTAAAATATTGAACCGGAACCGGCGGTTCCAAAACCGGAACTGCCGGTTCTGGAACCTTGGCCATGACTAATGATACGTAAAGATCCAACTAAGTAAATTGAACCCATTATTTTTTTACAACAAATTTTTAAGGGTAAATTGTAAAGGAGCCTCATGTTTGGGCAAATTGTACAATTCGTACTTGTTTTTAAATTACGGTTTAATACCTTTATCTTATTAGTTGATCGTTAGAGATAATATTTTGATCGTAAAAATCATTATGGTCCCAATCGTTTTTCGTATTATTACTTTTTAACCTATCTTTCCTCTTTTAAATCTCATTGTCCCTGACTTTTCAAAAATATATCAATTTAGTTCTTCTATTAATCAACAGTGAGTCAAATTTAATGGTTTTAAGGGTATTTCGGTCTGTACATACAAAAAAACAATTCAAGTTAAAAAAATAAAAAGAATTTGAAAAAATTTATTAAATAAATATAAAAATAAAATGATAATAACTAAAAAAAATAAAGTTTTAAAAAATTATGAGATTTTTTAAAATTTTTTATTACTTTAATAATTTTTTTTAATTTTTAATTTACTACAGGTTAATTTTTATATATAAAACTTATTTTATATTTTGATATTAATTTGAAGTATTATTTTGAATGTTTGAATTTTAATAAATTAGTTATTTATAGTAATAATTTTTTTTATAAAAAAAGATTTTAATTTTGGTGTTAATTTTTAATTGCTATTTTAAAATTATTTTTTGTATTTTTTTAAAAAATATTTAAGGGCTTTTCTTATAAATTTTCAATATTTATAATTTTATTTTTTAAAAAAAAATTAGGGACACGTGTTAGATTCTTATTAAATATACAAGTTTAGGTTAATTTGTTAGAATTTTAAAAAATAAAGGGTAAAATTATATTTTCAAACTAATAAATTAAAGTTAAGGGAAAATGGTTAATGTGCATACTTTGTCATGTTTGACTGTCAAAGGTTTTGACAGATGGACTAAAGTGAAATTGTTTTTGAAAGGTTAGGGACAAAGCGAGTTAAAAGAGGAAAGATAAGCAAAAACTGATAATTCGGAAAAAGATAGAGACCAAAATAATAGTCAAAATGTTAACTCTAATAGTCAACTAGTTAGTCAAGAGTACTAAACTATAATTTAAAGAAAAGTAAGGTTTCATTGCAATTAAGGTACTCCATTACAATTTGCCTAATTTTTAATAGAATGTTGACTAAATTTATAAAAATTAAAGTCAACATACTAGGCGCAGAGCTCGATCTTTTACATGAATAAATGCCTAAATGGTTTTTGTTTAAAGTTGAACAACTAAATTCCATATTCAATTAGATCTGGAAAATTACTCTGAAACATAGTGTTCATAAACTGAGAAAATGATGCTAAAATCCTCAGTTCAATGCTAACTCACTTTAATTCCATGGTGGATTTTGCTCGTCGTCGAAAACCTAAGAAAAGTGATTAATCAAATTAGAAAAATCTTCTCTCAATCTAGTATTTTAAAATTACTGTAAATTTAAAAATAATCATTTATAGTTTAACTCGATAAATAATCAGCAAAGTTGTTATATCTTAGGTAAACTAGTTTTAGTAATAATCAATTTATGTATATCCACTTATAGTTCAAGGGGTTAGTGTACATCCCTCCTACCTCAGTGGTGAGGGTTCAATTCCCTGTTAGGGTTTATGCCCTAAAGCTTTTACTTGTAAATGCAATTAGACATTAATAAAAGTAATTGTTATTCATTCAAAATAAAAGTGTCTTTATTTACATTCATACCTTTATATAATATGTGCGTAACATCCAAGATTGCAAAATGTAATCTCAATCTGAGTATATGAAATTCATATACAGGAGGATTCATTTTGAGACTTGCAATCTAAAGAATTCGTAAAGAGCAAACAAAGCTGGGTACTTTGTTTATGGTTGATCTACTTTTGCGGTTCATTCTCTAGTATACGATAGTCTTATCCTAGACTGCTCATATACTTGATATGAGAATAGAGGCACATTATATGATGATATCATATAGGACTAGACCACGATATACATGAATATCTCATCAAGATCTGTTAGTAGATGAGTACACACACTGTAACATCCCGGATTTCGGGTAATAAATTTTTGATATATGTGAAATATGTGAAAAATAAATTTTTACTATTTGAGGGGTTGTAAATGTAATTAAATATGTGAAAAAAAAATGAAAAATGAAAAATTGAAAACTGGACCAGTGAGTATCGCGACCTGGTCACCGCGACCACAGGTCGCGACAGCTCGCTTGCGATGAAAATGGTAAAACCTGGCAGTGAGTATCGCGACCAGCTACCGCGACCACAGGTCGCGATGGACTGCTCGCGATGAAATTGCTAAAATCGGGCAGAGAGCAGTGCGACCACTCGCGCGACCAAGGCGCGCTCGCGATGAAGGCGGTGCGCGCACTCCAGTGAGCATCGCGACCTGGTGCCGCGACCACAGGTCGCGACGGCGGTCGCGATAGCGAAAAAAATATATAAAAAAAAGAAGAAGTTTCTCGCAGAAGCGAGAAAACAGAACAGAAGAGAAAGAGAGAGAAAGAGCCGAGAAAAAGAGAGAAAAGGAGAGAAAAGAGAGAAGAAAAAGAAGAAGAAGAAGAGAGAAGAAGAAGAAAGAAAAGAAAAGAAAAAGAGGAAGAAGGAGAAAGGAAAAAGAGAAGGGAAAGAAATCGTGGAACCGCGGTTGGTCGAACGAAAAACGGTACCGAGGTTGGTGTACTTTCGATTTCGAAATCTTTACGAAAAGTATCTCGTTATTGTTTTCGTTTTCGTTTCCGTTTTCGTTTTTGATTTCGTTGAAGTTTTACGTTTTCGATTTTCGTAAGAAACTTGTTTATTTATATGAAAAATTAATGATTCATATATATCTATTGTTGATGTGGAATGATTTTATGATAGATCGTATTTGGATCGTGTTTTCGAATATTCCGATTGTTACGATTTGTGAGGAATACTTGATTTAGTTGCTTGCATGACTATTGTTTATGATTTGTAATTTATTGCGAATACTTGAAAATCGTTTATTGTAACGGCCCTAGGATACTTAGACATAGAAATGGATATAGGAGGTTGGTATACCAGCTGGGTTTTACTGAGCAGTACTGCGCCGTTATTATTGTGTGATTGTTGTTGCGGGGCAATCTCGGACGATCACAATGATACTAGCGATTGTTGTTGCGGGGCAATCTCGGACGATCACAATGATACTAGCGATTGTTGTTGCGGGGCAATCTCGGACAATCGCGATGATATTAGTGATTGTTGTTGCGGGGCAATCTCGGACAATCACGTGATATCAGTGACTGTTGTTGCGGGGCAACCCCGGACGTCACATTGACCCATATTCCAGTCCTAGAATGTTTAGTATTCTAGTGGGCCAGAATTGATTGAAATTGAAATGTGAACCGAATGATTTTATTGATAGCATTCATTATCGACTTCATTATTGAAATTAAAGTAATTGGAATTGTTTAATGCTTTGATTTTCGAAATTTAATTGTTTTGAAATGCAATAGAAATGGAATTGTTTTGAAATATTTATATTGTGATTTATTTGATTGAGTTTTTAGTACACCCACTAAGCTTTATGCTTAGCGCGTTAGTTTGTTTCTAACGCGTAGGTACCAGGAATCCAGAGGAGGCTAGAGACTGAAGGAAGAGCAAGTTGCAGACCGAGTCACAGAGATTGTACAGTTGGGTAGCTATATTTATGTTATGTGTATATATATTCTAAAAGCATGCATATACAGGGAATTTGTGAATATGTTTTGTAAAATGTTTTGTAATTAACTAGTTTATGACTTCTGTATTTTATTATCAAAATGATTGTAAATGTTTAAGTTCGATTTATTTTATTTTATAAACTATTTTGATAAGTCGCACTAAACGGCAGAGTGCGCAACTGTTTGAAGTGATATAGAAGTGTTGCTATTGAGAATTGTTTTTGAATTGAATTGTGTAAAAACAGGTTTTGGAAAGTCCGAAAAACAAACGGCACTCTGCCGAATTTTCGTAAAAAGTTTGTATTGAATGGGCTCACTCAAAAACGATTTTTAAACTATAATTTATATGGTTTTCTGTTTACAAAATGAATTTAGAAAATTTTGAATGTCCGAGTAGCGCACCCCGGGTCGGTCCGGCCGGCTCGGGTCGGGTTGGGGGGTGCTACACACACACACACACACACACACACACACATATATATATATATATATATATATATATATATATATATATATATATATCGACAAATGATGACTATTTATGGGTGATCTTAATCCCGAGTGTCTTATCAACTCATTCAGGTTAGATCGTGACTTTTGATTTACCATGAGTGAGGTGGAATGTAGTTTTCTCGATTAATACTTCTGTATCTTGGAGTTGCGGTTTCTAGTGTACGATAGTCTTATCCTAGACTACTCATATAGTAGATATGAAAATGGAGGCACATTATATAATGATACCACATAGGACTGGGCCACGATTTATATTAATATCTCATCAAGATTCGTTAGTAGATGAGTTCATATATATATATATATATATATTGACAAATGATGGCTATTTATGGGTGATCTTAATTCCGAGTATCTTATTGACTCATTCAGGTTAGATAGTGGCTTTTGATATACCAGGAGTGAGGTGAAATGTACTTTTCTCGATTAATACTTCCGTATCTTGGAGTTGCAGTTTGGCTTATAGTTAGGAAGGTCTGAACACAATAATGAAATCCACTCATTCTTAAACGAAATAGATGAGTAGTTCCCTTAAGGGTTGATTCGGGGTTTGAACAATTATGAGATCTCTCATTCTTTTGTGAGGAAGACATGATTTAATTGTTCATTAGAAAATCAACGGTGCTTAAGGGAAAAGATATAATTTGATGGGTATAATGGAGTTTATGACTTAACTCTAATTATGAACTACTTGTGGAGGATCATACCATATGTAAATAGCTATATCGATGGACACTGAGATTTCAGATTGTATAAAACATATGCAATTTCGAAAGTTCAGCCTCGGGTTTTTAGTGGAGTAACTCCGAGGTTAATAATAATAGAATATTAATTAAAGAGTTTTAATTAATATTTCTAAATATTATTGGAGCTCAAAACTGTAGATTTGTTTGGTCCTCTTACTAGCCCTTATGGTTGTTGGTAACGAGGTTCACGGTAAATTAATTGGATAGTCTAATTAATTATGTTACGAAAGCGACATGATTTAATTAAATAATATGATTATTTAATTAATAATTTAATAATTAATTAAATATATATTAATAATTTAGAATTATTAATTTAATTGTTAAATAGGAGGTTATGTTATCGAACCTTGACAAAATAAAAAAGGGAGGATTAAATAATTAGATTATTTGAAAGTCCCAAGAGGTCAAGAGTTCGAATCTCTAGATGTGACCGAATTAAAATAAAATTTAAAATTCTATTTGACCTGGTCAAACCTAAACCCCTAGAGGCTGATATAAAAGAGTCTTTATATCAGAATAAGCAAGCAAGTGAAAGCAAGAAAACCCTAGGCAAAAACTAAGAGGGTTCGGCCAAACACAAAAAGATTTTTTGTTCTTGCAGGGTGCGGCTTGCTATGGGGAAGACAAAAGGTGTTTTCTTCTTCTTCGCTTGTCATTCTTCTCCATCTTTACATCTGGGACGTACTCACACGCATGTTGTCAGAACGGGGTCATAGCTCAGAAAACTTGGTAGTGTCCAAAGAAATGAAAGGGTCACGAGAAACAACAAATGTATTACATTCGTATTTGCTATTCACATATGTACAAGAAACGATTTTGAAAAGAGTTTCAAATAAAAAGGAAAAATTTTAAAACTCAAATCCTTCCACTGTGTGGCGCCATCAGAGCCATTGGTTTTTGATTTTTTATATACATGTGAAAAAGAGAGAACTCTAATCTTTATGTTTCTTTTATTGATTTCTTGATATGTATGACTTGTGTAGGCACCATCTAAATATTGTTTGATTGTATATATTTAATTGTATAACATATTGTCATGGATGGTCTTTAATTGTATGGTGAATTGGGTTATATGTTTAATATTATTTTTTGACCTAGCCGCATGTTCTAGGCTATGATTTTTTTTTTTTTTTTTGTATAGCAATTTTTTTATTGTATTATTCTGTATGACGCAAAGAGTACGTGTATAGGCAAAAAAAAAAAAGCAAGGGGCAACAGCTCCTATGCGTGCAGCAGCGACTGCACGCAGGCTGCTGCTGCAGTACCTTTGGGGCTGTTCTTGTGAATTTTTCTGAGTGATTTTTGCTGCATGTTTTCTAGAAAATATTGGTGAATATTTTTCCGAAAAAATGGTAGAAAATCGAAGCAAAAAAACCACACGAAAAACTGCCCAAGCACGAGTTGCGTGGCCGCGTGCGAAGGCTGCTCGTACTAAGTTTGCGCGCTCCTGGCAGCCGCATCTTCATGTGCACTAGGTTCATTTTAGGTCTCGTTTAGACCTCGGATACATGTTAGGGTAACGCTTGGGCCTTGGTACAAAAGATGGCAGCCCATAGAAGTAATGTAGATAACCCTAAAGCTACACTTAATTTTTTTCATGTATGCGGACTTGAGGCTTGCTATGGGGTAATCTGATTCTCTTTAGCAGGAATGGAATTAAGACTTCGCTTTTTAGCCATGCAATGCTTTAGAGAGCCTAAAATAATAGATTTCATTTTAGTATTGGCTTCATGGACAGCCATACCTTGTTGATTTTTAAGTGATGGGCCTTAGGGTCTAGTCGATGATATAGGTCACTAAAATTAAATCAAGTTGGACTTGATAGGAGCCCAATACGAAAAGCGGTGGACTTGAAGACGAAGAATTACAAGAAGACCAAGGAATGCCTTAGATAATATTTTGTAATTAGTTTTGTTTAAATTAGATAACCTAAGTCACTCGGTCATACATATATCCTTTAAATTTATGTTATGAATAGTTAAGCATGATCATACATACATATGTTATTTAGATTATGTGTTCTTACACTTGCATTAAAACATGTCATACATGATTGTCATATATGATGTGTTTTATTTTAATTTTGATTAAAATGGTAAATACCTACATAATTGGCAATTGAATAATGAGTTTAGTTTTTAGGAGTAAAAACTTGGTAATACTCATTAAAGCCCTAATAATAATTAGACCAAATAATGTGATTTAGTTTCAATAAGTTAAATCTTGGTAAATTCACATTAATTTATAATCTTTTAAATAGTTTACGTAGATTAGAAATCAAATAATAAATTAGTCTTTAATAGTTAAAGATTGGTAATTTATTAAGTGTTAATAGGATTAGATTCTAATAACATATCTAGTGATTTAGATTTTACATTAACCGCTGGATCAAAGTTAAAACTAAAGACATAGAGTTTAGTAACTCGACATCACTAAGAAAAACCCTAAACAACAAATATGAGTGGTAGAGGGATATATGACATTATATCCCGTAGTCTCCATTGTTAGTTCAATACTGTGAGACTCAAGTGGGACCTCGTGATGACTTTGCTTTTGTCTTCCTTACGGAAGGCGTTCACGAGAGTCAGTACCATAGTTGATTTTCGAACGAATTGGGTTTCTGAATGTATTTCGGGATTGACCTACCCCATTGCAGCAACTCTCAAGTTAAGTTCGTGAAATCTGAAATGATGTGTTACACTTACATGGATTTAAATAAAAAAAAATTTAATTAAAATCCCGACTAAATTGTACGAGGATTGAGTGATATAAGAATAAAGAGTTATTCTAGTGTATAATTCGATTGAGAATGTCTCGATCTAACATACAAGTATTTGACCTACCCCAAAGGCGGTACTTGCTTGTGGTATATTGGATTATCGTGGCATAGTAACTCTTTTAGGGATTTTTTTAATTCATTAAACATGCATCATGTTTAATTTTGTACTAAATTTTAGCACATAGTATGAATGTAAATAAATTTTAATTTATGTTTATTTCAGCAATGTCTTTTGCATTAATTTCAATCCTTGCAAATGAAAAATTAACCGGTGATAATTACACAAAATGGAAACATAAAATGAATGCAATCATGGTCTGTAAAGACGTTAAGTTTGTGCTTACGGAGAAATGTCCTCCAAAGCCTGCTACTAGCGCACCAAGAGCCGTAAAAAAGGCCCACGAGAAATGGATTTTGGTTGATGAAAAGGCCTGCACTTTTCTGCTGGCCGGCATGACCGAGGTGCTTGTAAAAAAGTACGAGTCAATGACTATCGCATTTGAAATAATAGAGTCATTGCAGGTTATGTTTGGACAACCATTAGAGAAAAAGCGGCACAAAGCTTATTTGTTTCGCAATGCTTGATCATATGAAAGAGGGTGCATAAGTTAGGGAATATGTCATGACGATGATGTCCTATTTCTACATTGCCGAAGTCGATGGTAGGACTATTGATAAGGCTACCTAGGTAAGCATTATACTGACAACTCTTCCAAAGAGTTTTGATCAGATTAAGAGCAACTATTAGATGAACAAGTTGAGGTTCACTTTGACTTAGTTGCTCAATGAGCTCTCTACCTTTCAGTCCATGTTGAAAGGCAATAAAGGTGTTGCTAAGCCATATTCTTTTGGTTTCAAGAAGAGGTAGAGGTTTACTGGGAAAGTCAAGGCTAAGCCAGAAAAAAAAAACTTGTGCAAAAGAAGAAGATGTGCCCCAAGACTGACAAGTCAAAAGGAAAATGTTTTCATTGCGACAAGATTGGTCACTGGAAGAGGAACTGTCCAAAGTACCAGAGAAGCTCGCAATTAAGAAGAAAGTGAAAGGCAAATCAAATTTACTTGTCATAAAACCTTGTTTAGTGGATGATGATTTTTCACATTGGATAATAAATTCAAGGGCCACTAATCATGTTTGTTCTTTTTTGTAGTGGACTAATGCTTGGACGGAGCTAGATGAGAGGTGTTTTACTATACGTGTTGGAACAAGGGATTTTGTTTCAAAACGAGCAGTGGGAGCAGTTAGACTACAAATAAATAATCTTTTTATTTTGTTGAACAATGTCTATTTCATTCTTGAATTTACAAAGAATTTAATTTCTGTATCCAGATTACTTGAACAGTTTTACAAGGTTTCTTTTACTAATAAGTATGTTATTGTTTCAAGAAATGAAATGAATATTTATTCTGGAATAAATGAAAATAACTTGTACGTTTTAAGACCGTTAATTTATATAACACTGCTTAACACTGAAATGTTTAAGGTTGAAAAACCTAAAACTTATCTATGGCATCTAAGACCTGACCACATTAACCTTGACATGATAGATAGACTAGTAAAAAACGGACCTTTAAGTGAGTAAAGATCGAGACTTTACCTGTCTATGAATCTTTTCTAGAAGGTAAAATGACCAAGAGACCTTTTACTGGAAAAGGGATTAGAGCTACACAACCACTAGAGCTTATACACTCAGATGCCTGTAGACCTATGAGTGTTATAACTAAAGGTGATTATGAATAATAGGTCATATTTATTGATGATTATTCAAGATACAGATATGTTTACTTAATGCAACGTAAGTCGGAAACATTTGAAATGTTCAAAGAATTCCGAGCTGAAGTTGAAACCAATTAGACAAAACAATCAAAGCAATACGATCAGATCGTGAAAGTGAATATCTCGAGCAAGAGTTTGAAGATTATATGGTTCAATATGGGATAGTGTAACATCCCGGATTTCGGATAATTAAATTTATATATGTGAAAATAAATTTTGTGATTGGAAGGGGTGTAAATGTAATTAAAAGTATGTTTATTTTTATGATTTCCAGGTGGACCAGATGGAACGGTCCAAAAATGAAGTATGAAAATTGAAAACTGAAGCAGAGAGCATCGCGACCACAGGTCGCGATGGCTTGCTCGCGGTGAAAAACGCGATTTCTGGCAATGAGCATCGCGACCAGTCACCGCGACCACAGGTCGCGATGAACTGCTCGCGATGAAAATGGCAACGCGACCACCAGCGCGACCAAGGTACGGCGAGGTGTGCTCGCGACGAAGGCGGTGCAAACGCTCCAGTGAGTACCGCGACCTGGTGGCGCGACCACAGGTCGCGACGACGGTCGCGGCAGCCAAAAAAATATAAAAAAATGAGAAGCTTCTCGCAGAAGCCAGAAAACAGAACAGCGAGAAGAGAGAGGAGAGACCGAGAAAAGAAAAGAAAGAAAAGAGAAAGAAGAAGAAGAAGAAGAAAGAGAGAAGAAGAAAGAGAAGAAAGAAGAAGAAAAGAGGAAGGAAAGAGAAAAGGGAAAGGAAAAGGAAAAGGTAATCGTGGAATCGCGATCTCTCGAACGAAAAACGGTATCGAGGTTGTACTTTCGATTTCGAAATCTTTACGAAAAGTATTTCGTTATTGTTTTCGTTTTTGTTTCCGTTTTCGTTTTCGATTCTGTTGAAAGTTCTCGTTTTCGATTTTTGTATGAAAATTGTTTATTTTATATGAAAAAATTGATGATTGATATATCTATTGTTAATTTTGGAATGATTTTATGCTAGATCGCATTTTGATTGTGTTTCGAATATTTCGATTTCGTTCTCAATAGTTGACTTAGATTTTTGTATGACTATTGTTTATCGTCTTGAAGAATATTGCGCAAAATCGTAGATTTATTGAGTGAATATTGATTTGTAACTGATTGCGAATCTAGTTTATCGGAAACGGCCCTAGGATACTTAGACATAGAAATGGATATAGGAGGTTGGTATACCAGCTGGGTTTTACTGAGCAGTACTGCGCCAATACTGATTGCTATTGATGATTATTATGTACCTCCTCTTGGATTCGTCCAGAGGCAGGGAGACACGTACCTCCTCAGGATTCGTCTTGGGGGTTGGGAGCCACGTACCTTCCTAAGGATTCGTTCCTGGGATAAGGAGTTATGTACCTCTCTAGGTTCCGTACCCACGGTCCTAGAGTAGGGAGATACGTACCACTCTTAGGATTCGTCCTAGGGTGGGAGTTTGACCCATATTCCAGTCCTAGTATGTTGGGTATTCTAGCGGGCCAAATTTGAAGTGAACTGAAATGTGAATTGAATGATTTTATTGATCGCTTTATATGTTGACCTCATTATTGAAATTAAAGTGATTAAAATTGTTTTATGCTTTGATTTTGAAATCTAATTGTTTTGAAAATGCTTAGAAGTGAAAAATATATATATTTTGTGATTTGTTTCTCATTAAAAGTTATTTATGATTTTTCCATATTTGAGTTTATAGTACACCCACTAAGCTATATGCTTAGCGCGTTAGTTTTGTTTCTAACGCGTAGGTACCAGGGATCCCGAAGAAGCTAAAGACTGAAGAGGGAGAGATTTGCTGACAGAGTCCCAGAGTTATTACAGTTGGGTAGCTATATTATTGTTATATGTATATATTCTGAAAGCATGCATATACAGAGGACTTGTAAATATGTTTTGTAATATGTTTGTAATTAATTAATTATCGATTTCTGTTTCTCATATATTTATACACTGTATTAGAAAGTCGCACTAAACGGCAGAGTGCGCAATTGTTTGAAAATAATATTGAAGTGTTGATTTTGAAGTTGTATTTGATTTGAATTGTGAAAAACAGGTTTTGGGAAATCCGAAAAACAAACGGAACTCTGCCGAATTTTTGTAAAAAGTGTGATTTGATGGGCTCACTCGAGATGGTTTTTACATTATAACGTATGTGGTTTTCCAATGGTTTAAAAATTGATTTGATGGGCTCACGAGAAAAGTCTTTTTGGAATTTCAAATTGATTTGATTTTCAAATGGTTTGAGATTAGAAAAGTGAATTTAGAAAGTTTTGAGAGTCCGAGTAGCGCTCCCTGGGTCGGTCCAGCCGGGTCGGGTCGGGGGGTGTCACAGATAGTATCCCAACTCATATCTCTGGGAACACCACAGTAGAATGGTGTTGTGGAGAGAAGAAATAAGACCCTAATGGAAATGGTGAGATCTATGATTAGCATCTCATCATTATCATATTTCTTCTAGGGATATGCACTACAAATGACAGTATATATTTTGAACGTAGTTCCATCCAAGTCTATTCTTAAGACTCTTCAAGAGTTGTGGAATGGTCGTAAAATTAGTTTACGACATTTTCACATTTGGGGATGTCTAGTACATGTACTGAATAACAGAAGTGGATAACTAGAACCTCGTTCACATGTATGCTTGTTTGTAGGATACTCAAAGGAAATTAGAGGTGGATTCTTTTATAATCCTCAAGAAAATAAAGTGTTTGTATTGATAAACGCAACATTTCTTGAAGAAGATTATATGAGTAATCATAAACCTCGATTAAAGATTGTATTAGAAGAGCTAGAACCTGGTACGATCAGTGCTCAGTCAACAAAAGTTATTGAGAAAGGTGTTGTTCCATCAACGTATGATAGTTAAATGATTTCTAGTCAGGATGCACTACCACCTAGACGTAGTGGGCGAGTTGTATTGATGATAGGGTGTCATTTCTGATGATAGTGTGGATGCTCCATTATCATTTAGACATGCAAGGGAAGATTCTGATAAAGAAAAATGACTAAAAGCCATAAATCTCGAGATAGAGTCCATGTACTCTAACTCGGTCTGGGAACTTGTAGACTTACTTGATGGGATAAAACCTATAAGGTATGGGTGGATCTACAAGAGGAAGAGAGCAGTAGACGGGAACAAAGAGACCTTCAAGGCAAGGCTAGTGGCAACAGGTTATTTATACCCAGAAGGAGGGGGTCGATTATGAAGAAACCTTATCGCTAGTAGCTATGTTTAAGTCTATTAGGATACTCTTATCCATTGTCGTCTATTCCAATTACGAAATTTTGCAAATGAACGTTAAGATTGCATTCTTGAATGACAATTTTGATGAGAGCATCTGCATGATGCAACCAAAGGGATTTGTGTCCCAAGATCAAAAGCAAAAGGTTTGCAAGTTGCAAAGGTCAATTTATGGACTTAAGCAAGCATCTAGATCTTGGAACATAAGATTTGATACTACTATCAAAACCTATGGCTTTGAGCAAAACGTTGATGAGCCTTGTGTATACAAGCACATTATTGGCAAGAAAGTAGTATTCGTGGTACTTTACGCAAATTACATCCTACTCATTAGGAATGACATAGGAACGTTATCAGAAGTAAAGAGTTGGCTTGCTAACCTATTCCAAATGAAAGATTTGGGAGAGGTAAGTTATGTTCTAAGAATCCAATTAATAAGGGATCTTAAGAGCAAACTGTTAGCATTGCCTCAAACATCGTATATTGACAAGGTACTTATGCGATTTTTGATGGAGAACTTTAAGAAAGGTAATTTACCTTCCAAGCATGAAATTTACTTGTCTAAAGATCAGTATCCTAAGACATCTCAAGAAATTGAGGATATGAGACGGATTTCCTATGCGTCAGCAGTAGGTAATTTCATGTATGCTATGCTATGCACGAGACCTGACATCTGCTTCGCAGTGGGAGTAGCCTGCATATATTAGTTCAACCCAAGATTGGATCATTTGGTGGATGTGAAAACCATTCTCAACTATCTTCGGAGAACGAGAAACTATATGCTAGTATATTTCGGACAGGATTTGATCCCGTTAGGATATACAGACTCTAACTTTCAATGAGATAAGGATTCTAGGAAATCCACGTCTGGGTCATTATTCACCCGTGGTGGTGGAGCCATAGTTTGGAGGAGTATCAAGTAATCTTGTATTGCTGATTCCACCATGGAAGCCGAGTATATAATGGCTTGTGAAGCTGCTAAAGAGGCTGTATGGCTCCGTAAGTTCTTAAATGATCTCGAAGTTATTCTAGATCTGAATAAGCCCATGATACTTCATTATGATAATAGTGGCACTGTGGCTAATTCCAAAGAACCGAGAAGCTACAAAAGAGTGAAGCATATAGAGAAAAAAAATATCATCTCATCAAAGAGATAGTGCATAGAGGATACGTAACCGTGACGAAGATCGTATCGCAAAATAACCTGGCTGATCCATTTACAAACACCTTAACTGCTAAAGTGTTTGAAGGTCACCTAGAGGGTCTATGATTACGAGACATGTTTCACCTGCTTTAGTGCAAGTAGGGGATTATTGTTGTTTATACCCTAAAGCTTGTAATTGTAAATACAATTAGACATTAATAAAAGAAATTGTCATTCATTCAAAATAAAAGTTTCTTTATTTACGTTCATACATTTATATAATGTGCACGTAACATCCAAGATTGTGAAATGTATTCTCAATCTAATTATACGAAAATCATATACAAGAGGATTCATTTTGAGACTTACAATATAAAGAGTCTGTAGAGAGCAAACTAAGCTGGATACTTTATTTGTGGTTGATCTACTGCTGCGGTCCATTCTATAGTGTACAGTGGTCTTATCCTAGACTGTTCATGTTGTTGATATGAGAATGGAGGTATATGATGAGATGATATAGGACTAGGCCACGATTTATATGAATCTCTCATCAAGATCCGTTAGTAGATGAGATTCATATATATATATATATTGGCAAATGATAGCTATTTATGAGTGATCATAATCCTGAGTGTCTTATCGACTCCTTCAGGTTAGATCGTAGCTTTTGACTTACCATGAGTGAGGTCGAATGTAATTTTCTCGATCAATACCTTCGTATTTTGGAGTTGCGGTTTGGTTTGTAGCTAGGACGGTCTGAACACAATAGTGGAATCCACTCTTTCTTAAACGAAGTAGATAAGTAGTTCACTTAAGGGTTGATTCGGAGTTTGAACACTTATGAGATCTCTCCTTCTTCCGTGAGGAAGACATGATTTAATTATTTATCAGAGAATCAACTGTGCTTAAAGGAAAAAATATAATTAGAGAGGTATAACAAATTTTATGACCTAGCTCTAATTATGAACTACTTGTTGAGGATCACACCATATGTAAATAACTATATCGATGGATATTGAAATTTTAGATTGTATAAAATATCTGCAGTTTTGAGAGTTCAGCCTCGGGTTTGTAGTGGAGTAACTCCGAGGTTAATAATTGTAGAATATTAATTAATATTTCAAAGTATTATTAGAGCTCAAAACTGTAGGTTCTTGGGTCCCCTTGCTAGCCCTTATAGGTTGGTAACGAAGTTCACAATAAATTAATTGAATAGTCCAATTAATTGTGTTACGAAAGTGACACGATTTAATTAAATAGTATGATTATTTAATTAATATTTTAATAATTAAATATATATTAATAACTTAGAATTATTAATTTAATTATTAAATAGTAGGTTATGATATCGAACATTGACAAAATAAAAAAGAAGGATTAAATAATTAAATTATTTAAAAGTCCCTAGAGGTCAAGAGTTCAAATATCTAGAAGTGACCAAATTAAAATAAAATTTAGAATTCTGTTTGACCTGGACAAACCTAAACCCTAGAGACTGATATAAAAGAAAAAAAAATTGTTTTTTTTTTCTTTGTTTTCTTGCAGGGTGCGGCCGGCTATAGGGAAGGCAAAAGGTGTTATCTTCTTCTTTGCTTGTCATTCTTCTCTATCTCTACATCTGTGACGTGCCCATACGCGCATTGTTAGACTGCGAGTCATAACTCGAAAGACTTGATGATGTCTAAAGAAATCAAAGGGTCAAAAGAAACTACAAAGGCATTACATTGTCATTTTCTATTCGCATATGTACAAAAAAATGATTTTGAAAAGAGTTTCATATAAAAAGAAAAAATTTTAAAACCCAAATCCTTCCGTTGTGCATTTTATCAAACCAATTTTTCCTACATTCTCACCATGCACATTTACCATCATGTGTGTATAGTTTTCTCCACATATTGTGGAATAAATGTCTCCCGTTATAGAAGTAGATATCCGAACCGCGCGTTTAATGATTGATCTCGACAGGTCCCAACAGTTATTAATATTGTAATTGTACTCCCTTAAAAAAATGTAATGATCAATTTAAAAGAAAAAAAGGAAAATGTGATTGGTAATTTTTATTGGATTATGTAAAAGGGCGAAAATGAGCATTATAGCTAAATGTAATACATTCTTTCCTTTTTTTTTTTTTTTTACTTTTTAGTTGAAGTTTTTTAATCTTCATTTTTCAACTAATATTTATTTTAAAATGTTTTTCTTTAATTTTGTATTTTTTTTAAAAAAAAATCATTTTCCATAGATTTTTAAATCATTTTTCAATAATAATTTTAAAAATAAATAACTAAAATAACAAATTTTATTAAACATTTTAGTAATTTTAAAAAATATATCAGAGGAGGCGAATAATTCTCTTCTCATGCTTTTTATTAATTTAAACTTTTTTCTTATTTTTTAAATTTTAAATTAACCTATTCAAAAAAATAAAATAAAATAATGGGTGATAATTATAATCTCCTTATTCTTTCAAAAAAAAAAAAATTATAATCTCCTTATAGTTTAGGGTATTAGACAAAATGCCCTCTTAGTTTCATTTACTATCAAACTACCTCCCATAATTTTATTTTATCACCAAACTCCCCCTATCATTAATTTTTGTTAAATTTATAAGAGAAATGACTCATTTACCCTTTAAAAAATAAAAAATAAAAAGATTGACGGATCTCCATTGTCCACATGAACAATGGAGATCAAAACAAGAAAAAAATTAAAAAAAATTCAAATCAAATATTAGGATATAGACGGTGGAGATCCCTTATGAGATCTGTACAATTTTTTTAAAAAAATTTTTTTCTTTGTTATGATCTTCAGATAGACGGTGAAGATCCATCTTTTTAAAATTTTTAATTCTTAATTTATTTTATATGTTTTTTAATTTTTTAAACTTGTCTGATATTGATTTTCATTTTTCTTTATTTTTTGATTTGTTTTCTTTTTTTAATCTTCATCGTCCATGTGGACGATGGAGATCCATCAATTTTGTTTTTATATTTTTCTTAGGGTAAATGAGTAATTTTAATGGCAAGGGGAATTTGGTGATAAATTAAAATTATGGGGCTAGTTTGGTCAAAAATGAAACTAAGGGTTGCATTTATCTAATACCTCGGAGATTATGATTATTACCTTTTTTTTTTTTTTTTTTTACTTTTCTTAAAGGGTAAATGTGTAATTTCAATTATAAACTTAACAGAATTTAACGATATAAGGGTATTTGGTTATAAAATGAAAATATGGGGATATTTTGAACATAAATGAAATTACTAGATTTTTTTTTTTAATCTAACTACATAGATAATTATGATTATTACCCTACTTATTCTTACTTAGTTTTGCTTTTCTATGTATTAATATTTTAGATTTTAAAATAATTTAACAGATATGATATTGACACCAAAGATGAATGAAGGAAAGGACTTAAAAGGGCCAAATTAAAGGATTAAGATAATCTCATGTTCTAACATAACATATCTAGTAACATCTATAATATGTTTAGATTTATTTTATTTTATTTTATTATTTTTAAATAAAATGAATCTTTAATTTATTTAAAGGCAGCAGCAAATGATCTAAATCGTAAATGAAAGATACTTTATCCGAACTTAGCTCAATTAAAAGCAAGAATGAAAATGGAGAACTCGTAGAAGATATAACTGTAATACCTAAAAAAAATATATAAATATTAGGTTTTATTATATTGGATTTGGGGTTTAAGGTCCGTTATTGTTATTATTAAGATTTTTAATAGAAATAAATTTTCTATTAAGATTAGAAATATTTTAGAAATATGAGATTATAGGTTCTATTAAGATTAACTGTTTTTTTAACCCAACAAAAATTGACAACAAGGGTGGGTTAAAAACCAGAGACCGATTTTATTTAACCAAAAAAATAAAAAAGGAATAAAACACACATTATTCAATTGTTAATTTAATAATAAGCTAATCCATGTGTAAAGTCTACATACTCAGTAACTCACATATTCCTATTGACTGAAAATGGTAAACAAACCCCAATCTTAAATATAAAAGTCATAGAGGTAGGCGGAAAGTAGAGGCATATTTACTTTTTTGGTGATTCAATTTGAATAAAATCCAAACGTGAAAAAGGAACAAAATTTAAACATCTTTGGGAATCAATAAAAGAAAATTTCAACTCGAGAGATATTCATCTGCAATATGCCTTAAGCAATTATGTTTCAATCTTCCTAATGAATATAATAAAATATAATTTAGAGATTAAAAAAAAACAAAAAATAAAAAAATTAGAAAATCAGAAAAAAAAAAATGTACCTTCTAATCACAACCTGGGTTTGACTCACTTATATGTGATGAAGTCTTCGCAGAGGAAGACAACTCAGGCATTGGGTTTGGAGTTTTCGAATTCTTCGCGGGCTGTGGAGGAAGAGATGGTTTGGAGGCCGGAGTTTCGAAGATGGAGGAGACGCGAAATTTGTGATTCTGGGCAAAGAAAGGAATTACAGAGGAAGAGGAAGAGACTATTTGGATTAAGTATTAGTAATTTTTTTCTTTTTATTTTTTTATAATTAATAATTAATATATTAATAAGCGTCATTTAATAACAACCATTGGATTGATCCAAGAGCTATTAGTAAATGATGCTAATTGTATTATAGTAAGGGGTCTCTCTCTCTCTCTCTCTCTCTCTCTCTCTCTCTCTCTCTCTCTCTCTCTCTCTCTCTCTCTCTCTCTCTCTCTCTCTCTCTCTCTCTCTCTCTCTATATATATATATATATATATATAGAGAGAGAGAGAGAGAAGTGGTTGTTAATGAAGAAAGAAACTAAAAGAAGAGAAAAACTAAGAGAAAGAGAAGATAGAGTTTTAAAAGAGTCCTATGTCAAAGAGGTAAGACTTTTGATTTTTTTTTTTTCATGATTATAATATTAATCCTATTTTTTTATAAGAATAAATGAATTTTTACTTAGATTTTTACATGACTGTAGACAAAATCGAAATTTTAAAATATTTAGACTTTATTTTTCAATCTAATCTTTTATATCTTAAACTATACATCTGAAGGATTAGTTGAAAGTTTGTTTTGCACAAAAATATTAAGTATGCAATTTATGATAATTTTTCAAAATTGACTCTAAGTTTCTAAAGATTCTTTGTTCCAACGTATTAGGGTAAATGCAAAATTATTTTGACAAGGTTAATGTTATCGAAAAATTACGAAATTTGGTATAGAGACGGCTCTATATATCTAGGTTATTTCTGGAAATTTTCATAATTTTAGGAGTTATAATCTTTTTTTTTTCTTTATTTTGAAATACACAAGGTCTCTACTGAAGTATATCTGAAAGATTTGAACATCCCTAAAACGATGAGTTTTTGGAATGGATTTTTTTATAATAGAGTTTTCAAATTTTTTCTACATATATGATCTACATGTCTACTAGAAGTTTATAAAATTTTATAACGTTTTGATTAAGAAAAAATTTCTAAAAATCGGTGAATCATATATGCTTTATGAAGATTTTGTTGGAATAATGATTCAGCCCCTAAGTAGTTAGGATCTGTAGCATCAAGGAATATTATATCTTGATGTGTAAAGTGTTCATATGAATTCATTCTTTTAATTTTAGGATGAAGAGTTTATTAATTGTTGATAGGAATTGTGTAGTGCTTATTATCGCAAAGAGGTAAGTAAACTCGATTTTTCACTTGAATCATAATAAGCATATGTCTATGATTATTGATGTTTTCTAAGTAATGTTTGTAAGTGATTTAATATGTTATTATTTATATATGAATGTAATTTTTGACACTTTGGATATTTAAATGTATGAGTTTATAAGTGATATATGAATTAAAAGCATTCTCTATGATTGTGCAACTTTATAACCTAAGTTCATTACTCGTAATAGATACCTAAGTGAAGGTGGAGAAATAAGTGATAAGTGATAAGCGGGTGGTATGATTGGAAGGGTCGCAAGGATGCCTTAGATACCAATTGAGTCTTCACATTCGTGTGTTGATGTATTTGTACATGTGAGAGGACTTATTGATGATCACGACGAGGGAGTGGCTCTTACCTTCAGGCATGAGCGTTTTGTTTTTAAAATTGAACATTTCTTACTTGTACTTACCTCACATGCATTTGTTGCCAACAGGTGACTTAAGTGGCTCTGTTAAGTGTCAAGTGTTCAACGAAAGTTCTACTAATAGTACATGGATGAGGGCATTCCTAAAATATGTTTTGAATGTAAATTTTAATAAGTTTGTGTTGAGAATCTAGGTATAGCTCCAATAACAAACCCTAACTTGCACTCCAAATAACTCACATACACGATATAATTGAGTTAGATCACCTTACTTAGGGATCACCAACTCTCTAGAACGCGGGTTAATTAGCCCTTACCCTAGCCCAAGCAATCCTCGAGCACGAACTCCCACGAAAAGCTGATTAATCTAGAATTAGGTTATTAGCATTAGAACTAGCCCAAGCTTCAGAAAGCCGAAAATAGAGAATTATCTCAAGTTTATTGATAATGAATTGATTAATTCCTAATGAATACAAACTTAGCCTATTTATAATAACTCAATAACCTAATCTAGTTATAATAGGAAACAATAACAAAAAGCCTAATACAATTCTAATAGTAAATAAATAATAAGAAACTTAATACAATTCTAATTGGAAATAAATTATAATAGAATCCTAATACATTTCGAATAGGAAATAAAATAGAAGCCTAATAAAATATAAAAACCTAAAAAAAGAAACCTAATAAAACTGAAATTTCACAACCAAAACAGTGAGTGTTGCGACCCTTATGTCGCAACCGTGAGTTACAACAAATGGTCGCGGTACTCACTGTCCGCGAAAACCCTTTTTCTCCTTTCAATAAAAATATGGTTCTTATCATTCCCTTTTCCTTCAAGAATACCCTTGCCCTCAAGGGAAACATCTGAAAACATTTGCATCAACACTTGCCAAACTCTTTCTCTTATCCGTCCTTTTCACCAACTCATATACCGTAAAATCCCAAAAATCCAAAGACAGTGCCTATCCTTGGAAAGAGCAATATTAATTCTTTGTGGCTTGGATAGAGACCCAATTGATCCACCAATGTTGGACCTTATAGTAAAACCATCAATGTTTTTATCTTTGTGTCCAAGGGTATCTTCAATTGCAACTACTTGAGCAATGTGGAGTGACACTACATCAATAGTAAGCTCCTTGCTTTCTTGAACCGTGACTTGTTCTTTATTTTTCTCATCTGTCTCATACTCTGGCTCAACAAGTGGTAGTCTTATCTTATGAGTTCGCCTTGTCTCCTGAATGACTTCTCTTTCGACCGGTTCTCAAAGTCCTGACCCATGTCTTGAGCCTTGTGACCTCTGTTCTTTCCCATGAGTCCGTCTATCTATCGATTCTCTCTCCTTTATTTCAATCATCCTTTGTTTAAACCTCTCGTATGACTTTTGATTGGTCTTAACTATATGCGCGAGGGATGTGATCAGCTCTGTTAGAGATTTGAAAAGTCGTTCTTGATTCTTTTCTAAGGTTTCAAATCGTTGCTTGTTAGACTTCGATCCACTCCCATATTCGTCTTCGGTCACCATGGCTAATTGAATCAATTTTTTTTTTCTTTGCTGCTGAAATCTCACAAGAAGAACCCTAAAAATCTCTCAATGAAAGCACCAAATTGTTGAGGACCTAGGTCTAGATCTAACTTGCACCCCAAACACCTCACATACGATAGAATTGAGTTAGATCACCATACTTAGGGATCACCAACTCCCTAGAACGCGGGTTAATTAGCCCTTTTCCTAGCCCAAACAATCCTCGATCACGAATCCCAAGAAAAGCTAAATAAATCTAGAATTTGAGTTATTAGCCGTAAAATTAGCCCAAGCTTAGAAAAGCTGAAAATAAAGAATTCTCTCAAGTTTATTGATAATAATTGAATAATGAATAATGAATACAAACCTAGTCTATTTATAATAACTCAATAACCTAACCTAGTCGTAATAGGAAACAATAACAAAAAGCCTAATACAATTCTAATATAAAATAAATAATAAAAAACCTAACACAATTCTAATTGTAAATAAATAATAATGGAATCCTAATACATTTTGAATAGGAAATAAAATAGAAGCCTAATAAAATATAAAAACCTAAAAAAAGAAACCTAATAAAACTGAAATTTCGCAATCAAAATAGTGAGTGTCGTGACCGTAAGTCGCGACAAAGAATCATGGTACTAACTGTCCGCGAAAACCCTTTTTTTCCTTTCAATAAAAATATGGTTCTCATCAGTTTGTAATGTGAAAGTTTTGCCTATTGTCCTCTCTGTGTAGAAATAGTAAGTGTTTTTGTTTTATTATTTTTTATATAAAGAACTAGCTTACTTACCAAGTTTAAAACTCAACATAGTTTATTACGATTCCCATATAGTTAGAAATTGATCAAAATACGCAGCAGTGAATTTAACAATATTCATAAAGTTTATCGTTATTTATTGGTTCCATAGCCATAAGAATTCTTAAACTATTGGGGCTCGTTTGGTAGACATGACTGACTTAGACTGGACTAAGTCCTGAGATTAGACTGGATTGGACTGGCTTGGTCTGGACTGGAACTACGTCCTGACCTATGTTTGGTACTGCATCGGACTAAGGAGCTGGACTATTAAAATAGTCCAGAATTGTGTATTTCGGACTATTTTTTTTTATTTTATAAAATTATAAATATAAAACATTATTGATAGATTTTTTGTATGATATTAGTTCAAAATAAAATAAAACCAATTATGTCGCTTCAATTGATTATACAATTTTCTACTTAACTTTCAAATATCACTGTGTTTATATTATTCAATATTTGAAGATTAAATACAATGTGCAAACTCGCTTGTTGGAAACTAAAATGCATTCACATAACCCATACTCAAGTCCACATGGGTTGAAACTTACATTATTAAGTTCACATATTGTTACCCATAAAACTAAATATCATAGTTCAAAATATGTGAATACTTAACAATATAGTTCAAAACACCATAACAAGTTAGCACACTTGTGGTTGTTTACAAAATGTGGGATGCAAACCCATGTGTAGAGGACATGTCTCTACAGTTGACGACATAGCTCTCCCATGCTTCATTACTATCCACTTCAATACATTTCTTCACATCATTTCAAGCAAATCTGCTAGTGTTCATCATGTCATAAATGGTGCTGTAATTCTTTTTCCACTTCCTTAGTTTTGATTCAAGGTGTGCAGTTGCCTTTAAATTATATCCAGGACAAATATCATTTGGAGCCTTCTCTATTTGAGCCAAGCTACCAGACTTGAAGTTCCCAGTGTCACGATGCTTGCCGTTAGCCACAAAATCTTCGAGAACTGTCAGAAATGATTCCTCCTCAAATATGGTTCAAGCTCGCATTTGCTTGCTTTTACCTTGCACAACATGTTCACTAGTACCAATACTCTCCATTCCTTTAGCAAAATATGCACCATTCAAATCGAGAAAATGAGAATCACGCACATAATGAGAGTGGTAGCAAATCAAAGTATCACATTCACTTTTGAAAATGTAAAGTACTTCATACATATAAAGAAAGTCATATAAAATTAAGGTTCCAAATATCTATATCTATGGCCCTAGGCTGGTTCTAATAGTTAAAAAGCTACACAAGATACTTTTTGAACTCATAAATATCTATGGCCCTAGTCTGTCCCAGTTATGCAGATGTTTAAACAAGAAAATACACAACACTCTATCGGATTGGTATCCCAGTTGGATCCCAAGTAAGTTGAAGTTCCAATATAATGGCTTAGCATCACATGACAAGATAACAAGAAAGCCAGCTGGTCAAAATCAAACCACTTCTTTCTATGCTTAAATTTGGTTGCAGTTTGACTTGGAACAAAGACCAGAAGTACTCGGCAAGTTCCATCAATGTGTGTAATTTATAATGTTTTAACAAGTTATATATTCTTTTAATGTTTGACAACAAAGCCTCAAACTATAATTTCTTTTGCAAGATATTCAATTACTTATATGCAACAAATTTGAAGACTTATGCAGTAACAAATATTATTATGTTGCACCCATAGTTTTTCCATGAATCAAAACTATTAAATTTGGCAGAAGCCGAGAGTGCAGTAAACATAGGTGCATTGTATGTACAAGAATGAACTACTTTTAGTGATTATCTCATACACAAAATTGACAATAGAGAAAAGCAAGGAAGAGAAATGCACCAATGTGCCATATACATGGAACTTTTCTAGCATAAACTTCTTAGATCAAATTCGCACACACCGTTTCATAAATTAAAATTATATAAAGATCAACTCACTAGATTTGTAAGAGAAACCCTAAAACAAAAACAAAAAAAAAATTGTTCAAAAAAGTTACAAATCAATTTAATTAATCTAAATCGTCAAATATTAATTAAAAAGAGGGAAAAAAAAGAAACAAAAACAAGTATTCACATGAAAATAAAAAAAAATACCTATCACACAGAAAGCAAAATTATGACAAAAAAAGTTATAAATAGGAGGACTCACACTAGAGGATGCTAGGAGCGTCGACGCGAGGAGCAAAGACCAGGAGAGGAGCAACGGCGTCGTCCGGAGGAGATGAGGATAAGCAGCAGTGCAGGTCCGTGAGAGAGAAGACTGACCGGTGAGTGGTGGTGTGGCGTGAGTCGGGTGAGTGAGGCTGAGGACTATAGAGGACTGATTAGAGAGGAAATAGAATAAGCCCCAACTTTTGAACGGGATTAAATAGTGAAGCACGGTAAATATTTTTTTATGGACTCAAGACTGCTTAGTCCCACTAAAATTAGTTCAATGACACACCAAACATGAGTCTCAGACACAGTCCTATCCAGTCCAAGCTAGTTACATGTACCAAACAAGCTCTTGAATATATAAATTTTCAATTTATTAAACAGTTAGTCATGGAATTTATATTTTTAAGTCAAAGATTCAATCAACATTAAAATTTAATAGTTGAATTATTTATTAAAAATTTATTTTTTCCGTTGAGTGTTTGATGGATAAAAAATGTCACTCCTCCGAACTTCGGGTGGAGGGTGTGACAAAAACTCTAAAAGAAAACATTGGTGGACAAACCGAATTGTCCTTTATTTATAATACACAATATACATATCATGGAGAATTACAAACACAAAGCAAGCCCCAATCAAACACAATATACATAAAATAAAACTCATATCGATCTCCATGTCATGTCCATTGGCAAATAAGCAAGATGGTACTTCTTTGCTTCAGTTTTGTCTACACTCTAATCAACCACAAACTTCTTCCTCAACTCTTGAACAAATCCAAACACTTTCTTCCCGTCAGGAAGGCTTTTCGAAACACTTTCCTTCTGCGTACATCTCTTTGCCCATGCAATGATTTGGGGGCATTCAGCCTCGATGCTGAAGTTGCCAAATGTTTCATACGCATAAAACCAGCAATAGTAACCGATCAGACACACATCGACATATCCAAAAGTTTCTCCTCCAAAGAAAGGCTTGTCCTTGAGCTGTTCCTCCAACACCTTCAGGACTTCAATAAATTCTTTCTTTGCTGCTTCCTGCTCTTCTCCCTTTGTTGACCATATCCGCCTCGATGGATTATATAGCTGCAATTTTTTATTTTTTTTATCAGTATTAAAAGCTAGATTTATAAAATTAATGAACAGGATCTATGACATTTATCAGCATCAGGTATCAGTTAAACCAAAACCAGTAATGGACACTTGACTTTGACGACTAATGACTTCTCGCTTGCAGGTGCTTTGAAGAACTTTTCTTACCACAAACACAAACCCATCAAAGAAGAAAAACTTATGTGGAACGATATCATCCCATATAAAGAAGAAAAAATAAAAAAGACCTTCTTGTCAATAAAATCGACCCAGAACCTAGCTTGGGCTCTCTGGTAAGGATCAGAGGGAAGCAAAGGAGCCTTGTCATGCCAGACCTCATCAATATACTGCACAATAATAGAGGACTCACAAACCGGCTTGCCGTTTTGAATGAGAACCGGGATCTGCTTGTGAACCGGGTTCATCTGCAGAAGAAGAGAGCTCTTGTTCCTCAGGTCCTCTTCTCTGTACTCGTACTCGATCCCTTTCTCCACTAACACAATCCTCACCCTCACTCCAAACATGCTGGGCCAGAAATCCAACAGAACAACTTCCTCCGCCATCCTCGCACAAACTGAAGATTAAAGATTCGAGAGAAATGGTGAAAGTGTGAGTAAAGAGGAGAGTGATAGCGGTTAGTATTTATAGCAGAAACAGTGTCGTCTAAGTCGGTTTTGGATAAATATGTTGATTGGTCATTTGTGGTCTTTCCTATAAGGAATTTAAAGAGAGAAAATATTTGTGGGTTCCTCCTCACACATCATAGGTCATTGCTTTCGTCATTCTTTGTTGTTTTTATCCAAGAAATATCCCCGAGAGATATAACTACATACATGATTATACAGGAGTAGGCATAAAAACTGATTCGAACCATATTCGAATCGTATTTTGTAATTTGAGTTGGTTTTGAGTTTGAGTTTGGTTCAATTTAATTTTGATTTTAAAAAAAAAAAAAAACATGTAAAAACGGTTTGGTTCAGTTTTGATAGATCCAAATCCGGTTTGACCGTCATATATAAAGAAAAAAAAAACCCAAGCAGTGCTGCCATTTCATTTTCAACATTTCATCATATTTAAAAATAAAAAAAAAATAAAAAAAACACCTAACACTAGGTCCCTTACCTTGATAGTTAGAGACCTCAAAATCCTCTAAGTCACCAAGATTCAAATCCTTAGGTAGACATGTAAATATATATTCCCACCATTACCGATAAAAATGCAATTATGTGGGTAAACCTCTTCCCGTATTGGGAGCAGACCCCTCCCATTGTTGGGAGTAGTTGTCCGAGTCGTTGGTCTCGATAGTTCTCATCTCCTATTACGGGAGTAGTTGTCCAGTCTGTGCTTGTATGATTTAATCTTAGTTAGTACCAGTAGTTTTTTGACCCGTAAAGATATTAAATTTCAAAAAAAAAAAAAAAAACCTAACCCATACACACAAGCGGCTCTTCGCCTAGTAGTGCCGCCACTCTTTGCCTAACCCAAAAAACCCTAGTAGTACCGCGGCTCTTCACCTAACCCACATACACACGCCCGCCCAGCCGATCTCCCTGCTGCCTCTCTCCTTGCTTCCTCCCCGCCGCTCTTCGCCTAACCCACACACAGAGTTTGCTGAGAAAATTGAGGTGAATCATTTTTTATCTCTTTCCTGTTTGTTCTTTTTGGTGGATAAGAATATATTAATTGAAACTGTTTTCTGTGTGTTTGGTTTGATAATAAATTAATTTGTTTGGATGTTTGTGTTTGATATGAGGTTCACTAGTTTATTCTCGATTTTGCAATTTTTTATCAATGTTTGCCGTTGAAATTCGACATGCTTGACTATAACGAGTTCTTAGTTCATTAGTTTCTGCTTTTGAAATGAAAATGCTTGATTATAAAGTATGATCTTCCACATATATCTTAGATGTTACACTTGTAAAGGGCAGCTATTAGTTGTTGAGTTACAACCCATACACTATTGTTTATTTGTGCTGTGTTGTAACATTGATATTCTGATTGTATTATTCACATGACCATATGTAAAACTTTATGGTCTTCTTTTGATTTAGAACTACAACATTTCTTATGACCATTTGTGACTTTTATTTTGAGTTGATGTAGGGAGGGGTTTGGTGTAATACCATTAGAAGTTGTGTTTTTCGCAAAACTACTCGTCGTGGTTCCTCAAAATTTATGGAAAAGCTACTACCTTTTATGGGAATATTGAGCACCAAAACTGAAGAAAATCCAGGTTTCTCCAAATCTACGTTCCTTTACTTGCCCGTCTATATTGTTTATGATTTTCTGCTTCCATTGTTTGTATGGCTGGTTATGTGCAACGAATGGTAAATCTTTTGGTTGGTCTTCTTATGCTTGCAGATTTGTAACACCCCCTGACCCAAATCCGCTCGGACCGAATCAGGGAGCGCTACTATATACTAAAAGCTAACTTTTACTGTAGATACACATATTTTATATTTATATTAACATACATTTGAAAATGGTCCAAAGAATTTTCGAAAATCTTGCCAGAGTTTCCTCTGTTTTTCTGACTTTTCAAAACCTGTTTACAAATAAAATTTATAAAATCAACTTCCAAATTCTCAAATCAATTTTGCGCACCCTTCCAAATATAATGCGACTTACCAACCAATTTATCACACTATAATTTATAAAGATTCACATAACATAAACATATCATAAAATATTTACATAGCGGAAGCTCGTTAAATATTTACAAACAGTTTCTGTATATGCATACAGTATCAAAATATATAAACTTAATACAAACAAACTACCAAAATGTATGCAGGAAAGATGTGATCCTGACTCTGGTTCTGCAACCTCTACTCTTCTTTATCTTTTTCGCCTTTGGAACCTTTGTTACCTGCGTGTGAGAAAACTCAACACGCTAAGCATATTGCTTAGTGGATGTACACAAAATTGTATATACAAATATTTTATATCAATGAAAACTATAAATAACAAATATATAAACAATCTATATGGGGCTCATATCAAATCAAATATCCAAAATCAATCAACAGACAAATTTTTCATAATTTCTCAAACGTTTCCATATGACAAATCAATTTTCAGATTGGGCTCCTGACATACAAAACATAAGTTATCGGACTGGATTACGGGTTGTTCAGCATTGGACGCAAACGGGGCCACTCACCGAACATCAGATCAGAATGGAACACCAACGGAATCACCCACTGTAAATGTCTCATGACAAATTTCAGAACCCTAGGTATAATCGGCACAGTACTGTTCAGACAGAAACCCAATTGACATGTCAACCTCCTATATCCATATCTATGTTCATACACATCAGAGCCAAAATAATTTCTTCAATCCAATGTCAACATATTTTATTTCTTTCCGAATAATCGAATTCAATTGCAATACATATCAATATATTTATATTTTTGCAAATTCAAATTTCATCAAATATAATATAACGGAAATATACGAATATATTTATAAATCAATAATCATGGTAAGTCAATCAAAAATATACTCAAACGTATTTCATAATTCCATTTCGAATCAAATTGCCCCAAAATCATTTTCTGATACATTTCACAATATAATATAATTTAAGTCACTTTCAACAATATATTTTCTTAACAATATATTTCCAAAACACTATTAGAACCAAATCGTATTCAAATCATTCCTAAATCAGTTTCAAACTATCCATTCTACTCAATAGCATTCAAATAATTCAAAAACTATAAACTTCGATAATTCCGAAAATTTCTGGAAAACTAGAAAAATTCAAAAACTCGTATATATCGAACCTGAACTATATTCGATAATCAATATAATTCAAATAACGCAAATGTAATCAATTTCAATCAATTTCACCCTTTTCTTGGTGCATTGTTTTCGACCGTTCAAATTGGTCCATTATGAAACCTAAAAATATACATACATTTAATTACAATTTTACCCCTCAAATCATAAAAATCATATTCACATATTCAAAATGAATTCAATCATACTTTTCATATGTATTCGAAATTAGGGATGTTACAAGATTTCTTCAACTGGAACAGAGTCAAGTTGAGATACTGCGATAGGGCATTGTTAGCACCATTTCCTGCCGGAAATGGGGCCTCATATATCAGTGCTTTTGTCCATTTTCGGGCGAGTATAGGATCTTTTTGATGGTTTTTTTGAGTGTGCAGGTTCTTTCGGAGAATTTGCGTGATTTCAGCCGAAAATGCGCAAGTACCATCCATTTGAGCAAAATCCTTCAGAGACCAAAAGACAGAGAAACTCGCAACTTGGCTCGCGAATTGCTTGCGAGTTGGCCAAGTCGCGAAGGCTATCAACTTTAGGAAGACCGAGGCACACGCGACTTGCTCGCTAGTTGGCCAAGTCGCGAGGGCTTATTTCCCAGGATAGAGCGAGCTTCACGCGACTTGGCTCGTGAGTTGCCAAGTCGGGAGGGTTGATTTATGGGAACCCTAGCCGACCTTATATAAAAGGAAAAAAAAAACAGAATTAGAGGAGGGAGGATCCAGGACTTTTGAGAAAACAGAATTAGAGAGAGAAGAAAAAAGAAGAAGAGAGAAGAGGGCCTAGGAGACTAGCCATCAGATTGATTCTCCAGACAACTTCAATTGCTCAAAGGAATCGGACTTGTGTACGAAGAATCTTAGTCGAGACGGTTTCAGACGAGAGTTCAGCCGTCAAGAGTTCTCTTTCACCATTCTTTCCTTAAGCCTATTTTGTTTATGATGTTCTTAATGAATCTTATGTATTTTTTATTTTTTTCTAGTCATGAACTAATTTTCTGTACTAGGGATAATGATGGAACTTGCTATGATTTTTTATCAAGATTAATAGATGTTTGGATGATTTGAGTTATTTGGTTGAATGTCTCTTTAATGCTTAATTGATTGATTATTGTCTGATCACCAGTTTTCAATATCTTGTTGTTGTGGGTCAAGTACCGGGAGGAGACGCCCACAACGTGTTTGATAAATTGACACCATAGTCTAGGAACCAAATATAGATATTATGTGATCTGATATATTTCTATGCTTATTGCATTCTCATATATCTTGACATTCATCGAGAGATAGGGTGTTAGTGTATGTGGAATAGGTTCGATTTGCCTTGAGAGAGGATTTCAGATAGCCATATAACATAATCATCAACCTTTAGCTTGAATATTCCTACAGAGTTATCTTACATCATTATGATTAGTTAGTGAAATCAGATTCCCTAGTTCCTTTCTCCTTGATATAAAACCCAATTATTTTCTAGTTTTATAGATTACTTAGGTTGCAAGTTACAGGTTCACATTCATTGATTTTAAATTTTAGATAGAATTAGACTTAGTTATTTTCAATACTGAGCTTCTAATCGTCCTCATGTGAACGATAATCTGAACTCACATTCTATATTACTTGTGCTAACCCCGTATACTTGCAGGTACACAAAAGGCGTAACAGGCATATTTTAGTGGGGATAGTCAAATGATAGTTTAGTTTGTAGTGATCCTCATGTCAGTTAATTGGTTCTTTTGTTGAGATTTAAGCCCTAAAGTTTGTAATTGTAAATGCTATTAGACATAAATAAAAAGTTAAATGTTTATCATTAAAATAAGTGTTTTATATTTGTTCATACATTTATATTGTGCAAGTAACATCTGAGATTGTAAGATGTAATCTCAAAATGAATATATGAAAGTCATATAAAGTAGGATTCATTTTGAGACATGCAGTCTAAAGAGTCCGTAGAGAGCAAACAAAGCTGGGTACTTTATTTGTGGTTGATCTACTGCTGCGATCCATTCAGTATCGTACAGTGGTTTTATCCTAGACCACCCATGTAGTTAATATGAGAATGGAGGCACCTTATATGATGAGATCATATAGGACTGGGCCTTGATTTATATGAATCTCTCACCAATATCCGTTAGTAGATGAGATTCGTATATATTGACAAACAATGGCTATTTATAGGTAATCTTAATCCTGAGTGTCTTATCACTCCTTTAGGTTAGATCGTGGCTTTTGATTTACCATGAGTGAGGTCGATGTAGTATTCTTGACTAATACCTCCGTATCTTGGAGTTGCAGTTTGACTTGTGGCTGGGAATGTATGAATACAATAGTGGAATCCACTCCTTCTTAATTGAAGTAGATGAGTAGTTTCTTTAAGGTTTAATTAGGGGTTGAACGATTATGAGCGCTCTTATTTTTCCGTGAGGAAGACATAATTTAATTATTCATTATAAAATCAACAGTGCTAAAATAAATAGATATAACTAGAGGGGTATAACAGACATTATAACCCAGCTCTAGCTATGAACTACTTGTGGAGGACCACACTATATGAAAATAGCTATATCAATGGACACTGAGACTTCAGATTGTATAAATACGTCTACAGTTCTGAGAGTGCAGCCTCGGGTTTTTAGTGGAATAACTCCGAGGTTAATAATCATGAAATATTAATTAAAGAGTTTAATTAATATTACTAAATATTATTGGAGCTCAAAACTGTGAGTCCATTAGGTCCCCTTACTAGCCCTTATGGTTGTTGGTAATGAGGGTCACGGTAAATTAATTGGATGGTCCAATTAATAGTGTTACGAAAATAACACAATTTAATTAAAGAGAATTAATTAAATAATTAAATAAAAATTATTAATTGCTTTAATTATTAAATAGGATGTTGCAGGTTCAAACCATGACAAGGACAAAAGGAATTAAATAATGTGATTATTTAATAGTTCTAGAAGTCAAAGGTTTAAATTCTAGGGAGACCAAAAATAAAAGGATTTAGAATCATATTTTGACTTGGTCAAGTTAAAACCCTAGAGCCCTAGTATATATATGATACTAGAAAAATTAACCTAATGCAATTAGTCTAAGAAAAGAAAGGCACGGTTACCACAAAGAGAGAAAAGAGAAAAAAGTTTTTTTTTTTTTTTTTTTTTGACTCTTCCTGTCTTGCAAGGGGCAGCTGGCCAAGGGAAGAAGAGAGTCTTCTCTGCTTTTCTACTACCTCTATCTCTCCATCCGTAACATGCCCACACACGCGTTGTCAGACCGCGGGTCATAATTCGTATTAGGAGTATATCAGCTGATGGAGTTACAACGGGTAAAGACAATGCACATGCAATCAGTAAAGAGAAGCTTACTGATGCAGAGTCAAAGGCTGTGCATTCAGTGCACAAACAACCAACTAACAGAACTGATCATGAGAGATGGAATGATGATCAAACCATGACAAATGTCATGATCTTGTTCCATGGTATATTTTGGAGGGAAAATCAGTTAGTTAGTTTGCCATCTCATCAATTCTGTTAGGAATCTGTTTTGGATTCTGATAAGATTGAAGAGCATGACAATTGCATGCTACTCTCATCTCCTCGTGTATATATATTGAGCATTTGCTCTTGTGTATTTTAATCTAAAAAATATAGAAAAGAACAGAGGATTTTCCTCTCAATATTCTCTGCTTTCTTAGCTAAATTTTCTCAAAAAACCATGGAATTTAATAGTTCGGAAAGCTTGGTGGTGAGCCAAGAAGTCAGAGAGTCAAAACGCAATAAAAGGTAATTGTAGTTACATATCAATATTCGTGTGTATACATAAACTCGTTCCTAATTGATAAGTGTTTTCAAAATAAAAGAAAATTTTTTTAAACTCATTCCGCTGCGTTTAAACGATAAATCAATTTTTGTTCCCTTCATCTTTAATGTTGGATTTAAAGTAGATTTAGTTAACTTATAATTATTGTTATTAACTGTTTTGATCATAAAAGAATTTACAACTACGAAGTTGCAATAGGTTTGTGCAGGTTATATGCTTTTTCTAAAAAGAAAGAGAGAGAAAGTTTATAATTAGTTGTTCCAAGAGTTTATTCACTACAAGAAAAATGACTTTTGGCAACATTCATTTGGCAACACACGCAATGCGTGCGTTGCAAAAAGTCACCTATGGCAACACACAATAAATGTATGTTACGGAAGATTCCTATAGCAACATGCATGTGCACGTTGCTAATGATTAAAGACATATGACAACGCAAAACATACGAAAGTTACTCAAAGTCATAAATAGCAACGTACAATGAACGTTGCTATTATCTTATCACTTATGACAACATACGATGTTTGCACGTTGCTGAAAAGTTGAGCTTTTGCAACACAAAAAATGTAAATTGTCAAAAACCTGATACATTTAGCAACGCACCTGGTATGAACGTTGTCGTAAGTAAATCTATATCAACATTTAATTTTCGTAAGTTGTTAAAAAGTTAATCTTTTGCAACGCGCAATTCGCATGTTGCCTAAAAATTTATATTTGGCAAAACGTTGCCGTAAATATATCTATAACAATACACAATATTGTATGCTACTAAAGGGTTGATATTTCGTAACACACTAAAAAGTAAGTTGCTTAAAGTTTATATTTAGCAACACACATTTTGTGAACATTGTTATATGTATATCTATAGCAACACATAATTATGCATGTTGCAAAAAGGTTGGTCTTTTACAACGCGCAATCCGCGTGTTGCCTAAAAGATCACATTTAGTAATACACTTGCTAAAAACGTCGCCATAGATATATCCATAAGTTGAATATTTCTAAAGAGTTAGTTAAATTATTCTATTAAAAAGGTGACATCCATAAATATAATATTTTTATAACAATCAACTTTTACCAATGCTTGTTGACTTGTTCATGACAATTGATATATTATTTGAGGTTCGAGTTATACCTATTTCTTTTTATTTTTTTTAATTATGAAAAAGTAATACCTATTTCTTTTGATATATATAATTAATGTACTTAACATTTTTCAATATAATATATGGATTTGTAATTTAATATAGAATTTTTTTAATTTATTTTCAAAATTTTATTTATTCATAATTTAATTAACATATAATCTCGTATGACATTTGAGATAAAATTATATTTAATTTATAACTTGAGATCGTTTTAATTAATTAAAACCAATTAAAATTAAAACATTATTTTAATTTATAATTTAAGATTTGCATTATGAGAGAAGGGCTCAACTTTAATAATATGCAATTCGAAGATATTAATAAAATGGACCATCTTTTAAAACTATTGATATTGGTATCTAATTTTATTGATCAATTTTAGATTTAGTATACATATACATCACTCTTAAAAATAGATTTATTAGTGCAATTTTATATTAGTTTTATTTTAATTAGATTTATTTTTTTGGTAAAATCAAAATAAAAAGTAGTGGAGTTTGGACTAAGAGTTAATTGGTTGTTTTTCAAGTACAACTCTAATTTTCCTTCCCACCCAGCTTTCTCACCTGCCTACTATTGGGTTTGGTCCACTCTCATGTGGGCCACAACCAACTTGGGTCACTTAAGCCCAAAAATAAACAAGTGCAAGTGTGTTGTGTGTGTGTCAGCAACAAACAAATAAACGAAGAAGAAATTAAAGTGAGGCAGTGAACAAAAAAAAAAAAAAACAGAGCAGCTGCGCCGAGAGAGAGAAAGAAAAGGGAAAGAAAATGATGGTCTAGGTTTCAAGATCCAACGGTGGATTTTCCTCCGATCTTCTCCAAATTTCAGTATGTTGTTCGCAACGACTAAAGCTACGCATCTATCGGTTTGAATCGTTGATTCCTCTCTTGTATTGCTCCATTTGGTAAGAGTATCCAACCTTTACTTTGATGTATTTTGGTTGTAATCCACCTCTAGGTAAGATCTTGATAATAGTATGTGTTAAGATCTCTTTTGGCCATAATTCAGTGATGATAGATGCTTTTCCTTTTTATTTTTAAATGGGATACTTAAAACTATGGTGATGATGTTGCGCCAAAAGATGGGAATTTTTTATGGTCCAATTTCAAACTGAATGGGAATTTTTTGAATGGTCCAATTTAAAACTGAATTGGTCCAATTTAAAACTGAATGGGAATTTTTTGAAATTGGACCCAAAAGATCCTGCAACTATGGTGATAATGTTGCGCCACCCTTACAACTTAGTGAATTAACAGTGGGGCCAATAAATTTAACTTCATTTGTCTGGATGCTCCATCTTGTAGAATTAGAGCTTTTTTCTTGACCGCTAGATATATAAATCTTTGCTTGTTACACTTTGAATTTTTTTTTTCATTCTTTGATCATTTATAAACATTATGATATGGCATCTGTGTTGTTTGAGTTTCCCGATTTATATTTTTATGGCATTATAGTTAAATGACTCTAATCATCTACTTCTCAAAGCTTGTTAATTGAACAGTCTGTTCCTTACCTGCAAATAATTGTTTATTGTATATATGAAGTTTTTTTCACATTTAAAACTATTCTAAAATTTCTCTTTTTGTTCCATTCCAAATGCTGAGAGCAGTGTTTCTTCCTGATGCTAGTTCCAGTACTGATCATTGTTTGTTAAATAGTGTTACATGATGTTTATCCAACATATGAGTTTCATTACATCGAAATGTTACTATAAGGTCAATCTATTACTCCTGTCCCATAACAAAATGAGACTAAACGTTACTCGATCATTGATTTGGACGGCTTTATTTGAATTAGATAGGAAACTGAAAACTTTTGCCATCAAATTACTGTGTAGGTCATGCTGCTGATATGACCCACCCAGAAAGACTGAAAACGTTTGTAGCTTTTCAAAAGAAGGCTTTGGAACATGCACTATCTTGTAAGTATGTTTTTATGTTTGAGTTTCACTGAAGATTTTATCTTTGCTCTATCTCTAAGTCTGTGGTTAGATATAGGTAATTATTTCTCATCCAAAGCTGCACAGATATTTAAAAAAAATTTCCATTACAATATTCTATTCTCAAAACTTAATATTTTGGTCTCGTAGTCTGCTAGGATTAGTATTTGAAAACCCCTGTTGTCTTGTCTCTTTAGGCCTAGTAGTCTGAAGCTTGTGGGACACTTATGAGAAATTGGCATGGCTCACAAGCATTCGTTCTGGGCAGTTAATACTAGACAATTTATTCCGGATATTTCTTCTAATATGAAATTAAACTCCTCTGCATCTTGTTGCAGAGTGAGCGAAACAACTCATTTGAGTTTTTAACTAGTGTGGTGATGTGATGCATGTTTTATTGCAGTTCTTCTCGTTTTTGTCACTATATATTATTATTTTATACTTTTACATCCCTTTGGCACATGTACAAATACACATTTGCCAATGCCAAAATAGTCTAGACTGACACCTATATGTCAATATCAAAATAGCCTAGACTGACACCCATCAGCCACTCTTTTTGACAATTTTACCAATACCATAATAGTCTAGACTGACAATTTAGGTAGCTGTAAGGGCACTGGAAAGCTCTGTGAATAGCAAGCACCAGGTCAAAGATTTTTATTTACCAAATCCTTGTATCATTTTCTTCTCGTTTTTTTCACTATATATTATTGTTTTAGACTTTTAGCAAGAACACTATCTTCTTTTGCTTCAAAATTAGATTCTTTAGACTGACAAAATATTATTGTTTTATATATTATTGTGAATATCGATCATTGCTTGCACACTTTAATTATGAGTCAAAATAGTACAACGCTGGTAGTATAGTTAGGTAACAAAAACTTTTATTATAGACTGACAATTTAGGTAGGTCAGACACTTTTTATTGACAATTTCATACTCTAGATCACACTTCCTTGCCTTATAAATCACACTTCCTTGTCTTCTCTAGTTATCATAAATCTACAAATTTTTACAAAACCAAAAGAGAAGAAAAAGAGCGTGTATAACAATGGAAAATGCCATGTCACGCCGTTTTAGCAATATTTGTATCTTTTGTGGGTTTAGTTCTGGTAAGAATAGAGAATTTGAAGAAGCTGCTGAACAGCTTGGTAAGGTATTAGCAGAGAAAAAGATCCATTTAGTATATGGGGGAGGTAACCTTGGGTTGATGGGACGTGTCTCAAAAGCCGCTTATGATGGCGGAAGTCAAGTTTTAGGTATCATTCCAAAAGCTTTGAGTGTGGGTGGTGTTACAGGCAACACAGTCGGAGAAGTGCAGATTGTTTCAGATATGCATGAACGTAAGGCTGAAATGTTTAGCAATGCTGATGCATTCATAGCCTTACCAGGGGGATTTGGAACCTTAGAAGAACTCTTTGAAGTTACCTCATGGGCTCAACTCAAAATCCATCAAAAACCAATAGGCTTGTTGAATGTTAATGGTTTTTATGATAGCCTGTTATCTTTCTTAGATCACTCTATGGAAAAAGAATTTATCTCACCTCAAGCTCGACGAATCCTTGTTACTGGTTCTAATGTTCATCAGTTGATTGAACAATTAGAAGCATTTGTTCCCGAATATGATATAACCACATCTAAGTTAGATTAGTCGATTGATGAGGGTAGCAAAAAGCGCAAATTGGCTTAACCTTTGTATTTTTCTTCCTATTCTTGTTTTCAATAAATATGTTATTTTTGTTTTCATAAGCTATTCTTCTCACACACACACTTTGACATTTAATTGTGGGTTGCAAATTGAAGATTATTAAGAATCTATTCTTGTGTGTTAACAAAATCAACAACCAAAGGCAGTGAATCCTCCTCTTCTTATTCTTTCCTGCTAAAAAATAAATAAAAATAAAAATAAAAATTTGATTTGAAGCAGAATTTAAAAAAAAAATGATTTAGAGCATAATTGGTTTGTGAAAAATATATATAAGATTGTGAAAAATTGTTGTCTTTTTCATGAGACCAAAATGATTCTGTTTTCATTTAACAAAAACAAAAACAAAGCAAACTCAGATACACAAAGACCAACTGCTATGGTATGATTCTGTTTTGATTTAATATTATTTTTTGATATAAAAGTCATTTTTTTGTGTATTTATATGTATCAATTACATACATTTCTCTATGATTTATTTTAGTCTCATGGTTAATGTTTATCATATGACTTTGGTAAGAATAAGTTGATGAGCAAAAGAAAGATATGATGTGGTCATAAAAGAGAAAGGGTTGATGTTTGGGTTGAAGGACGTAAAAGAAAGAAAAACAAGCTGTGAAGCAGTGCAAACTGCTATGGTAAAATCTTTACAAATATTATATTGTACAATTACGCAAGACATGTAACAATTTGAAGATGCACAATGTCATTTGTTACATTGGTACCCAGATGATGATTCTGAAGATCAAATTGTTACTGAAGGCGTGATTTCAAGTATAAATCCAAAGGATAAATTCCACAACATGCCTCTTAGAAGGCGTTATTGGAGAGTTTGGATCGATGCGGTTTTCATTAATATCGGAGGATATATGGATATACTTTTGACACATATAAAGTTAATTTTGTTGTTTCTATCATTTTGTCTAACACATTTTGGGGTTGACACTTAGATAATTTGATTTTAGGTACTTGCCACTTGGAGAATTTTGTTTGGACATGTTATTATGGTGACATTGATTATATTTATATATTGAATTTGGAGAACTAAATTATAATTTGTATATTTTAATTTTATCATATGAATTGTAATTTTGTACTTGTACAATTCGTACCTCTTACAGGTATTTTTTTTAATTGAAAATTTAAAATGTTCGAAAAAATAATATTGATTTTTTAAAAATAAAACAAATAAAAAATTTTTTGGCAACACACATAAAACGTTGTCTTAAACAGGCTTTTGGCAACACACATTGTATGTTGTCTTATACAGAATTTTTAGCAACACACAAAACAAACTTGCCTTATACAGTCTTTTTGGCAACATGTAATTTGATGTTTCCTTACATATAACCTTTTAGCAACATACGTTACATGTTGTCATACACATACTTTTGGCAACACACATCGAACGTTGCTTTAAATTTACTTTTGGCAACGTACGTCTAATCTTGTCTTTAAGTGCTATAGCAACGTACAGTTTATGTTATTTTAAATGGTTATAGCAATGTACAGAATTCGTTGTAGTAAAGATTATGCACGTTGTAAAAAATATACGACAACACACTATACACGTTGCGAAAAGCCTACGGCAACATTCAATGTGCGTTGCGAAAAGTGGCTGGACTTTTAGCAACATGGCCTTCAGCAACGTATGACCATTTGTTGTTAAAACTTTCAGCAATGCAATTAGTCCGTTGCGGTATGTCATTTTTCTTGTAGTGATTTACTTTGCTCCTGTATTCTTTTGATGATCAGGATCGCATTGCTGGCGTGTGGGGGCTTCTAGATCTGGTCTCTGTAGTTACACTTTGAGGGCATAAAAGAGGGATTTCGTCTGTAGAGTTTTCACCAGTTGATCAGGTTGTCATAACTGCTTCTGGTGACAAAACAATAAGATGTGGTCTATATTGGACGGTTCATGCTTAAAAACGTTTGAAGGACACACATCAAGTGTACTAAGAGCATCTTCATCAAGTGTACTAAGAGCATATTTTCTTACTCTTGGAGCTCAAATTGTCTCCTGTGGTAACGAGGCTTGATGTTTCTTGATTTGGCTTTGTTATTGTGATTACATATTTGATGAACCAAGTATTACTTTTAGGTGGGTGCTGATGGTTTGGTAAAGCTATGGATGGTCAGGACTAGTGAATGTATTGCCACACATGATAAGCATGAAGACAAGGTGTTGCACTAGTTCCATTTGACTATTAACTGTCTTCCTTTGAAGAAATGCTGTATTTGGTTATTTCATTTTATTATGTATATGTCACTGCTTTGGCTTCTAGGTATGGTTTTCAAATTTGAATGAATTATATGCAGTCTGGTTGCTACTTACATACAAATGTAAGGAAAGTTTAATCAACAGACCTATTATTATCTTTTGTATACAAGTGTTTGTTTAAATTGCTGTGTGTCAAGATGTTAAGTCTTTCTAACTAATTGAATTAGAATACGTATCTTTTTGATACATTGTATATTTTCCTCACAAGATGTTGATTCTATCCCCAGTTGGAAAAATAAAAAGAGAGGAAATTTTCATCCGCAATCCACCTCCAACCTGTAATAGGGTGGAACGGAGACCAGAAGGGTAGACATCTAGATTATATCTTCAGAAGGGTAGAAATTTTCAGATCTGTAATTTGTATTTGATATGAAATTTTGGACTGTTGGGGTTTGATATTATTTTGGATTGTTTTGTACTCTTATTATTTTGAAATTTTTGACATTTGGTCATTATGTTGAATTTTATAACGTTGGAGCAGCAACTTGAATTCTAAAAACAATAGCCTAAAAACTAAAATTAAAAACTATAGTCCAAATTAACATTTAAAACTTATTAAAATTTAAATATATGACAAAGGCCCATTATACCCAATAAGTCCAAAACCGTATTGAACCGAATCGAATTGTATTTCTTCGATTTGGTTCGGTTCAGTGTATACCTTCAATTTGATTCGGTTCAGTTTGATTTTTCAAAACCCGTATAAATTTCGAGTTGTTTCGATTTCACTTAAAACTGTACCAATTCGAACTGTGCCCACCTCTATACATGACAATCAAATATTACACAAATATTCTCTACAATTAATAGTCAACTATTAAATAATAACAGTCAAAGAATAAAAACCTCTTTCACCCTTTAAACTAAAAAAAATTATATTATAGTTGATTCTACATCAATACAAAATTATTTAAAATTAATTAAACTACAAATAAAAAAATAAATAAAGGAGATATGATCTCTTCTTAGATGGATGGAGGAAATCTTGATTTTATATATATATATATATATGGAATATTATTAAAATTTCCCTTATAGTTTAGTGTATTTGTCAAAATCCCCCTCTAGTTTCATTTATGGCTAAAATTTCCCATATAGTTTGGTGTATTCATCAAAATCCCTTTTACCGTTAGTTTTAATTACCAAAATGCCATTGACCGTTAACTTTTCAGATAGAAATATTATTAAAATCCCCCTCTAATTTGATGTATTAGTCAAAATCTCCCCCAAGTTTCATTTATGGTCAAAATCCTCCTCGTAATTTCACTTTATAGTCAATTATTTCTATATCGTCAGTTTTAATTTCCAAAATACTTTTAACCGTTAATTTTTTTATTAAAAATTTGAAAGCACCAAGGATATAAAGGTAAACACACACACACACACACACACACACACACATATATATATATATATATATATATATATATATTAAATTAAAATATTTTAATTTATAATATCAATCAATCTCTATCTTCCATCATATGATGGACAGTAGATATTAAATATAAAATATTAAACAATTTAAAAATTTTAAATCTATGGAGATAGACGGTGGAGGTCCATTTTTTAATTTTTAATTTTTAATTTTTTTTATAATTTTTTATGTATTTTTTTAAAAATATTTTGTATTTATGATGTTTACTATCCATCTATAGAGATGTACGGTAGAGATCCATCTTTTTTTAAATTTTTTTAAAAAAAATTAGTAATTTTTTTTTTAAATTGTGTTTATAATCTCCACCGTCCATAGATCCAACTTTTTTTAATTTTTTAATTTTTAATTTTTTAATATTTTAAATTTAATCTCTAATGTCTATTATAATATGGATATGGACGGTAGAGACCTATCTTTTTATTTTTAATTTTTTAATTTTTTTAAAAAAAATTTGTAAATTTTTTTAAAAAAATTGTGTTTATGATCTCTTAACTTTTTTTTTTTACTTTTAATTTAATCCTAAATTTCATTTTAATTTTTTTCAAATGCAGCTTCTTAGATTGTTCTAGTAGTTGGTTGTAGATCACAAACATAAAAGAAATGTTTTTAACTCTAGCTGTCATCTGTCTACCATGCATGGGTCACTACATTTCTTGTTCATTTTTTTCTTTTCATAGTAGAATAAATAAATAAAATAAACATAATTGTAAACTGTAAAGTCGAGTGTATATCTACTTCTTATAGTGCTTCGTGTAGATGTGTATACTATAAAGTATGGATCTTACGCTAAATTGTTGGTAAAACTTTTCATGAATTTGATCGACTTTTTTGTACTCATCTCTATGAGATGGATCACATTTTATGTACCAAAAAAATAGTGCAAAAAGGGAAAATATATAATTGTGAGGAGTAAAATATATTAAACATTGAAAAACAATTTTAATAATAAAATAATTAAAATAATCACCAACTTTGACAAAGTATTATAATTTTTTTAACTACATTCTCAAATCTCATATTGAAAGTATAGGAAAAACAGTGAGTACGGTGCAACGGAAGGCGCAAAAAAAAAAAAAAAATTTTGCATTGGTACGTTTTAAATTTTTTTCCAAAAAAAAGCGATCTTAACCCATAGTTAATTAGATATATTACAAAAGGTAACATACCTTTTGAATAACGTGAGACTTGATGTTGCGTCGACTATGAACTGCAAGATCTTCCAATCCTTCACGAATGTGGATCACCTTGGAGTGTGGGCTCCCTTTCTTTGAATTGTGTACTTGAGGATGAGAAATAAAAAACTTTTCTTTTTCATTAATCGCTCAAAACCCTTATGAGAAAATGAAGAACAATTTGTTATTTCTCTCTTTTCTCTCAGGCGAATTCTCACACTTTTTTCTAGAGATTGGGAGTTTTTTCTTGACTTATCAAAGCTCACAAAAACTCAAAACTTGCCCCTAAAAACACATGCTTGGTAAAACTCCCCTTTGGTGGATTATATAGGGTGGCTGAATTCTCCTTCATGGAGAATTTGTGTTTTACCCAAAATCTATCAATCCAAGAGTTCAATCCTGTCTCATCTCTTGAATCTATTATCCACTAATTTCTTTAAAGGATAATTGAGAATTAGTGACTTATCAAAACTTCTTAAAAATGACTAATAGTCAACTTTAGAGTTTTGATAAATATCAAAAAGTTCCTAATTTGATTTGATAAATAACTCTTTTTATTTATTTCATTATCAAATAAGGTTTTTGATACTTATCATACTATTACCAATAGTATGAAGGTAATAGTATGAAACTAGAAATATAATTCCTAGTAGAAAAGTGTTTTGACTTTTAATTAAACAATTAATTAATTACCATTTAATTAAATAATAAAATAAAATAAAGTATTTTAGCTAAATACATTAGCTAATGCCGCAAACTTTGTTTTTTCCATTTTATTAATTTCATTAGATCTCCACAAAAAGTCCACATGTGAACTATATCCATTTTTACAAAAAGAAACAAGTCCACATGCCTTTAAATAAATATATTTAATATAATTCAACAGCCTCATTTTTATTAAATGTGTTAATTATATTATCAATATATTTACGGGATGTTAAAAACGTCCCTTAGGGCCGCCCAAGGGGTTATATGCTCTTGGCTGCCCATCCTAGGTATTTTGATGAGTTACCGCATGTCTTGATTGAATACAAGAACGCACCTCTCAAAAAACTTTTGGAATAAATTCCAAAATTAATTCTTTAAGATTGATGAAATAAATGATCTGGTAGTATATAACTAGTTATCCATTCAAGTTCGTGTGGATTGGAGATCTTGGTAGGCTATCTAAATTTAAGCTCCAGTAGACCCAACTTAATCACAATCAACAAGTGATTCACTTAGGTCTGATCCATTAATTTTAGTTCATTCCACTAAAGAACTAAAATTAAACTCTTAAATAAAGATAGAATGAGTGAGCATACTAATTTGTACCCTAGACAATCTAAGTGGAGAAAGTATATCCTCGTGAAAAATACCAGTAATCTCCAAGAGCTCATAGACCGTCTATTGCTCTCCAAGTTACCATATTTACTCATATGACCATGTTTTCGAACTTAGATATTTTGACTTGTCCAGAAGCCATATTTCAATAGTCACTATTGAAAACTCAACTTTAAGATTTAATATTCAATACCTCAAAACATTATGATTCAGAATTTACAATTAGGCTTGGTTTTGAAAACTCATGTGGAATTGTATTTCCTGAAAGTTCATTCAGGACAATTCTACTTTTAGGCACGAAATTATTCATATAGTCATTTTCTAGAAATTTAGCATTCGTTGAAACGAATACCTTAAGATTTGTAGGAGTATATAAGTAATATCCTTTCGTTTCTTTTGGATACCCCACGAATATGCATGCTTCTAAACGGGTCTCCATCTTTTTTGTCTTTCCTTTTAACATGTGTGCTGGATATCCAAATATCCGTGAGTGTTGTAAACTAGGCTTTCGCACAGTCCACAACTCATGTGGTGTTTTAGGAATTGACTTAGATGGTACATCGTTTAGAATATACATAGCAGTTTGTAGAGCATATCCCCAAAAAGAATTAGGAAGCGTTGAATAACTCAACATCGATCTAACTATATCTAAAAGAGTCCTACAAACTAGTAAATGTTGCAAGATCCCAAAGGAGGCGTGGCGTTTATGGGTGTTGGATCACCGTTGAATTTTACGATTGAATTATTAATAGTTAATTCAAGATAAATATTCGAAAGTGCTAAATGATAGTTTACTTAATATAATTTTTGTTAAATACAGAAATCATGATCCCATACCCTAATCAACTTCCTAAAAGATAATACCTTAGTAATTATGTCACATGGAAAAGGAAAATTGGGTTATTGCATGCAAGGTGAAAAACATAGATTCATTATGTCTATTCATAAACCACCTGCTCCTAATAATGAATCTAATGAGTTACAAAGAGGTAAGTATAAGTAGTGGGAGTCCTCTAATAAAGATTGCTGCAGATATTATGATGTCTCTATAGGAGATGTTTTGCTATGAGTCTAGGACGACTAAGAGAAAGGAAGTAATTGCTTTTATGAATCGTAGGATGAAGTCTGGACAAGCTATAGTACATCTCAACATTGCTGAAATCAATGGTGCTAAGATAGATAGTGAGACCAAAATTGACTTAATTTTCAATTCACTATTAGATTCCTTTTGTGGGTGCAAGTTAGACTATGCCTTGAATAAAAAGGAATACACCTTGTAGAGGTTGATGCAAGATGTTCTAAGCACTGAGCAGATACTTGTGAAAGACAAAGGTCAAGAGATTCACTTAGTGGGAAAGTTTGCTACTGTTGAAACCCGTAAGAAGATTAAGGAACAACAGAAGAAAAAGCAACTTTGACCTATCAAGTAGGAGACGAAAAAAGTAACCAAGATCAAAGATAAGTGTTTCCTTTGTGGTGAAAAAGGTTTCAGGAAAAGAAAAGACTAAATAAAAATGAGTTTAAACTTGCATTTAGGCAATAGAACGTTGGTGTCTGCTAGTACAGTGAGAGATATTAGAATTAGATTCTAATAGGCATTTGGATTTGATAGACGTTTATTATGTACCTCAATACAAGAGAAATTTGATTTAAGTTTCTTGTTTAAATAAATTTGGCTACTCGGTTACTTTTAATAAAAGCTTTATTATTAGTAAGAATAACAAATTTATTTGCAAAGGTACATTGAAAAACGGCTTGATCCATTTACATAAAAACATCTCTCATATATTGGATACTGAATCAACTGAATCTAATTATAAAACAGTAAAACTGTCAAAAGATGAAACCTACCTATGGCATTTACGCCTAGGTCATATTAACCTTGATAGGATTAAAAGATTAGTGAGTGATGGACCTTTAAGTGACTTAAAGGTCGATGATCTACCAACGTGTGAATCTTGTCTGGAAGGTAAAATGACCAAAAGGCCATTCACTGCAAAAGGCACACGAGCCACTGAATGTTTAGGAATGATATACATTGATGTATGTGCTCTTATAAGCATTCAAGCTAAAGGTGGATATGAGAACTTCATCACTTTCACGGATGATTACACGAGCCACTGAACAAGTTCGATGCTTTTGACATGTTCAAAGCATTCAAAGCTGAAGGAGAAAATCAACTTGAGAAACACATAAAAATCTTGAGATCTGATCGTGGTGGAGAATATCTATCAGGTAAGTTGATGCAGATCTTATGCAACTCGCAAGTGTACGAGATCAACACAAGTAAAAAAGAGTGAGTAGAGTATCGTTCCCACGAGGACAAGGAATATCAATTATCAAAATTAACTCAACCTAATTCTATTTGGAATAACAATATTTTAGAAATTGCAAATTAACTAAAAACAATTTAAAACTATGAATCGAATTCAAGGGAATTGAGGCGTTAGGATATTCGATTTCACTTGGTTATTATTATCAAACACTCATGAGTTACTATCTAGATTGTATTACCGATGGTTGAATGCGTGCTTAAACTAGATTAACCAATAATCTCTCTCGAGTATTACCAGAATTATTCCATCGCACACCAATACCCTATCTCTCGATGATTACTGAGTGCGCGAGAACACATTAAGAATAAATAAACACAAAACAAGCAACACAAACCAATTACTATATCTCTATGTAATTTAGTATGTGATAGACATTAATACGAGCACGTGGCGGGCGCCTCCTCTCGGTTCATAACCCAACCACCTATGATGATCAGACACAATAGAAAGCAATAAACTCAATAATATCTATTCAACACATCAATAACAAATCTAAATAGAAAACCTCAATTGTATTCAATAATTAATAAACCAAGATCCATCATCAATCCTAACTATGGAAAATTAGTTCATGCTTGAGTAAAAGAATAAAGCAATAATATACTTAAATTCTAGCATGGCTAATTACAACGGAAAAGTAAAGGAGAAGAAATCTTAGAAAATTTCGTTAATTCCCAATCGATTGCTTTCCGAGGTGATGCAAAATTAATGACGAATGCGATGCGGAACGAAGATATTGCTCCCAAACCCTAGAATTTTCGACCTCATCTTCTTATTGATTGAGTCTCTATTTATAGCTTTCCCAATGAAGAATTTGAGAAAGATATAGCTTTCCCTATGAGAGTTTGAGAAGGAAAAGATGTCCTGAATTCGTGCATAAAAAAGTTCTACCTAAAAAGTGCTACCTGAGGTAGCGCTTTTTGATGGAAAAAGCTACGAGTAGAAAAGCACTAGCTCAGGTAGCGCCTCTTAGTAGCGCCACCTAATGGAGAAGAAAAGCTCTAGCTGATCAGGTAGCGCCACCTGAGTTGCTCTTCAACTTGATTTTATAGTCTATTGATCCGAAATCATCCAAAACATCATCGATCATCGAATCTCATATGCACACTAAATAAACACATCAAAACGTCCAATTTTCCTTAAGAATCGAGCAAAAACGATAAATAATGGGGTCGCAAAATCATGCAAAATACTCACACTGCATAGCAAATGTCCAGTCTCATGCATAACATAGCATACATGAGACTTCCTATTGCAGATGCATAGGGCACACGTCTCATATCCTCAATGTCTTGAGGTGTCTTAGGACATTGTTCCTTAGACAAGTTAACTCCATGCCTAGAAGGTAAATTACCTTTCTTGAAGTTCTGCATCGAAAATCAAATAAGAATCTTATCGATATATGATGCCTGAGACAGTACTATGAGTTTGTTCTTACGATCCCTTATAAGTTGGATCCCTAGAACATAACTCGCCTCTCCCAAATCTTTCATTTGGAATTGGCTAGCTAGCCAGCCCTTGACGTCAGACAACACTCCAATATCATTCCCAATGAGTAGGATGTCATCTACGTATAGAACTAAGAAAACTATCTTTTTGTCAATGATACGCTTGCATACACAAGGTTCATCAATGTTTTGCTCGAAGCCAAAGGTTTTGATCATATCATCAAACCTTATTTTCCAAGATCTAGAAGCTTACTTAAGTCCATAAATGGACCTTTACAGCTTGCAAACTTTTTGCTCTTGATCTGGGAACATGAATCCCTCTAGTTGCATCATATAGATGTTTTCGTCAAGATTGCGATTTAAAAATGCAGTCTTGACGTCCATTTGCCAAATTTTATAATCGAAATAAGTTGCAATGGATAAGAGAATCTGAATAGACTTAAACATGGCAACTGACGAGAAGGTCTCTTCATAATCGACCCCCTCTTTTTGGGTATAACCCTTAGCCACTAGCCTTACCTTGAAGGTCTCTACCTTCCCATTTACTCCTCTCTTTCTCTTGTAAATCCACTTACACCTGACACGCTCAAACGCGTGGAACCCAAGTCAGTGTGTCGAAGTAATAAATTTCCGTGAGTAGAGTCGAATCCACAGATGGTGGAACTAATTCCTTAACTAGAGATTATATAGTCTAAATAATCAGTTTTGTTGGGTTTTTAATTAAAAAAATATTAATAATGCTATAAAATACGCGAGACGGATTAAATGGAGATGAGGTATCTCACGGTTCCGATAAGAAATTTGACTATTATCGTATACATAATAAGATAATTCAACTAAGCCACACCACATGCTCCCGCAATGGTATGGTATGTGAATTCGGTCAACCACACCTATTAGTCCTAGAGTGCAATTAATCGGAAACTATAGTTAATCTAATGCCTAGGTTAATTAAGTAATTTCTTATCAAAACTAACCCAGTATTGATTTTAGAGTCAATTAAGCTCGATTGCAATCTCAATGATTTCTCATATAATATTACAATAAATATTAAATCGATTCTCATCACGGGGCATGCAATCTACTTTCGCAATCGCAAAACACCATAAATCAAACACAAAGTAATAATATAATACACTCAAAATCAATATAATCTCTGACAGTAAATATCAAATCGATCCTCATCACGGGGCATGCAATCTACGTTCGTAATCGCAAAACACCATAAATCAAACGCAATAAGATAATGCTCAAATAATCTCATTCACAATATCATGAATAATATACAAAATATATTCGTAGTCAATAAATCCGAATCCGTTCATAGTTCCGAAAACTACCTAACAACAAATCTAATCACTCATACAATCGATTAAACATAAAGATAGGAAAAGGGAAGTGATACAACCCATTCGATGAAGTCGAGAATCGAAACCCGCTTGTTTCCCGCATAGATTCGTCCTCCCTCATTCTTCGTCTTCTCTCCGACGAATCTTCGATGGAATCGCAACTAGAGATGTGTTGGTGTTGTGTGATGTTTGGGATGTGTTTGGGAGGAGCAAAATGGGTGAAGAATCACCCTTGGAGGCACTGCCCGAGCTCGCCTCCTTGCTGTCCTGGGCGAGATGACTGCCCTCTCTTATTTTCTGCAATTTTCTTTTTATAGCAGCCCGTTAGGGCTGCCATTTTTCTTCACCGCGACCACCATTGCGACCAGTGGTCGCGATGGCTTGGTCGCGGCCTTCACTGGGCGCTGGAAGAGCTGGGACGCGAGCAGCACCGCGAGGAGCAGAGGTCGCGGTTGAGCTCGCGCAGCTCACTGCTGCCATTTTCTTTCTGCACCGCGAGCTCCCCACGCGAGCACAGGTCGCGCTCGGTCCTCGCGCAGCTCACTGGACGCCGCTCTCTTCTTCATCGCGAGCTGCACCGCGAGCTGGGGCTGGTCGCAGTCGTGCTCGCGCTGGACGCTGCTGCTGGATCGTCTTCATCGCGAGGGAACGGTCGCGCGAGAGGCTGTGCATGGCGCTGTGTTTCTATTTTTTTTTGTTTTTATTCTTTATCCAAAACGACGTCGTTTTGGACCAAAGCTTTGGTCCAAAACGGCGTCGTTCAACTTAATACCCAGCATACATATGTCAAAACGCACCGTTTCACTTAAATTGGTGAACTTTCTTTAATTGCAGTTTCGCCCCAACAGTTTGCTATTCTTTCACAGATGCCCTTCCCCAAAGTTACTGAATTTACATGTTTTCCCCATAAATATTCAAAATCATCACTGAGGTCCCTAAACCTGCAAACTCAAGGAAAACACATCAAAAGCATCAAAAATACTTGAGAATACAATTAAAAGATACGGTTTAGGGGTCGTAAATATGTAACAAATATTGGTCGATCAACACCCATAGGTTTTACCCCATCCGGTAAGTCTACAAGATCCCAGACTGAGTTGGAGTACATAGACTCTATCTCTAGATTCATGGCTTTGAGCCATTCCTCTTTATCAGAATCTTCCATTGCATTCTTAAATGACAATGGGTCATCCACACTATCGATAGAGACAACATCTTATCCCTTACCTATACCTAAATAGCGTTCAAGTTGTATCACAACCTTCCCACTACGTCTAGGTGGTAGTGTATCCCGATTAGGAATCATCTGACTCTAAGATATTTGTGGATCAACAACTCTTATTGATGGAGTGCTAGTCTCACCAGGCTACAGTTCATTTAACATAATCTTGGATCGAGGCTTATGGTCACTAATATAGTGGTCCTCAAGAAACGTTGCATTTGTCGATACAAACACTTTGTTATCTTCAGGATTATAGAAGTATCCGCCTCTGGTCTCTTTGGAGTATCCTACAAACATGCAGACTGTAGATTTGGAGTCTAGCTTTCCACTTCTGTTCTTCAGCACGTATGCTGGACACCTATATGCGGAAATGTCGCAAATTAACTTTATGACCATTCCACAACTCTAGGGAAGTCTTAGGAACAAATTTGGATGGCACTATATTCAAAATGTATGCCACTGTTTGTAACGCATATCCCCATAAGGAATTTGGTAATGACGAGAAACTAATCATAGATCTCACCATTTCCATTAGGATTCTATTTCTCCTCTCCGCTACACCATTTTGCTGAGGTGTACCAGGAGCTGTGATTTGGGATACTATCCCATGCTCGACCATAAAGTCTTTAAACTCTTGGTCAAGGTACTCACCTCCACGATCCGATCGTAGAGACTTGATAGTCTTACATAACTGATTCTCAACTTCAGCTCAGAATTCTTTGAACTTTTCAAAAGTTTCCGACTTACGTTGCATCATGTAGACATATCCATATCTAGAGTAGTCATCTATAAAGGTGACATAATACTCATAACCACCCCTGGCTTTAACATTCATCGGTTCGCAGAAATCAGTATGTATAAACTCCAGTGGCTCTTGCTCTAAGGCCTTTTCCAATAAAAGGTCTCTTAGTCATCTTACCTTCTAAACAGGATTCACAGACAGGTAAGGTGCCAACCTTTAACTCGCTTAAAAGTTCACTTTTTACTAGTCTGTCTATCCGGTCAAGGTTAATATGACCAAGCCTTAGATGCCAGAGATACGTGTCATCATCTAGAGAAATCTTATGTCGTTTAGTTTTAGATTTTTCAACCTTAAACAATTCGGTGTTGAGCAGTGTTGTATGTATTAACGGCCTTAACACATACAAATTGTTTTCATTAATTCCTGAATAAATATTCAGACCGTTCTTTAAAATAATAACATATTTATTATTAAAAGAAACAGAATATAATTGTTCTAACAATTTAGAAACGGAAATTAAATTCCATGTAAATCCAGGAATATAATAAACATTGTTCAAAAGTAAAAAATCTAGTATTATTACAAAAATTCAATTTTATTGAACCCACTGCTCGAGCCGACACGACATCTCCCGACCCCACACACATCGAGAAGGCTCCCTCCTCTAGCTATGTCCAAGAATCAGTCTACTGCAAAGAAGAACAAACATGGTTAGTGGCCCCCGAATCAACTATTCAGGGTGAAGAATCATCTTCCACTAAACAAGATTCAAGAACTAGTAAATCATATTTACCTTTCTGCTTTTTCTTCTTGGCTACCTCCTCTAGGTACTGAGGACAGTTCCTCTTCCAGTGCCTGACTTTGTTACAATGGAAATATTTTCCCTTGTCTTTGTCGGTGGAGGTGCCCTTATTTTTGCCTTGGTCTTTCTTGGGCTTGGGCTTACCTTTAGCCTTTCCAGCAGACCTCTTCCTCTTCTTATTTCTAGAAGAGGAAGATGGTTCGACAACATTTGCCTCACCGGTCTTCACCTTATTGTCCCTAGTCAAAGCCTCGAAGGTGGCGAGCTCATTGAGCAATTGAGTGAGACTGAACTGTAACTTGTTCATCCCGTAGTTGCTCTTAAACTAATCGAAACTCTTTAAAAGAGTTGTTAGTATGATGCTCACTTGGCTAGGTTCATTAATGGCCCCGCCATTGATTTCTACCGTGTTGAAGTAGGACATCATGGTAAGGACATGTTCCCAAACAGATGTACCTTCCTTCATGCGAGCAAGCATAACGGCACGAACAGCTTCATGGCGTTTTTGCTTAGAGGGTTGCCCGAACATAGCTTGCAATGACTCCATGATTTTGAATGTTGTAGTCATTACTTCGTGCTTTGTGACAAGCACTTTTGTTATAGAAGTTAACAGATATGTATGGGCTTTCTCATTAAATGAGACCCATCGCTGGTATGCCTCACAAACTCTTTGTGGGGCATTGGCAGCAGGCTGTGGAGGACATTCCTCCGTAAGCACAAACTTAAGGTATTTGGTGATCAAAATCGCGTTTATATTAAGTTTCCACTTTGTATAGTTATCACCAGTTAGTTTGTCGCGTGCAAGTATTTGTAATAACGCAGAAGACATTATTGCTGAAAAATAAATAAACATCCATTCAGTCATTTATTAAAAATAAGTGCTAATACTTTTGCATAAATTTAAACATGATGCATGTACATGTTTAACAAACTAGAACTACCCCAATAAAAACAGTTACTACGCCACGATAATCCAACATACCACAAAGAAATGCCGCCTTAAGGTCGGTCAAGTCCTTGCATGTTGGATCGAGACATTCTCAATCAAATAATATTCTAGAATAACTCTTATTCCATATTATTCAACCATCGTTTATTTAGTCAGGTTTTCGATTAACCACATTTAATCTAAACCTTGTGAGTGTAACCCATCATTTCAGATCTCATGGGCTTAACTCGAGAGTGCCGCCTTAGGGTCGGTCAAACCTGAAATACCCCCAGAAATTCTATCCGTTAGGAAGTCAACCTTGGTATTGACCTTCGTGGAAACCCTCCTTAGGGATGACGAAAGCAAAGCCGTCACGAGGCCCCACTCAGATCTCACGGTGTTGAACTAACGATGGAGACTGCGGGATATATATGTCATATATCCATCTCCCACTCACTATTTTAAAACTTAGGGTTTTCTATTCGTTAATGCACCTAGACTCTACAGGATCAAACGGCTAATTTTAATCAAGTGATCTAGGGCATTAACTAATTTATTATTAGAATCATATTCTAAATAATTATGATTTTTAACACTTAAAAATCTATAAGTGAATAATCTAAACTTAGGTAAACGTTTTACTAAAGTTAGATTATTAATTTGGTGTTTACCAAGTTTTAACTATTTAAAACTCTAATATATTATTTGGTTCATTTATTTATTAGGTGATTAATCATATTAAACCTAATTTAATAAATGAACATATTAATCTAAATTTATTAAACACTTTAATAACAAGATTAATATTAAAAGAATTATTCAGTTTTTAACTATTAAAAACTAATCATTTTTCATACCAAATTATAAATATATTATTTACCATTTTAATCACATTAAAACAAATCATATATAAATGCGATGATGCATGTATGACAATATCAACATATATTTGTGTAGGCACACTTAAATCTAAATGACGTGTATTTGCATGACAATGCTAAATTATCACATAATAAAGTATACATGAGTTAACCGAGTGTTGTGGATTATTTAACCTAAAAAAAATTAAAAACTAAATTACAAAAATAACCCCAAGGCATTACTTGGTCTTCTTGTAACTTTATAGTCTTCCAGATTCTTCAGGACTCTCTGATTCATCTTATGAATCCAGAACAATAGCTAATTTACGCACTAAAAACTTTGTGCAATGACATCTCGGGGTCTAAAAAAATTGATTGGTTTAAAATTGTAACAAAATGCGCACGCAGTGCACATGACATACAGTGGCATAGCATTAAACCAGCATACTTTTTATTTTATTTATTTAATTTTTTTTTTAAATCACAGCCATGCACAAATCAGTTTTGTCTTTTGTGTATCAGCTTGCAAGTTTGCGCAGAGTCTTCAATTATTCAGTTTTAATCACAAATTGTTCATCGATTTCTGATATTTTCGTCTTCGATTATATTTTATATTAAAAATATATATAATACAAAAATAGAAAACTGGAAAAATAAAATAAATTATTTACAATCCAGTAACACCTAAATCCACAACACCATAAAATGCATTACGCGTAAATGGTTTCAAAAGTTTCCGACTTATGTTGGGATTTATGCCCTAAAAGGTTGTAAGTGTAAATTATTGAAGACAATAATAATAATTATTCAGATTATCATTCAATTTTATAAAAGTTTTATATTCAGTAATACATTCGTATTGTGCAAGAACATCCTAGATTGCAAGATGTAATCTCTTAATGAGTATATGATGGTCATATAGATAGAAGATTCATTTTGAGACGTGCAATCTAAAGAGTCCGTAGAGAGCGAACAAAGCTGGGTACTTTATTTGTGATTAATCTACTGCTGCGATCCATTCTATAAAGTACGGTGGTCTTATCCTAGACCGCTCATGTAGTTGACATGAGAATGGAGGCACCTTATATGATAAGATCATATATGACTGGGCCACCATTTATATGAATCTCTCACCAAGATCTGTTAGTAGATGAGATTCATATATAATCGATAAACGATGGCTATTTATAGATGATCTTAATCCTGAGTATCTTATCGACTCCTTCAGGTTGGATCGTGGCTTTTGATTTACCATGAGTGAGGTTGATGAGAATCTCGATCAATATCTCCGTATCTTGGAGTTACGGTTTGGCTTGTAGCTGGGAAGGTTTGAACACAATAGTGGAATCCACTCCTTCTTGATTGAAGTAGATGAGTAGTTCCCTTAAGGATTGATTCGGGGCTTGAACGATTATGAGCGCTCTCCTTCTTCCATGAGGAAGACAGGATTTAATTGTTCATAAGAGAATCAATGGTACTTAAAGGAAAAAGATATTTCTAGAGGGATATAACGGACTTTATGACCCAGCTCTAGTTATGAACTATTTGTGGAGGATCACACTATATGCAATTAGCTATATCAATGGACACTGAGACTTCAGATTGTATAAACACGTCTACAGTTCTGAGAGTGCAGCATCGGGTTTTTAATGGAATAACTCCGAGGTTAATAATCGTGAAATATTAATTAAAGAGTTTTAATTAATATTACTAAGTATTATTGGAGCTCAAAACTGTGGGTTCATTAGGTCCCCTTGCTAGCCCTTATGGTTATTGGTAACGAGGATCACGGTAGATTAATTGGATGATCCAATTAATAGTGTTACGAAAGTAATGCGATTTAAATAAAAGAGAACAATTAAATAATGTGATTATTTAATTAATTAGATATTTAATAAAATAATAGAAGAAATTAATTATTAATTATTAATTCTATTTATTAAATATGAGGTCATGTGATTAAATAATGACTAGGACAAAAGAATTAAAATAATTAGATTATTTTAATAGTCCAAAAGGTCACAGGTTCAAGTCTTTAGGTAGACTAAAAATAAATAGGATTTAGAATCCTATTTTGACTTGATCAAACTAAAACCCTAAAGGACTACTATATAAGTGTTATATAGTTAGGAAAAACCTAACCTAGCACACAAGTGAAAAAGAAAGAGAGTTCGGCCACCAAAGAGAGAAAAGAAAAAAAAAGTTTTTTCTAACTCTCCCTTATTTTGCAGGATTCGGCCGGCGTTCTTTTCACGTGACCTCCATCTCTTGCCGTGACGTGCCCACACACACGTTGTCAGACTGCGGGTCATAGCTCGGAAGATCTGGTGGTAAATTGAAGAATCAAAAAAAGAAAATCAGGAACTCGTTCCTGATTGAAAAAGGTTTTCAATATAATAAAAAATTTTAAAATCCAGTTCCGCATGTTATACGATAATCAAAACTTTTCTAAAAACTCCCTACAGTGTCCTTTGCTTGGATTTGTCAAATCCATTGCATTAAGGTTTTCCTTAGAGGAATGTAAATCATCCCTCATTGTAGCGCCAAATTGTTGACAGTGAAAAATTGGTCACGTGCTCAACGAATGTCAACTATGTCACGTAAGGGTATTTAATAGTTCGTTGAGCCTAATAATATGAAGTTCGCTACTGAAATCCTGCGAGAGGCTCCTTGCCGAGGATGATGACTCCTCGAATGTTGTTTACGAAGCTCCTATATGCTAGAATAAAGAAAGATCAGTGAGGGTTGCCGGACTTTAACCAGCGATTAACCTCCGACGATCAAGTCGGTTTTACATATTGAGAAGAAAGGAATAATGCTTCACTCTTTTTTAGTTTTGGGGTTGGTGAGAGTATTCAATAGCATACTTCAGTTCTCCATCAATGCTCTTATTTATACTTCCACAGACATTCCCCTTACTTCCATCTATCTTGAGAATATTCAGGCTGTTGCAGATGTGGTCAGAAAGGTGTTACCTTAAACATGTAACTCCTGTCTTCTTAGGGAGTTTGTCCGCAGATAAGACAAAACAGGGTAGTTGAACGGTAACCTGCAGTGTTAAGACAGTTAATTCGTCTTACTTTTATGATGACAAGGTTCTGACTTCGACTAGGGTTATCATAAAAGTTTAGAAATATATATAAATAAGGGCTATATTTTTTTTTTTTATGTTGGGCTATATATAAAATAGTTTAGAAATAAACATAAGTAAATGGCCCATTATTATTGTTGGGCCACATATTGACAGGTCCCTAATCTACTATCTCACGCTAGGAGACCTACTGGCAGTCTACGGTAGCTTCCCAGTCGAGGCTTGCCTTCGCTGAAAGGCTTCCGTGAAGCTAAACCGTTTCTTAACTTGGAAATCTGAGTAGAAATTTTTTTTTTTTTTTTTAACAAACTATTTTATAAAAATTTTGGCAAAGTCTCCTTTGTTTTTCTGAGATTACTAAATCTTGGAGACCTGTATAAAAACTTGAATACTTATATAAAATTTCACATCTCAACTACTGTGGACCTCCAATCCATCTCAAATCACAACTCAAACAGTTGAAATATCAAAATAAATAGTTATCAAAGATAAATAAATCAAATCTTTAAATAAAATACTTATACATTTAAAACAATATTAAAATACAAACTTAACAACCGAAACATTATATATCTTTATAAAACAGTCACAGCATCCTCTGACTGGTCCTGCTGGTCTTCGGTGTCCCTGCAATGTCTGCACCTGTACCTGTATCTGTACTTGGGAGGTTGGTTTTAAAAACATAAAACTATAATGAGCTAAACGAGCTCTGTGAGTGTTATCATTTTACTAAACAATACTAACATTTTTAAATTAACCTCTCGAAAAACTTTACTAAAAAGGATAGAATCTTATTTTCTGAAATTTATACTGAAATAACTAATAATCTGTTTCCAATAAAAACTGTACTGAAATATCTTTTATAAAAACTATTTTGAAATATATATATTAAAATATTTCTTACAAGGTTATACTGAAATTTACTTTCTAAAACTTTTATTGAAATCTACTTTCTGGAAACTATTCTGAAATCTATATAGAAGACTATTCTGAAATCAAATTTCTGAAAACTGAAAAGCTAAGAATATATACATATACTTTTACTTTACTAGAAACTGAAAAGCTGAAAATATATCTTTTTTGAAAACTGATAAACTGAAATAATATTCCTTTATATTTCTGAAAACTAAAAAGCTAACAGAATATACTTTACTGAAAGTATTTTTTTTATAAAACTTCTCTAATTAAACCTTTCTAATAATATAGTTTTCTGATAATACTCTTCTGATAAAATACTTTTATAATAAAATGCTTTTATGATAAGATATTCTGCTAATAAACTTTTCTGAAAACTTATTCTGTCTCCTGAAAATAATGTACTGAAATCTGTAATCATCTGTTTTCTGAATACTGTACTGAAATCTGTTTTTCTGAAAATCTAGCCAAGCCTAACGTATAAAAGCTCTTAATTTAATATTCTGTACTGAAAATCTGAAAATATTTCTGGCTTGGCTTCTGTATCTGAAAACTCCCAATGGACCCCTAAGCTGAACTGAACTCATAGGTCAACTAACTGCGCCGTCCACTATGATATCTGATATAAATCACGAGGCGACTAACTGATGCGCTCAACGTGACATCTGATAAAAGACATCTCACTGTCTATGTGCGGAATGCTGCGTCGCATCATATAGCGAGACAACACCCCAATGTGTGAGTGACTGACAGACTCAACAAACTCAACCCCCCTGGAGTTAGCGGACTGTCCCCCCTTAACTTGCCACACACAAATGAGGCGTACCGTACGGGTCTAACTGCTGATAACTGATAATATGATAATCCATAAGAAATCCATGGATTTGAAAACTGGTTTCTTTACTTTGAAAACTAGCTTTTAATCTAAAGCATGAGAAATACTTAAAACATATTTTTCTTTAAATGAATATAAATTCTAAATTTCTGAGATATAAAAATACTTTAATTAAAATATACTTGAGCATAAATTCTATTTAACTTATAAAACTCATATATATATAAATAAATGTATATAAAATTACCAACACTTCAATCTAACTTGAAAATGTATTGAAGAACATTAAATAAATCAAAACATAATCTTATTCTTACTTAAATAAAACCATAACTTGCTATAAATTCTCATAAAACATATTATAGAAATAAAATATACGTTGCTTAAAAATAATTTTACACTCACAGGTTTCTGGTTTTATCTAGGCTTGGTGCTCTGATTCCTTCGTCTCATTGCATTCCTTAACTCTCCATAACATTTCTTTTTCTCCCATACTACAGAGATTTCTCCCTAAAGTAATATATTTCCAAATAAATCATTAATATAAATACTACAACTAATACAAAAACTCAATTAACACGTTCTACGCTTTATTCTTCAATTTCTTCTATTCTAATAAAATCGATTACATTTAATCTAATAAAAACCATGTCAACTTAATTAAAAATATATCAATCATACGATTCCCCTTCTTGACCGAATTTCAAACATTCAAAATCAACATGATTTCTTACATTTCTAACTATAAATTTGCATCATAATCGTACAACTATAACTTCTAATACTTAATTACCCATAAATCGAATTCTCTACACTATCAACTTCAATTTCTACATAAATTCTCATTCTAATCTTCATCAATTTAACATAAATGGATTTCTTGTACTTGGCAACATCAAATTCAACTTCATTAAACTCGATTAAACTAATTATAACGTCAATTCAAATTATATTCAAAAATTTCCAAAATTAGTGATTCAATTTTATTCTGAGCAATTTCTACAACTTTTATCAACCACCAAACACAACATCACAACAAAACTCATATTACAATTTCACTAATTTGAGAACTATTTTGATTCCTTACTTAACGATTCTAAATTCAAGCCATCAGTTAATTCAAAAATACTCCAATTACACAAATAACATCTCAATTAAACAATTTAAACTTGAAATCATCAAATCTCCAATTCCTTAACTCACTAGTTTTCTTAATTTTCACTCTAATCAATTCCAATTAAATTAATTTCAAATAAAAACATCATCAAACTCAACACCCAAATTAACAAAACCCATCAATCAATTTCACTTTATATTCAACAATCAATTTCAAACACAAATCAAAACTCAATCAATTTCTAAAATCAATTCAATTTCCTTTTATACTCAATAATCAAAACTCCAACACAAATTTAATTTCATCAAATTCAAAACAATTAAACTTCATTAAACTTATAAATCACTCACCCAAATTCCACTTCTTCTTTTTCTGGACCGGATCTCTTCTTTCCTTTTCGCTTTTCTTTTTCTTTTTTTCTTTTCTTTTCCTTCTTCTTCTCACTGTTTCTGCAGCTTTTCTTCTTCACAGCTGCTCTGTTTATTCTCAACTTGACCGGCAGCTTCTCTTCCTCTCCTCTCTCTCTTTTTCTTTTTCTTTCCTTCTCTTCTTTTTCCTCTGCTCACTTTCTCTTTTTCTTTCTCTCTTCCCTGCTCTGTTTTCTGGTGTGTTCTTCTCCAGTTTTCTGCATAAATTCTGCTCTCCCTCTCCTCCATGGCCGCCTGCACTCTCTCTCTCTCTCTCTCTCTCTCTCTCTTCCTCGGCTGCACCTTCTTCTTCTTCTTTTCTTTCTGACCGAAGCTTCTCTCTTTCTCTTTTTTCTTCTTTCATTTCTTTTCTTCCTCCACCGCCTCTGTGCTCTGTTTTCTCACATCTCTCTCAAATCTTCTTTGTCTCACGGCTGTGTGTGTTTTATTTGTGTTTTCATGAGTGGAATTCCACTTTGGCACTCTTATAAATATCCAATAATATTTGTAACTTGCCAGCTTCACATTTTAAAATTATAATATGACCATTAATATACAATTTAATCACATAAATTTGATCAAAACCTTTTAACTTACAAATTAATCCATAACAATCCATTAACTTCTTTTTCATAAAAATTCATTTCAATTTACTTTTCCATCAATTAATTAAATTACAATTTCATATCATAAAGATATATTTTAACTTCCAATAAATATTCTTAATACTCCAATTTATGGAAATTCTTACTATGTTCTTCAAAATTTATAATTGGATTTCGTATATACCTTATGGAATCTTAATAATCATCTGGAACTATTCCATATATTTTCCAAGTCTCTGATAACCTTTTTGGAAACTTTTGGATCCATCCAATAGATTCCATTATAGCACCATTAATATTTTTAACATTCAATTTACTTATAATTAAAGCTTATCTATTTGCTTGTATACTGTACAATCAATTCTAGAAAAATATATTACAATATTTGTACGTGTACAGTACAAATTATTGGGAGGGTGTATTACACATACCACTTTAATCATATATCAACAAATATTTACTCCTTTTATAAGCACTCAACTTCCTACACTACCATTTTCTTTTCAATGTAGGACTACTTATAAGCACTCAACTTCCTACACTACAATTTTCTTTTCAATATGGGACTACTTACTACCATTTTCTATAAAACTTCATTTCCTATACTCCTCTTTTACTTTCAATGTAGGACTAGTGTAGACCATTTTTAACTATATTCTCAAATCCTACATTAAAATTGAACAAGACTTGAACCATCTTTACTTATCTATATATATAATCAATCCCACATTGAAAGTGAATATATTTTGAAACTACCTTTTCATATATATATATTTATATATGTACACACTTCTAAAGTTTTTATTCTCCATCCACACTGATTTATTACCTTTAGTTTATTTATTAGTTTAATTTTTTTAACTTTTTATTAATTTATTTTAATTTTTTAATTTCAAAAAAAAATTCAAATTTTTTTTTAATTGATGGGGCCGGTTCCAGTTATGAAACTGGCAGTTCAACCGCCGGTTCCTTAAGGTTTCTATTCCTCTTCCGGTTCTAACAGGATCCGGGACCGAGACCTCCACAGTCTCGGTTCTAGTTAGGTTAAAAATGGAACCGGAACCGTAGCATTGACTATTATTAACTATAGGGGATATTTCTCGGATAAAAACAAGAAAGAAAGACGAAAGCAATGACCTATGATGTGTGAGGAAGAACCCAGAATATTTTCTCTCTTTAATTTCCTTATGGGGCCACGGGGAAGACCAATCAACATATTTCTCCAAAATCGACTTAGACGACACTGTTTCTACTATAAATACTAACCACTATCACTCTCCTCTTTACTCACACTTTTACCATTTCTCTTGAATCTTTGATCATCAGTTTGTGCGACAATGGCGAAGGAAGTGGTTCTGTTGGATTTCTGGCCAAGCATGTTTGAAGTGAGGGTGAGGATTGTGTTAGCGTAGAAAGGGATCGAGTACGAGTTCAGAGAAGAAGACCTGAGGAACAAAACAGGATGGTTGAACAGTAACCTGCAGTGTTAAGACATTTAATTCGTCTGACTTTTATGATGACAAGGTTCTGACTTCGACTAGGGTTGTTATAAAAGTCAAATTATCGTTTCGCAATATCAGGTTCTCTCTTGACACAGTTAGTATGTTCATGGTTGATATCTTGTGGGGTATCCGTAAACGTGTTTTGAGAATGCGTTGCCATTCAGAAAGTTCTCGCCGTAATGGGAAACCTTCTCGATTGCGCATATTCAAACGTTGTCGGCTCCTAAGACTCAAGAATTAGTCGCGTGCTGGTTGTACGATGTCGTTTGATCCTTGGTGGTGACGTGGTAGTTAAGCGCGCGTGATCTACCCACAACTCATATAAATATAAATTTAAAAGAAAAAAAAAGGTGGAGAATATCCACCATCAGATCAGAGGGAGAAGATCAATCTTATAAGATGGAAGTTGCTCTGCTGAAGCAAATTTTCCATCTTTCTATAGAGGAGCAAGCCGCTCTTTTGAAGAATGAGCACATCAGCAGATTGTTGATCCTTTAAAAGAGCAATTTGTCCCTTCTATTATGGAAGACCTATTGTTCATCCTTTAAAAGAGCAGTTTGCCCCTTCTATTATGGAAGACCTCCTCCATAGCTAGTAGAGCTCCACAGGCAATAAGGTTTATTTTATATATATATATACATATATATATATATATATAATGAAGATTTCTTTCATCTATTTAAGAGGAGATCATATTTTCTTCATTTATTTTATTTTTGTAATTTAATTAATAATGTAATTTTAATTAATTAATTTTAAATAATTAATAATATAATTTTTGGCTGATTTTCATTTGGGTCCCTAACTTTTGGGGAATTATCAACTTTTTAAAGCAGTTTCGTTTATTAGTATACTTGGGCCCTAACTTTTTGGAAATGTATCATTTTGGTCCTCTGACTAATTTTTTAACTGTCAACCCTCACAGAATTGGTAAAAAGACTAATTTGCCCTTAACTCTATTTAAATGAATTAAGATTACAATTTTAACCTTAAATTTTTAAAAAAATTATTAATATTTAGAAGGGTAATATAGTCATTTTAGATTAATATTTAAAAAATAAAAATTTAAAATTTTTTAAATGGATCTCCACCGTCCATCATTTGATGGACGGTGGACATTATATTAAATTTTTTTAAAAAAATAAAAAGTAAAAGCTATATTAAATTTTAAAAATAAAATAATTTTTTTTTGAATATTTTGTTAAATAAACCAATCTGGATTTGCATCCTATCTAGAACAATTTTTTACAAAAATTATAAAAAGTAAAAAAATTTAAAAAGTTCAAATTGAATCTGGTCCGTCATCAGATCTGATGGACGGTCTAGATCATATATGGACCAATTATTAAAAAAATAAAAAAAACTGAAAAAATTTTTTAAAAATTTTAAAAATTTAAAAAAATTAAAAAATCCAGATCGAATCTGGACCGTCCATCAAATCAGATGGACGGTCCAGATCAATGAATCCATGGAGATCTCTCTATGGATTCATCGAATCCATGGAGCTTCCCTGCCCGAAACGATTGAAAAACATATCGAAGACGAAGACGAAGAACAGATCAAAGACGAAGAATAGATCGAAGAAACCCATAAACTTCTGGATTCTTCGTCGACGAAGAACCCAGAAGACAAAGAACCCAGACTTTTGGGTTCTTCATCGACGAAGAACCCAAAAACTTCTGGGTTTGGGTTCTTCGTCGACGAAGAACCCAAAAACTTTTGGGTTCTTCATCTTCGTCGACGAAGACGAAGAACCCAGAAGTTTCTGGGTTCTTCGATCTGGGTTCTTCGACCTTCGATTGACGAAGAACCCAGAAGTTAAAAAAAAAATTTAACTTCGTCGTCGATTAAAGAGTTCAGCAAAATTTTTTTTTTTTTTTTTTGTTGTGTTCTTGGTGGAGATTCAATCTGGATCTTCACCAAGAACAATTTGAAAATTTTTTTTCTTTTCTTCTAAACAGCAAAAAGAAAAAAAAATTAAAAAAAATTGATTTTTACTTTTCATTTTATTTTTAAAAAATTCAATATAATCTCCACCGTCTATCAATCTGGATAGACGATGGAGATTCAACTAAATATTTTTTAAAAAATTTTAAAAATTTTAATTTAATTTAATTTATTTTAAATTTTTAATTAGAGGTAGATATGTTATTTCCCTACAAAAATAAACTTTTGACCCATTAATATGTTCAAAGACAAAAATACCCCTGGAAATGTTAAGTTTGACTAACGGTTGACTTACAGAAGGACTAAATTGATATATTTCTAAAAAGTTAGGGACCAAATATACTAATAAACGAAACTGCTTTAAAAAACTGATAATTTTTTAAAAGTTAGGGACCCAAATAAAAATCATCCTATAATATTTTTATTTAAAAAGGTGGAAGACATTTTTAAGGAAAGATATTTGATAAAAAAAATTGAATGTCGGGGATATTTCTCGGATAAAAACAAGAAAGAATGACGAAAGCAATGACCTCATACATTTTTATGTATGAGGAGGAACCCAGAATATTCTCTCTTTAATTTCCTTATGGGGCCATGGGGAAGACCAATCAACGTATTTCTCCAAAACCGACTTAGACGACACCGTTTCTGCTATAAATACTAGCCACTATCATTCTCCTCTTTACTCACCTTTACCATTTCTTTCGAATCTTTGATCTTCAGTTTGTGTGAGAATGGCGGAGGAAGTGGTTCTGTTGGATTTCTGGCCCAGCATGTTTGGAGTAAGGGTGAGGATTGTGTTAGCGGAGAAAGGGATCGAGTACGAGTACAGAGAAGAGGACCTGAGGAACAAGAGCTCTCTTCTGCTGCAGATGAACCAGGTTCACAAGAAGATCCCGGTTCTCATTCACAACGGCAAGCCGGTCTGTGAGTCCTCTATTATTGTGCAGTACATTGATGAGGTCTGGCATGACAAGGCTCCTTTGCTTCCCTCTGATCCTTACCAGAGAGCCCAAGCTAGGTTCTGGGTCGATTTTATTGACAAGAAGGTTATTTTATTGTGATTTTTCCTTTATTTAATTATTTTGTTTGCATGTGACCAAATACAACACGTGGGATAAATTTGTCTATTTGTTTGCTTGAAATATCATTTTTATTAAATTTTCTTTGGGTCGATAAGCTAATATCTATGAGAAATGTCATGTATGGATATGGAACTCTTGTGGTGTTGTGCATTTGGGAGTTCTTTTGGATTCATTGAAACTACGGTTATGATGTATTTTATCTTCATTGCTTGGTCAAAGATAGAAAGTGCTTTTTTGTGTGTTATGTTTGGATGGGGAGAAAATTTTATATGGGATGCGATTCTTCCACATAAGTTTTTCTCCTTTGATGGGTTTGGGTTTGTGGTAAGAGAAGTTCTTCAAAGTACCTGCAAGCAAGAAGTCATTAGTCGTCAAAGTCAAGTGTCCATGACTGGTTTTGTTTTTACTGATACCTGATGCTGATAAATGTTATAGATCCTGTTCATTAATTTTATAAATCTAGATTTAATACCGATAAAAAAATAAAAAAAATTGCAGCTATATAATTCATCGAGGGGAGTATGGTCAACAAAGGGAGAAGAGCAGGAAGCAGCAAAGAAAGAATTTATTGAAGTCCTGAAGGTGTTGGAGGAACAGCTCAAGGACAAGCCTTTCTTTGGAGGAGAAACTTTTGGATATGTCGATGTGTGTTTGATCGGTTTCTATTGCTGGTTTTATGTGTATGAAACATTCGGCAACTTCAACATCGAGGCTGAATGCCCCGAAATCATTGCATGGGCCGAAATCATTGCATGGGCAAAGAGATGTATGCAGAAGGAAAGTGTTTCGAAAACCCTTCCGGACGGGAAGAAAGTGTTTCAAGAGTTGATGAGGTAGATTGCGTTGGGTTAGAGTGTAGAGAAAACTGAAGCAAACGCGTACTATCGTGCTTATTTGCCTATAGACATGGCATTTGAGTTTTAGTTTTATGTATATTGGGTTTGATTTGGGCGTGCTTTGCGTTTGTAATTCTCCATGATATGTATTATAAATAAAGAATATTTTGGTTTGTCCACCGTGTTTTCTCTTAGGCCCCGAGGTTAGGCCCCGAGGCTCTGTTTGATACGTAAAATTGAAATTAATTATTTTATGAGATTAGATTGGATTAGATTAAATATAACACTATCCATCGTTTAGTGTAATATAGAATAAAATTATAATACTATAATTCTATGTTTGAAAGTTTGGAATGATTTAAAATTAGACTAAAAGTGGGGTGATAAAATGTTTATTAAATCATATTACTACATTGGAAATTAAGTTTTTTAAAAAATATTATAAATTCAATTCAATTTTATTAAAAATTATGATGAAAGTTTACCATTTTAAAAACAAAATTTCACTTTAATTTATTAATGATTATTAATTTTAATTAAATTGGTGATGAGAGCTGTAAGTATTAGGTGGGAGAGAGAGAAGGTGATGAGAAATCATTAGAGATGAGAGGGTGTAACAAAAAAAAAAGCATTAAAAATAGTCTCGGTTTTTTACTAGTCTCGAAACTCTTAGTGATAATGGGTGAGGTGGGTTTGTGTGATTCGGTCAAAGTGGGACTAATTCAATACACGAAATTATGAATCTCATGATTCAATACGTCACCAAACATAGGATAAAGACTAAAATTGTTCAATCCTTAGTTAATCCCGCATACCAACAGGGCATTAGAGTTTTTGTTACACCCCCAAATCGAAATTCGGAGGAATGAACCTTTCTTATCAATTAAATAGTGAATTAAGGGAAAAAAATAAAATCCTTAATAAATAATTTAACAATCAAATTTTAATGTTTATTAAATCTTTGACCCAAAAATGATAAATTCTAATATCAACTATTTAATAGATTGAAACTTACACATTCAATAGCCTAAGATTTCTTATAACCTATAGAGCATAAATTTTATAAACATTGCTAAATCCGTTGTGTACTTTGATCAATCTCTTAACCAAGGACGTAGCTATTGGAATTTTTGCCCTAAATATGTAATTTGTAAATGGTTTTTATGAATAAATAAAAGAAGAGTTCAATTGATTCTTATTATGTCATTTATATTATACAAACTTGTGCATTATAACATCCTAGATTGCATAATGTAATCTCGTACTGTGTATATGAGTGTCATATAGAGATGGATACAGTAAGAGATGTGCAATCTAAAGAGTCCATAGATAGCAAATAAAGCTGGGTACTTTATTTATGGTTAATCTATAGCTGCGGTCCATTCTGAATTATACGGTAATTCTATCTTGAATCATTCATATGGAAATATAGGAATGGAGGCACCTTGTATAATGTGATCATATAGGACTGGGCCATGATCTATATGAATCTCTTACTAAAATTCGTTTACTGATGAGATTCATATACATCAACTTATGATGGCTATATGTGGGTGATCTCAATCCTGAGTGTCTTATCGACTCCTTCAGGTTAGATCGTGATCTTTGATATACCATGGGTGAGGTTGGATGATTATTCCCGATCAATATTCTCCGTGTGTTGGGATTGCAGTTTAGCTTGTGGTTGGGAAGGTTTGTAATAATATGAGCGCTCTCCTGATTCCGTGAGGAAACATGATTTATTGTTCATTAGAGAATCAACTATACTTAAATGATATATGTAATTAGAGGGGTATAACAGACATTATGACCCAGCTCTGATTATGAACTACTGTGGAGAGTCACACCATATGTAATAGCTATATCGATGGACACCAAGTGATATCAGTCTGTGTAAAAGCGTCCGGAGTTGAGAGAGTACAACTTCAGGTTTTTAGTAGAATAACACTGTAGTTGATAATTGTTACACGCTTTTGTACCCGCAAGTATACGGGGTCGGCACAAGTAATACAGAATGAGTAAATTATCATCTCTACATGGATATTTAAGCGTTAAATACTAAAATTAATCAAGCCTACCTCTATTTGGATAATCGGCAGGTTTAAAAGAAGAAATTAAAAGAAAGAAAATATAAAAACATAAAAAGAAAGCATACAACCAATATGAGAGATTAGTTAGGGTATTTGAATTCATCTAATTCATCCAATTGAATTTCATGAAAACACATTATTGCAGTTCGATTATTCATGTTGATGACCGTGTTTATCTAAATTATCCAAAGTCTCTTCTCGAGGCAAATCGAACATATTACCTCATACACTAATATCCTATCTCTCGATGGTATATCAAAGTGCATGAAAATACATTAGTCACAATAAACACCCTATATGATCACACAAGCAAATTAGCATATCTCTATCTAATTCTACTTATGGTGGACATTACATCGAGCATGTTGTGGACGTCTCCTTTCAGTACATAACACACAACCATAATATCAACTAAATGCAGGCCTTCACATTCAGAAGCATTAAGAACAATAATGTCACTCAACAACATAATAATTAACCACAATAAAGTAGACAATCAATTCATTCAACTTTCATAGAAAATGATCCATCAAAACCTTAACTTATAAGTTTAGTTCATAATTAAAGATTTACAATCAAACATGTTTTTCAAAAATAAAATAGAGTTACAAGTAAGAAAATAAAGAAGGAAAGGGATAGAAAAACTCTAGATGCGATGAACTCTCATTCCCCTCATGTTGCGAATTCATCTAGCTTCCACTTTCTCCAAATCCAAACTTGATGGTAAGAATATAACTCAAGGATTGAATCCAAACCTTCTTGTCTCCAAGGCGATCTTCTTCTCCTCCTTTTGCCTCTTCTACTTTCTTTTGATCTCCTCTTGGTCCTCTGAATTGAGCCCTAGCCGAACTCTGGTCGAACTCTCCTTTGTTTCCTCTCCTTTTTCTTTTTATAGCGTGCTAGTTTAAGGCTAGAAAGTACCGCTCGTGACTTGGCCAAGTCGCGGACAAGTCGCATGAGTCTCAGCTTTGATGCTGAAATTTGGCTCTCGCGACTTGCATAAGTCGCGGGTCAAGTCGCGAGTCTGCGCACTGATGCGAAAATGAGCATAACTTTCTCTAGAAACCTCAGAATCATGAATCATAAAAATTGTCGGAAAGTAGTCATCTAGACCTTTTCAGAAATATAAGGCTCGCAACCTAGTTTGTTCTGTGGAATTTATGATGGCCTCCGAAACATGGCAGCTGTGCACTCCCAAAGCTTCGATTTAGTCCACCAAGGCTCTTCAATTACGTACAAAACCTTATTACCTGCACACTAAATAAAAACATTAAAAACAACCGATAAATACCCGAGAATAGAACCAAAGTAGGTAAAGATAGGTAAAGATGGAGGCCCATTTTTGATTAAGAAATGGAGCCAACAATAATAAATGAATATTAATTAAAGAGTTTAATTAATGATTCCGAGAATTATAGGAGCTCAAAATACTATGGGTCCATTAGGTCCCCTTGCTATCCCGATCCATTTAGGTAACAAGGGTCATGTATAATTAATTGGACTATCCAATTAATAGTATTGCTGAAGTGACATGTGTCAGGAGTTAATTGAGTAATGTGATTATTCAATTAATTATATAATGGCAATTAGGGCTAATTGCAATCAAGTGCCCTAATGTTTGCCTATATTGTAATGAAATCGTGAGTTTAACCTTAATTGCATGTTAATGCCCTTAACTAACTGATTAATTGCATGTTAGTACCCTTGACTAACTGGTTGACTGTTAGAGTTGACGATCAAACAATAGTCAAAGGGTATTTTGGTCTTTTTGACCTTAATTTATTTTTAAAAAAAATTTTATAAATTATAAAAAAAATGTAAATAAATCTCCACCATCCATCAAAATTGATGTACGGTGGAGATTATATTGACAAAAATAATTAAAAAAACTTAAAATGAAAAAAAAAAAATATTTATATTTTGTTGTGTTCTTCACCAAGAACACAACCAAAAAAAAAAAAAAATTTCAATTCATTTCTCGAACCCAGAAGGGTTCGAATCGAACCCTCTGGGTTTGTGGAACCCAGATCTGGGTTCCACGAACCTAGAGGGTTCAAAGATCGAACCCTTCTGGGTTCGATGAATCTCGAACCCAGAAGGGTTCGAATCGAACTCTCTGGGTTCGATCTCGAACCTAGAAGGGTTCGAAGATCAAACCCTTCTGGGCTCGATCTCAAACCCAGAAGGGTTCGTTCTTCAAACCCTTTCTGGGCTGCTCCATCAACTACAAAATTTTTTTTTTTTTTTTTTTTTGGTTTTGTTGTTTTGTTCTTGGTATTCTTGGTGGAGATTCAGATTGGATCTCCACTAAGAACACCAAAAAAAATTTTAATATAAAATTTTTTTTTAACTTTTTTTAATTGTATGATTTAAAATTTTTTTTTTTTAAAATGCATCTCCACCGTCCATCAAGATTGATGGAGGTGGAGATCCATTTTTAAAATTTTTAATTTTTTAATTTTTTATTTAATTTAATTTTTTTAAACTAGGGGCAATTGTGTCATTTTATTCAAAAGTCAAAGTCAAACCATTATATTTGACTGGTCAACTGACGGTAGGGTACTAACATGCAATTAAGGCTAAACTCACGATTTTATTGCAATATAGCCAAACGTCAGGGTACTTTATTGCAATTATCCTTGGCAATTATGACAATTAAATAATAAAATTATTTAATTATCTAATTAGTTATAACAGAAGGGTGATAGTTGATATTTTATTTTGAATAGAGAGATAATAGGATTATCTTATTTATTAAATAAAATAAAATAAATAAATATTATTTAAATTTAAAGAGTTTAAATTCAAAAGTTACTGATAAATTGATTAAAAGAGTTTTTATTAATTTAGTAACTTAAATAGTAATATTTGTTAAATTAAATAAAATAAGTTTTATTTAATTAAATTAAAAATATTTGTTCCGTTGACTGATTAAAAGAGTTTGTATTTTTTAATTAACTGATAACAGTTATCAGTAACCTAACAATCTTTTTTGAATTTAAAAATTAGATTTTATTTTTTTGAAAAATTTTCTTTTTTAGTTATTCAGTTAACTGAGACAAATATATATATATATATATATATATATATATATATATATTAAAAAAGAGTTTTTATATAACTAACGACTGAACCAAATTTTTTGCGTAACAAAGTGTTTGTACGTAAAAGATATAGGAAAAGAAAAAGTGACCGGAGAGATACAACATCTCTCTTACTTTTTTTCATTCAACCTCTTCATTATTCCTGACAATGTAACGCGTCCACGCCCAAGTTACCGGTGCCAGGACATAGCAAGGAAGACATAGTGGTTCAGACAAGGAGCAGCAGAAAGAAAATGAAAAAGCCTCCAGCGGTGGTGTGGTCCTTAATCTTTTCTTTAATTGAAAACAATTAATTGTTCTGAAAATATAAGTTCCAAAGTTTTACTGGTCACAGATCGCTTTTGCGATCTGTATAAAAAAACTTTAAACTCTAATTCCACTGCGTGACCAGTACAATGGAAAAACGGTTCCTACAATAGCTAGGATTTACGGTCAGGGTAGGATAATATAAATTTAATTGGAGACAATTTAGATAGATACATACGAGTTTCATATTAAGTCAATCATATAACTATAACAATGCAATATATAGTGAGCCATATTAATCATATAACTATAACAATGCAATATATAGTGAGCCATACTCCTCAAAGTGTATTACCTAAATATAATATTTTAATTAAATGAAAAGATAAAAATAAAGTATCAAATAAACATACAATGCAAATACAATAAAAAAACTATTTAAGTCGTATCTAACGATTTTTTAAAATATCAAACTTATCAATTACAAAATTTGAATCAATAGCATCAACAATCACTCTTTCAATATAAATAACTATGGAGTTTGTTAGAAACTCTTGCACCATTTTATTGCGAAGCGATGTCTTAATAAATTTCATTGATGAAAATGTTCATTCTGTTGTTGTGGAAATAGGAAGAGTCAGTACCAAACGAATCAATCTGTCAATCAAGAAATAATGTTGTGACGTTTTACTTTGAATTAACAAACGACATAATTCAGAAAGAGAATCAATATTTTGAAATTGCGGCTGACAAAGTACATCAAACTTATAATGTTCTAATTGTCTCTTCAAAGAGTTTATGTTATTTTTAGTGAAATCCTGAGGATAGAATTTCTCAGCAAGAGTACAAATAGCATATATACTGAATAATTTGAAACTATCAATAGGATTCAAAGTCTCACTTAGAGTAAGGAGTTCCACTATTTCTTTTGTAAATCTGTTGTTCAACTCCATTAAATGAAAATCTATTACAGCGTTGAACATATTAAAATGATAATAATATTCCACTGTAATATTATTCCTCTATTGACAACGTCGTCTTGTACCTTCCATGTAATGTTCACTCATTTTTAGGCATATCAATGTCATGTTTTTCATAAAATGATACCACACTTCCAAAAAAATCATCCCATTCATCTTCTCGGAGCTGTTGAATAAGTAGCTTTGTAGTTGAGACCAAATTCAATGCATTTAAGATATCTTCAGATTTCATTGGCAGTGCATGACAAAGCATATCAGAGATTTCTAAAACTATGCAACTAGCAACAAGATAAACACAAAGGCCAAGTTTCTCATATCTTTATATGCACATTTGGCCTCCCCACGTATAATACCATTCAATCCCATATCTAAAAGTTTTTCAAGAATGGTATAAGTTGACCCAATCATGTCAATCAACCTACTAACATAAGTAAAATGTGAACTCCAACGAGTAGGTCTAGCTCGCTGTAAAGTACAAATTTGATTAGCCCTTGTACCAGTCTCAAATTCTCCTGAAGTTATCATATCTATAATTTCATTTTCATGAATTAATTTCAAAGCAGAATGATGCTTATGTAGGGAAAATCTTATTTGATGAAACACAGCGAGAGGATTTGGGTTTTAAATTTATTTTTTTTATTACTGAAAACTCTTTTCAAAATCGTTTCTTGTATATATGCGAATAGAAAATATAAAAATAATACCTTTGTAGTTTCACTGGACGCTTTGATTCCTTTAGATACCACCAAATCTTCTGAGTTATGACCCGCGATTTGACAACGCGTGTGTGGGCACATTACAGATGTAGAGATGGAGGAGAAGAACAAGCAGAGAAGACAACACCTTTTGTCTTCCCTATTGGCAGCCGCACCTTGCAAGAAGTAAGAAGAAATCTTTTTTTTTCTTTTTTATTTGTCTTTGGCCAAACCCCTCTTTCTTTTACCTAGGGTTTGCTTGCTTGCTTTTTACTGATATAAAAACTCTTTTATATCAATCTCTAAGGTTTTGGTTAACTTCTGAGTTTATTGACAAAGACCTTCCCTCCCGTTAGTCAACTTCTGAGTTTATTGACAAAAACCTCCCCTCTCGTTAGCCAACTTTTAGGTTTTTTTAAAAAAACCTTCCCTGGTCAACTGTTACATTTGACCAAATTTTATTAAGGGTGAGGGAGGTGTTTGTAATAAACGATAAAGTTGACTCTGCTTGTAGTTGATAAAACCTCAGGGGAAGTTCGATATCATAACCTCATATTTAATAATGAAATCAATAATTCTAAATTATTAATATTTATTTAATTATTAAATCATTAATTAAATAATCATATTATTTAATTACTTCTCTTTAATTAAATTGCCGTCACTTTCGTAACACAATTAATTGGACTATCCAATTAATTTAATGCTAACCTCATTACCAACAACCATAAGGGCTAACAAGGGGGCCTAATGGATGTTGACACTATTTATTACTGGAAACGGGCCCTTATCTTTGCTTGCTTTTGTCCGTTCTTGGGTGATTATTGCTTGTTTTTAATGCTTTCCTTGAGTGTGCAGGTAAACAGAGTCGCTCTGGGTGTTCGGACGAAATCAGGGTAAAATTACGTCGTTTTGGCCCCCACTACTTGTGGCGTAACTTGCATGTCGAGCAACAAGTCGCAGCTTTGAAAAATTACAAATCCTGGCAAAAAGTCCTGCGACTTGGGTCGCGGCATGCACTGCGAGCCACAAGTTGCGGCCATGCAAATTTCAATTTTTAGCAGAAAGTCCTGTGACTTGGGGCCACAACTTGCACCGTGAGCCACAAGTCGTGGCAAATGGAGATCCCAGATGTTGGCAAAGAGTTCCGCGACTTGGGGCCTTGACTTGCACCGCGACCCACAAGTCGCAGTACACTAAAAAGTCGCCCTAACCAACTCGAGTATAAAAGGAAAAATGAGAAAAACACGAGTGGGGTTTAGCTGTAGCTGATGCGTGATTTTATGCAACTCGCAAGTGTACGAGATCAACACAAGTAATAAAGAGTGAGTAGAGTATCGTTCCCACGAGCACAATGAATATTAATTACCAAAATTAACTCAACCTAATTCTATTTGGAAAAACAATATTTTAGAAATTGCAAATTAACTAAAAACAATTAAAAACTACGATTCGAATTTAAGGGAATTGAAGCGTTAGGATATCTGATTTCACTTGGTTATTATTATCAAACACTCATGAATTACTATCTAGATTTTATTACTGATGGTTGAATGCATGCTTAAACTAGATTAACCAATAATCTCTCTCGAATATTACCATAATTATTCCATCGCACACCAATACCTTATCTCTCGACGACTACTGAGTGCGCGAGAACACATTAAGAATAAATAAACACAAAACAAGCAACACAAACCAATTACTATATCTCTATGCAATTTAGTATGTGATAGACATTAATACGAGCACCTAGTAGGCGTCTCCTCTCGATTCATAACCCAATCACCTATGATGATTCTAAGTGATGATCAGACACAATAAAAAGCAATTAATACAATAATATCTATTCAACACATCAATAACAAATCTAAATAGAAAAACTCAATTGTATTTAATAATTAATAAACCAAGATCCATCATTAATCCTAACTATGGAAAATTAGTTCATGCTTGAGCAAAAGAATAAAGCAATAATATTCTTAAATCCTAGCATGACTAATTACAACAGAAAAGTAAAGGAGAAGAAATCTTAGAAAACTTCGTTGATTCCCAATCGATTGCCTCCCAAGGTGATGCGAAATTGATGACGAATGCGATGCGGAACGAAGATGTTGCTTCCAAACCCTAGAATTTTCGACCTCCTTTTCTTATTGATTGAGTCTCTATTTATAGCTTTCCCAATGAAGAATTTGAGAAGGATATAGCTTTCCCTATGAGAGTTTGAGAAGGAAAAGATGTCCTGAATTCGTTCATCAAAAAGTGCTACCTGAGGTAGCGCTTCTTGGCAGCGCTTTTTGATGGAAAAAGTTACGAGTAGAAAAGTGCTACCTAGAGGCGCTACCTGAGGTAGTGCTTCTTGGTAGCGCCACCTAATGGAGAAGAAAAGCGTTAGCTGAGATAGCGGCTCTTGGTAGCGCCACCTGATGGGCGAATTTTCTACCAAAAGGTGCTACCTAAGAGCGCTACCTGAGGTAACGCCTCTTGGTAGCGCCTCCTGGACTTGCTCTTCAACTTGATTTGATGGTCTATTAATCTGAAATCATCTAAAACATCATCGATCATCGAATATCACCTGCACACTAAATAAACACATCAAAACGTCCAATTTTCCTTAAGAATCGAGCAAAAACGATAAATAATGAGGTCGCAAAATCATGCAAAATATGACATTATCAATACCCCCAAACCTACCTTTTGCTCGTCCTCGATCAAAATCGGAACGAAATAGGAACAAAAATAAAAATTAACAAATAAAGGAAACTATCATAATCCACTTTCGTAGGTAAACATGATGGCACTTAGCATGTGCCACAAGCCTTTAAACCCCTAGGTGTCCCTAGTAGGAGGAGTTGTGTCTCCTGAGGGTTTATAGCTACGACACCCACAAACGTAATCCCTGCGCGTTGAACTCATTGAAACACTTACTTAAAACATACTATCAAAGACTCATTCATGCATGACATACCAATAATCAAGAATTAAAGCTCGGTCTATGGAATCAAACATCAAACAATATCTAACTAACCAATGCTCGAGTTATCATAATTTCAAAACAAACACATTCGAATGCCATTGATATAATTCACCTCGACTCTACATCTCACATAGAATCTCTCATTATAGCTCTTAGAACCTAGGTTTATACACTCATTCAAATATATGCGAATTGGAGTTTATGCACAACAAAAATCAAAATTTTCTTCGCATATGAGTATGTAAACAGAAAGACGCTCAGATTATACAAAAGATCTCATGAACAGATTCAGACACTAAGAACGAAATAAATTCCAATGAATGCACATACTATTAAATTGGAATCATCAAAAGATCAGTAGGTCTTTTTCTCAGTTATAATGGGGTCAATGGTGGAGGTTAAGAAATAAAACGAAAACCGAATTTCAAAAAGAACTTAGGATCACAAACACAGAGATTTATTCGAACTTCGACAAACCTCTACATTTCATTTCAAGCACCAAATTTTTTTTTTTTTTTTTATTAATCCAATCCTTTCTTCTTCTTTGTGTTTTTTTTTTTTTTTTTTACTTCAAGCCATTCAATTTTAACACTTTTCTTTTCTCAAATTTATTTATTTACTTTTTTTTGTTTTTTGTAGAACACGACTTGAATTGACTTGAACACTTTTGATTTCCTTATTTTCTTTTCTTACCTTCACAACTTTTCTTGAAAATTCTCTTCTCTTTTCTATGATTCATCTCTAAATGATCCCAAGCTCAAAGGATAAGGCTAAAAGTATAAGAGCTTGGATACGGATTTCGTGGGAGATGCAAGAAAATGGTTAATGTGTTTGGCTTCAAAGGGGGTAATGGAGCACACAAAAAGGTTGAGAATTATGGCCTTTAACTTGGTTTAAAAACACACATAGCATACATCACTTCTCAAGTTTCAACCAACTCAAAAGCATAGCACACATGTGAATTTATTTAAAATAGAGTTCATTAGCATCCAAAGCAAAACCTATAGAGATCAATCTATTTTAAAATTATCATGGAGTAGAAACAATAAAACCCTGTCAAAATAAAACGATAACAGCTTAAAAACTCACAAGGGTAGTCTCCACTATTAATCATGGTAATTGAAATATGTTGTTTCTCCATTATAATATCAAAAACATGGCTAATTAAATACCGATCGATATAAAATTCACTAAGACCTTACTTTCATAAAAGATTATTGACACTGCCTGCAGAATGGTCTTACATTCATATGTATAAGCATCATATTTCACCAAATTCAACTAACAACGCACCAAAATTCGAATTCCTACCCCCAAACTTAAATCTAACATTGTCTGCAATGTTAGTCAATGAAAGAACAAAAACACAAAATAATAGGGAATTCAAAACTCAATAAAATACACTAGTGACTCTGCCATATACGCTTTGATCGTCTTCATCAAGCGAGGAATCCGGATTGTTGAGGAAGGAGTTCACATGAGACGGAATCAGACGAGAGTCTTTCCGTTCAGAGTTTTTTTGTTCTATCATTCCTTCCTAGACTTTTCTTACACGCATTTCGCGTTTGAAAAACTTAGGTATAATAACGCCATGTACGTTTCTTTTTGTTGGTTTTGTGTGTTTTTGTTGTTAACTTTGAACGGGTGCAGTCGACAATGTCGCACTTTTGTGATAGTTCCAGAGCAGAAGAAGAAGCAGGCCACTCATAGTACATCCTCAATTTGCTGACCGTTTGAAGAAGGTTGAGAAAAGGCCTATCCAATTAGAGCGTGGTATTGATATTGATGCCTTGGATGGTATTAGGATTTCGAAAGTGGTCAGAGCCAAGTATGAGAGCATTTTGTGCAGCATTCCAATAATGCCAGTGAAAAACGGGTTAGGGAATTTTATGCCTCTATGATGCCTGATGATTTCTTTGCTTGGGGGATAGTGCTAGTCCAAGGGCGGCAAATAACCCTCACTCCACAAATTGTAAATGAATATTTTGGGCTGCAAAACTTACCTCAGGCACCAGGTGGTATGGAGGTGCACCAATTCTTCACTGTTCACAGCGCGGATCTAGTAAGGAGCCTTCGAATGATTGGCCGTCAATATTGAAGTAACTCCAACAATCACGACCTTTTACATACACAGTTACACCTTCTATCAGCTTTCTGGCATGTCTTCTGTAACCACTCCATCTTGCCAAAAACGCATCAGGCAACACTAACGTTGCCAGTAGCCTCAGTTATATTCAGCCTATAACAGAGTTTGCAGCTAGATATATGCCAACTGGTGATATGGGAGATCTTAGGAGTTGGCAAGCAGAATATAGAGACTCTGACATTTTCCTGCCTGATCACGCATTTCTGTGAGATGGTAGGAATTGACGGAGTTGTTATAAAAGGGAAGACCTTGGTGTCAAATGTGCCTCTTGGCCGCATATCGGGACTTCTAGGTTGCAAAGTGAGACAGAGGGTTGACTAGCCTGATGACGGATCTGAGGGAGATGATGATCAAGAGCCCGCCTCTGAAGGTCAGGACCCACAGCCTCAAATTACAGTTGCTCAGGGCGAGGACCGCATTATCGTGGTAATTGGTTATATGTGAGCATCCTTGGAAGCAAGAATTGAGGACATTAGAATTCAGATGCACGGGCGCATCGACCAGCTGAGCGACAATGTGGATGCCCGATTACAGGTCATTGACAGGAGGCTGCTGTAGACATATGCTCGCCACTCGAGCGGACCGAGTTGGATGAGTCAGCATTTAGAGGAGCAGTCCAGCAACCTCGACACTTAAGTTTGTTTTCTTTTCGCTTTTGTTTGTTTTATTTTCTTTTGATTGTTTTGTTTCTTTTTAGTTTATTGTGTTTGTTTTGTTGGTTTTCTGCCCTTATGAGTTAGCATAGTGTTTAAAACATTGGGAACAATGTTTATATTAGGTTCAAGGGTAAGTGAGGTTATTTTTTGAATGTTTTTGTTTCTTTTTGTTTTGTATGTTTTTAGAAATTTTTGAGTGTTTTGTTTTTGTTTTCTTATTGTTTTGTGTTTTTAATGTTGGAAATTCTGAACATTTTTGAACTCTTATTGTTTTCTTGTGTACACTTTCTGTTTAGAAATCAATTGCTAGCTTTTTTCCAATAAGTGTTGATTTATTTGGGACCACTCTATCCTTTTTTTGTGTTATGTTTGTACCGCATTATATTACACTCTTTTTTTCTTTCTTTGAAAGCATGCCATGTTCTACCAACTAGGATAAATAATGGAGACTACCCAGTGAGTTTTTTAGCCTCAGCGTTTTGAATGTTGAGGGTATTCTCGTTTTTATTCCTCACACACTTATCCTCAATTTGATTAATTTAGGTTGATCTCATTTAAGTTTTGCATCGAGCATTTTTTTTAGTACATTTATGATGTCTTTGTGTTACCTTGTATTAAGTTGGTTTTTTCCCTTTAGAAGTGATATAGGCTATGTATGTTGAGCCACTAAAAATTCAAAAATTCATCCTACCCTTATGTGTGCTCCAATAACCACTTTGAAGTCAAACACACTGAAAACTTTTCTTTCATCCTACTTAAAAACGTCAACCAAACTTAGTAATAAAATTGCCTTACCCTTTTAAAAGCTTGAATCAATTTTGAAGGTGAAAAGAAATAAAGTGAAATGCATGGATGAGTTAGACATGTGAAATGCTAAGGTTGTTGTAGCTATGGTGATAAATCAAAAAAGGAAAAATGCAAGGCCTTTGTGCATTAGAAATGAAATTAAAGAGAATGTATTCATGCGTTGAAAATAATATAATCTCTTACTTTGATCAAGCTATTTGCTTTCCTTTCCCTTTTGTTGTTTAGCCCATCACCCAATTGTCACATTACAAACTTTTCTAAGACCTGTTGATCTTTTGGGGAGTTAAAGGTTTTTACTTTGATATCACGTTCATAATGCTTGATTCCTTCAGTGAGATGTTTTTGCGATAATATTATGTTTTTCAAATTGATTTTCACATGCGATATATATTCGTAATTTTTTTAGCATAAATTACTTTCGCATGTGCTTGATGAGTATGAGACCTAGGTTTTTAGCGACTTTCGAGAGAATTAACTTGAGATGTTTAGAGTCAAGACGAATTCTATCCCGGTTAATTGATCATAATTGCTTTCTTTCAAAGATTCCTATAGTGTTGGCATGTGCGTGGCAAGTGATGCAAAAATTTGTGAGTGGATACTTTCAATCTTCACTTATTGTTTTTGCGAGTTTTTGATCTCGATAGACTGTGTTGCATTTGCAGAGTTTTTGTTCTTTGATATTCATAAATGCTTTTGTGGGTATTGCAGCTGATAAACCCTCAAGAGGCTATAACTCGTCCACTAGGGACACCTAAGGGTTTAAAGGCTTGTGGCACGTGCTAAGTGCCATCGTGTTACCTATGAAAGTGGTTTAAGCAAGTACTTATGTTTATTGCTTGTTTTATGTTGTTTATGTTTTTGGTTTTGTTTCTTTTTTGTGTTTTTTCAATTTTTGTTCGAGGACAAGCAAAAGTCAGGTTTGAGGGTATTTGTTGGCACCATTTCTTACTGGAAATGGGCCCTTATCTCCGCTTGCTTTTATCTGTTCTTGGGTGATTATTGGTTGTTTTAAATATTTTCCTTAAGTGTGCATAATAGAGAAGAAAATAGGGAAGAAGAAGAAAAGAAGAGTGCTAAGAGACTAGACCCCCGATCGATTCTTCGACCGTCTTCATCAAGCGAGGAATTCGGATTGTTGAGGCAGGAGTTCACGCGAGATGGAATCAGACGAGAGTCTTTCCGTTCAGAGTTCTTTTTCTTCTATCATTCCTTCCTTTATTGTGTTCTTATTCATATCTTCATTGTTGAACACCATGTATTGTTTTAAATTTCCAGTTATGAACTAAATTTTATACTAGGAATGATAATAAATCTTTGTATGAATTTTGATTGAGTTTATAAATATGTTTGGATGAATGGCTTTTTATGCTTAATTGTATGTTAATTGATTGATCACCTCTTAGCATGATTTGTTGTTATGGGTTATGTACCGAGAGGAGACGATCACAACGTATTTGATAAAATGCCCACGTCAGTTTAGGAGTTAAATATAGATATGTTAACTTATTATGTGTGATCCTTAATATGCTATTATGTTTTAATATATTCGCATACATTTGGATGTCCATTAAGAGATATGATATTAATGTATGTGGGAATAAGTCCAAATTACCTCGAGAGAGGATTTTGGATAATTGAGTTAGCATGATTATCAACCGGTAACAATTATACATCCTTACATGGTAATTTCAGTCATTAGGACTTACTTAGTGAAATCGGATTCCCTAGTTCCGTCTTACATTGGTTAAACCCCTTTTTGTTATCTAGTTTCCTGGTCCATTTAGTTATTAATTAATCAATTTTCTACACCAATCATTTGATCATTCAAATAGAGATAGACTTAGTTTATTTTAGTATTCAATACGTAGAATATCCTTAAAGGAGCGATACTTATACTCTTATTATATTACTTGTGCTGACCCTATATACTTACGGGAACCAAAAGGCGTAACAATGGACCTACAGTTTTGAGCTCCAATAGTACTTAGAAATATTAATTAAAACTCTTTAATTAATATTCCATGATTATTAAACTTGAAGTTACTCCAATAAAAATCCGAGGCTGAACTCTCGAAACTGTAGATGTTTTATGCAATATGAAATCTTAGTGTCCATCGATATAGCTATATACATATAGTATAATCCTCTACAAGTAGTTCATAATTAGAGCTAGGTCTTAAAGTCCGTTTTACCCCTCTAATTATATATTTTTCATCAAGCATCGTTGATTCTCTAATGAACAATTAAATCACGTCTTTCTCACGAAAAATGGAGAGATCTCATAATTGTTCAAGCCCCGAATCAACCCTTTAAGGGAACTGCTCATCTATTTCGTTTAAGAAAAAGTGGATTCCAATATTGTGTTCAGACCTTCCCAGCCACAAGTCAAACAGCAACTCTAAAATACGGAGATATTGATCGAGAAAACCACATTCGACCTCACTTGTGGTAAATAAAAAATCACGATCTAACCTGAAGGATTCGATAAGACACTCAGGATTAAGATCACCCATAAATAGCCATCATTTGTTGATATATATATATATATATATATATATATATATATATATATAAATCTCATTTACTAACGGATCTTAGTGAGAGATTCATATAAAATCGTGGCCCAGTTCTATATGATTTCATCATATAAGGTGCCTTCATTCTCATATCAGCTACATGAACAGTCTAGGATAAGACCACCGTACACTATAGAATAGACCACAGCAGTAGATCAACCATAAACAAAGTACCAAGCTTTGTTTGCTCTCTACGGACTCTTTAGATTGCAAGTCTCAAAATGAATCATCTTGTAAATGACTTTCATATACTCAGATTGAATTTACATTTTTCAATCTTGGATGTTATGCGCACATTATCTAAACGTATGAATATAAATAAAAACACTTTTATTTGAATGAAAAACATTTAAAATTATTAATTTCTAAATTCATTTATATTTTACAAGCATTAGAACATAAATCCTAACAATATCCACTAGCACTAAACCAGGTAAGACATGTCTCGTAAACCTAGAACTTCTAAGTGACCTTAAAACATTTTAGCCATTAAGGTCTTCGTAAATGGATAATTTAGGTTGTCCTGCGACGCGATCTTCGTCACGATCACGTCTCCTCTCTGCACTATCTCTATGATGATATGATAGTTTCTCTCTACATGCTTCCCTTTTTTATGGCTTCTGGCTCTTTCAAATTAGCCACAGTGCCACTATTATCGCAATAAAGTGTCATATAAGCTTATCCAGATCTGGAATGACTTCCAGATCATTTAAGAACTTACGGAGCCATACAGCCTCCTTAACAGCTTTACAAGCCGCTACATACTCGGCTTGCATGGTAGAATCAACAATGTAAGATTGTTTGATACTTCTCCACACTATGGCTCCACCACTAAGGATGAATACTGATCCAGACGTGGATTTTCTAGAATCCTTGTCTGATTGAAAATCAGAATCTATATATCCTATCGGGATCAAATCCTATGCGAAATATACCAGTATATAGTTTCTCGTTCTCCGAAGATACTTAAGAATGGTCTTAACAGCAACCCAATGATCCAATCCTAGGTTGGACTGATATCTGTTAGCTATTTCCACTGCGAAGTTAATGTCGGGTCTCATGCTTAGAATAGCATACATGAGACTACCTATCGTTGACGTATAGGAAATCTGTCTCATATCCTCAATTTCTTGATGTGTCTTAGGACACTGTTCCTTAGACAAGTAAACTGTTGAGGTTTATGCCCTAAAACCTTGTAATTGTAATATACAGTTGACATGAGAATGAAGGCATCTTATTGTTAGAATTTATGCCCTAAAGCTTGTAATTGTAAATGGTTAAAGACTTAATAAGAATTATTTAGATTATCATTTAAGTTTATAAATGTTTTATATTTAGTAATACATTCGTATTGTGCAAGAACATCCTATATTGCAAGATGTAATCTCAGAATGAGTATATGATGGTTATATACAGAGAGGATTCATTTTGAGACATGCAATCTAAAGAGTCCGTAGAAAGCGAACAAAGCTGGGTACTTTGTTTATGATTGATCTACTGCTGCGGTCCATTCTGTAAAGTACGGTGGTCTTATCCTAGACCGCTCATGTAGTTGACATGAGAATGGAGGCACCTTATATGATGAGATCATATAGGACTGGGCCACGATTTATATGAATCTCTCACCAATATTCGTTAGTAGATGAGATTCATATATAATCTATAAACGATGGCTATTTATAGGTGATCTTAATCCTGAGTTCTTATCGATTCCTTCAGGTTGGATCGTGGCTTTTGATTTACCATGAGTGAGATGAGAATATCAACCAATACCTCCGTATCTTGGAGTTGCGGTTTGGCTTGTGGCTGGGAAGGTTTGAAGACAATAGTGGAATCCACTCTTTCTTGATTGAAATAGATAAGTAGCTCCTTTAAGGGTTGATTCAGGGCTTAAACGATTATGAGCGCTCTCCTTCTTCCGTGAGGAAGACAGGATTTAATTGTTCATTAGAGAATTAATGGTACTTAAAGGAAAACATATTTCTAGAGGGGTATAACGGACTTTATGACCCAGCTCTAGTTATGAACTATTTGTGGAGGATCACACTATATGCATTTAGCTATATCAATGGACACTGAGACTTCAGATTGTATAAACACGTCTACAGTTCTGAGAGTACAGCCTCGGGTTTTTAGTGGAATAACTCTGAATTTAATAATCGTGAAATATTAATTAAAGAGTTTTAATTAATATTACTAAGTATTATTGGAGCTCAAAACTGTGGGTCCATTAGGTCCCCTTGCTAGCCTTTATGGTTGTTGGTAACGAGAGTCATCGTAGATTAATTGGAGGGTCCAATTAATAGTATTACGAAAGTGATGTGATTTAATAAAAGAGAATAATTAAATAATGTGATTATTTAATTAATTTAATATTTAATAAAATAATATAAATTATTAATTATTAATTATTAATTCTATTTATTAAATATAAGGTCATGTGATTAAATAATGACTAGGACAAAATAATTAAAATAATTAGATTATTTTAATAGTTCAAAAGGTCACAGGTTCAAGTCTTTAGGGAGACTAAAAATAAATAGGATTTTTCTATTTTGACTTGGTCAAAACTAAAACCCTAAAGGACTACTATATAAGTGTTATATAGCTAGGAAAAATCAACCTAAAACACAAGTGAAATAGAAAGAGAATTCGGCCACCAAAGAGAGAAGAAAAAAGAAAAAAAAAAAAGTTTTTCTGACTCTCCCCTCTTTTGCAGGATTCGGCCGGCGTTCTTTTCACGTGACTTTCATCTTTTGCCGTGACGTGCCCGCACACACGTTGTTAGACCACGGGTCATAGCTCGGAAGATCTGGTGGTAGATCGAGGAATAAAAAAAAAAAAGAAAATCAAGAAAAAGGTATATAGTTTCTAAAGTCTTTTTCTGCGTATATACAGGAACTCGTTTCTGATTGAAAAAGATTTTCAATATAAGAAAAAATTTTGAAACCCAATTCCGCATGTTATACGATAATCAAAATCTTTTCTAAAACTCCCTTCAATTGGTATCAGAGACTTTGATTCTAAGTTCATGTATATACGCAAAAGAAAAAGAAAAAAACTACACCTTTCTTGTTTTTGTATTTTTTTTCTTATTGATTCTTGATATATTGATATATTATTGTATAGGCACAAATCCAGAATGTATGATTTGTTTTATTGTTAAATGATTTGATTGTATAATTATAAAAGCGTAATTGAAAATTAATTATATGGTGTTATGGGTTCTAGGTTTCTTTTTTTATTTTTTTTTTGTTAAAGCCGAACCTGTTATTGGCTATTATTTCGTACATCTTGTAATTAAATAATGCGAAACCATAGCAAACGGTGTCCGATTAAGGCAATTCAAAAATCGGTGGAAAGAAGAGATTTGGATGAAGACAACCAAACAGCATCGAAAATGCATCCTAGACTCGCCCTTACCTTCTGTTGCAAGCCGGCTGTGCGGCAGACCCGAAATAAGGCAGTGTACTTATGCGTAAGGGACTGTCATGGCAGGTTTTGGGGCTGTTCTTGTGGATTTTTTGCGAGCGATTTTGCTGTGTAGTTTTTGGAAAATATGAATATTAACCCAGAAAAGTGGCAGAAAATTGGAGAGAAAAATCATGGACGAAACGACCCACGAACGGGCGTGAAAGCGTGACTGGCGTAAGGGCCGCGCTCACCTAGCATGTGTGCGGCTACGCTGCTGGCAGCCGCACTTTCCCACGCGTTAGGGTTGTTTAGGGTTTCGTCTTGACCTAGGGTGCATGTTAAGGTAACACGTGGACCTCTGGAAAAGATGTTGACTTTTGACAAAAATCAAGTTTGACTTGATTAGGAAAACGAAGACAAGAAGAATTCAACTCGAAGAAGACCTCTTGAAGACCAAGGAATGCCTTGGGAATACAATTGTAACTGGAGTTGTTTAAGTTAGATAACCCATGTCACTCGGTCAATTACGTATGCTATATTTATTTTCATGTGATGATTATATGGATGTTAAAGCATTGTCATACATATGAATGTCATCTAGATTAGGTGTGCCTACACATGATAAATAATATGTCATGCATAATTGTCATATTATATTGTTTTATTTTTAATAAGATTAAAATAGTAAACAATTTTATAAATGGTAATTATATAATGGATTTAGTTTTTAGGAGTAAAAATTTGGTAATATCCATTAATTAACTAATCAACAAATTAAAAAGTTTAATTAAAAAGATTAGTTAAGTTCTTATCATTAATTAAGATTAATTGGATTAATTAGTTAAGTAAAAATAACCAAATAATGAGATTAGCTTTTAGGAATAAAAACTTTGTAAATCTCATTAATAACTAATTTCTATTAAAGTGTTTAATTAAAGTAATTAGTTAGATTCTTTGTATTAATTAAGATTAATTAGATCAATTGCTTGATTAAAAAGAATCGAATAATGAGATTAGTTTTTAAGAGTAAAAACTTGGTAAATCTCATTAATGACTAATCAACCAATTAAAGAGTTTAATTAAATTGATTAGTTTGGTTCTTACATCAATTAAGATTAATAAGATTAATTACTTAACTAAAAAGAACCAAATAATGAGATTAGTTTTTAGAAGTAAAAACTTGGTAAGTCTCATTAATAACTAATCTATATATTAAAGTGTTTAATTAGATTAGTTAGGTCCATTTAATGTTAGATTTAATTTGATTAAACATTAATGACATAATTGGATCAAATAATGTGATTTAGTTTTAATAGTTAAAACTTGGTAATTTCACATTTAATTTCTAGCTTATTTAAATAGTTTATGTAAATTAGAAATTGAAATAATAAATTATATTTTTAAGAGTTAAAATTGAATAATTTATTATAACTAGTAAACTTAGATTTTATATTAGTCGTATAATCTAAGTAAAGACTAGAAACATAGAGTTTTAGAAACTCTTAGTTTAAAGAAAATCCTAAATTACAAATAGTGTAACACCCCCTGACCCAAATCGCTCGGACCGAACCAGGGAGCACTACTATATACTAAAATCTAACTTTTACTTTTTATATAAACATAATTTAAAAATACATTAAATACATTTGAAAGTGGTCCAAATAAATTTCCGAAAATCTTGTCAGAGTTTCCTCTATTTTTCTGACTTTCCAAAACCTGTTTACAATTAAAATTCATAAAAATCAACGTCTAAATCTCAAATCACTTTTGCACACCTTTCCAAATATAGTGCGACTTACCAAATCACTTTATCACAATATAATTTATAAATAGTCAAATAACGTAAACATATAATAAAATATTTACATAGCAGAAATTCTTCAAATATGTGCAAACAGTTTCTGTATATGCATGCTGTATCAAAACATATAAACTTATTACAAAAGAACTACCAAAATATATTTAGGACCGATGTGACTCCGGACTCTTTTTCTACAGTCTCTACTCTTCTTTGTCTTTATCTCCTTTGGAACCTCTGTTACCTACGTGTGAGAAAACTCAACACGCTAAGCATATCACTTAGTGGGTGTACACAAAATGTATATATATCCAAATATACTATAGCAAATAAGTTTAGTTATTTTCGATCAAAATATCAATAATATATAAGTAAATCATATATGGGGCTCATGTCAAATCAAATCAGATACTCAACAAACACAGTATTCAAAATCAATCAACAGACAAAATATTCATAATTTCTCAAATGTTTTCATATATCAAATCAGTTTTTAGACTGGGCTCCTGACATACAAAGTATAAGTTATCAGACTGGATTATGGGTTGTTCGGCATCGGACGCAAACGGGCGAGCCGCCGAACATCAGATCAGAATGGAACACTAACGGAATCACCCGCTGTAAATGTCCCATGACAGAACCCTAAGAGGGGTGGTACAAACATAATATATCGGCACAGTACTGTTCAGACAGAAACTCAATTGACATGTCAACCTCCTATATCCATATCTATGTTTATACACATCAAAGCCATTTCACAAAATATTTTCTCAAATCCAATGTCAACATATTTCATTTCTTTCAGAATCATCGAATTCAATTTTGAACTTATTCAATTTCAATTCATATCGATATATATATATATATATATATATATATATATATATATTTGAAATTCAAATTTCATCAAATATCATATAACAGAAATATACGAATATATTTCTAAATCAATAATCATATCAAATCAATCTAAAAATATATTCAAACGTATTTCATAATTCCATATCGAATCAAAATGCCCCGAAATCATTTTCCGATACATTTCACAAATAGTATATAATTAAAATCACTTTCAACAATATATTTCCATAACACTATTAGAATCAAAACATATTCAAATCAATTTATAATATTATTCACAATCAATATTTCGAATATAACCTATATTGTAATTCAAATCAGTCCAAAATCAATTTCAAACAATAAACCATAATCAATATAATTCCAATAACTCAAAATTAATTAAATTCAATCAATCCAAAATATTCTGGAAAATGGAGATTCGAAAACGAGTGTACACCGAACCTGAATACCTTTTCTTTCCTCCTCTTTTCCTTCTTTTCCTTCTATTTTCTTCTTCGTCTTCTTCTTCTTCTTTCCTTCTTCTTCTTCTTCTTCTTTTTCTTCTTCTTCTTTCCTTTCTCTTTCTTCTTTCTCTCTCATCTTTTCTCTCTTCTTTCTCTCGTTCTCTGGTTTCTATTCTTGGTTGAGAGCTTTTGCTCTCTAATCTTTGTTGTTTCCTATTTGTATTGGCACAGCTTCAATTACTCGGTGCTTATTTTTTTAAAAACTTTTTGAGCCATCATGACCGCGTATCGCGAGCGATGGTTGAGTCGCTCAGTCGCGATGCTCACTGGTCTAATTTTGCCACTTTCATCGCGAGCAGCTACCGCGAGCGCTGGTCACGATGCACACTGTCCAGTTTTTCACCATTTTCTTCGTGCATTATTTTCGACCATTCAAATTGGTCCATTTGGAAACCTAAAAATATACAAATGAGTAGATGAGTAGTGCAATGTCCACTCCTTCTTGATTGAAGTAGATGAGTAGTTCCCTTAAGGGTTGATTCGGGGCTTGAATGATTATGAGCGCTTTCCTTCTTCCGTGAAGAAAACAGGATTTAATTGTTCATTAGAGAATCAATGGTACTTAAAGGAAAAGATATTTCTAGAGGGGTATAACGGACTTTATGACCCAGCTCTAGTTATGAACTATTTCTGGAGGATCATACTATATACAATTAGCTATGTCAATGGACACTGAGACTTCAGATTGTATAAACATGTTTACAGTTCTGAAAGTGTAGCCTCGGGTTTTTAGTGGAATAACTCCGAGGTTAATAATCGTGAAATATTAATTAAAGAGTTTTAATTAATATTACTAAGTATTATTGCAGCTCGTATGTTTATTTGTAGGGTATCCAAAGGAAACACGAGGTGGATTCTTTTATAATCCACAAGAAAACAAAGTGTTTGTATCGACAAACACAACGTTTCTTGAGGAGGATTATATGAGTAATCATAAACCTCGTAGTAAGATTGTGTTAAAAAAGTTAAAACATGGTACGACCAGTGCTCAGTCAACAAGAGTTATAGACGATGTTATTATTCTACAAACATCTGATAGTCAGATAATTCTTAGTCAGGATACACTATCGCCGAGGCGTAGTGAAAGGGTTGTTCGACAACCTGATCACTACTTAGGCATTAGAGAGGCATAGGGTGTCGTTTCTAATGATAGTGTGGATGATCCATTGACATTTAGACATGCAATGGAAGATTCTGACAAAGAGGAATAGCTTAAAGCCATGAATCTCGATATAGAGTCCACGTACGCCAACTTAGTCTGGGAACTTGTAGACTTACCAAATAGGATAAAACCCATAGGATGTAAGTGGATCTACAAGCGTAAGAGAGGAGTAGATGGGAAGGTAGAGACCTTCAAGGCAAGGCTAGTGGCTAAGGGTTACACCCAGAAGGAAGGCATTGATTATGATGAAACCTTCTCGCCTGTAGCTATGTTTAAGTCTATTATGATATTCTTATCCATAACTGCCTATTTTGATTACGAAATCTGGCAAATGGACGTCGAGACAACATTCTTGAATGGCAATTTAGACGAGAGCATCTATATGATATAACCAGAGGGATTCGTATCCCAAAATCAAGAGCAAAAGGTTTACAAACAGCAAAAGTCCATTTATGGACTTAAGCAAGCGTTTAGATCTTGGAATATTAGGTTTGATACTACGATCAAAACCTATGGCTTTGAGCAGAATGTTGATGAGTCTTGTATACAAGCGCATTATTGATAAGAAAGTAGTTTTCCTGGTTCTTTACGTAGATGATATTCTATTCATTGGGAATGACGTAGGAACATTGTAAGAGATAAAGGGTTGGCTTGCTAACTAATTCCAAATTAAAGATTTGGGAGAGGCAAATTATGTTCTTGGGATCCAATTAATAAGAAATCATAAGAATAAACTGTTACCGTTGTCTCAAGCATCGTATATCGACAAGATACTTGTGCGATTGTCCATGCAGAACTCCAAGAAAGGTAGTTTACCTTCAAGACATAGAGTTCACTTGTCTAAGGAACAGTGTCCTGAGACACCTCAAGAAATTGAGGATATGAGACAGATTCTCTATACGTCTGCAGTAGGCAGTCTTATGTATGCTATGCTATGCACAAGACCCGACATCTGCTTCGCAGTGGGAGTAGCCAGTAGATATCTGTCCAACCCAAGATTGGATCATTAGGTTACTGTTAAGAAAACATTAAAAATAACCGATAATTACCCGAGAATGGAACACAAGTAGGTGAAGAAAAGTACTAGTGAAGGTCCATTTTTGATTAAGAAATGGAGCCAACATGTTCCTGGAGATGTGAGTTAGGATATTATTGTAATACACCCTCCCGATAGTTTATACTGTACACGTACAGGTATTGTAATATATTTTTGTTAAAGAATTGATTGTACAGTACGATAATGTAATTTATTGGACGATTAGTAAGATTTCGTAAAGTATATAAGAAATTTAAATTATAAGTTTTGGAGAACATAGTAAGGATTTTCATAAATTGGAGTATGAAGAATATTTATTGGAAGTTAAAATATATTTTTACGATATGAGATTGTGATTTAATTAATTGATGGAAAAGTAAATTGAAATGGATTTTTGTGGAAAAAAGTTAATGGATTGTTATGGATTAAATTGTAAATCAAAGGATTGATGATCAAGATTATGTGATTAGTTTTCAAATTGTGGTCACAATACAAAATTAAGAGATTAAGGGGTAAGTTGTGATTATATAAGTTTATATATATTAATATATATATATATATAACACAATCAGAAACTTTGAAGAGAAGAAATCAGAAATGAAAACAGAGAGGCGGTGGAGGTGAGAAGAAAGAAAAGAAAATAAAGAAAGAGAGAGAGAGAGAGAAGAGAGAACAGTGACCGGAGAAGGAAGGAAGGAGAAGAAGAAAGAAAAGAAAAGAAAGAGAGAGAAAGAAAAGAGAAAGTGAGCAGCGGAAAAAGAAGAGAAAGAAGAAAGAAAAAAGAGAGAGAGGAGAGGAAGAGGACAGCTGGCCTAGAGAGGAAAAACAGAGCAGAAATTTTGCAGAAAAATAGAGAAGAAAAGCTGCAAAAACCGTGAGAAGAAGAAGGAAAAGAAAAGAAGAAAAGAAAAAGAAAAGAGAAAAGGAAAGAAGAGATCCGGTCCAGAAAAAGAAGAAGAGGATTTGGGTAAGAATTTGATGAAATTAAATTGTATTAGAATTTTGATTGTTGAGTATAAAAGGAAATTGAATTGATTTTAGAAATTAATTGAGTTTTGATTAGTGTTTGAAATTGATGGTTGAATATAGAGTGAAATTGGATGTTTGGGTGATTATTTTGATGATAGGTTTTGTTGATTTGAAATTAGTTTAATTGGAATTGATTATAATGAAAGTTAAGAAAATTAGTAAGTTAAATTTTGGGAATTTTATGATTTCAAGTTTAAATTAGTTAATTGAGATATTATTTGAGTAAATTGAATGTTTATGGGCTAATTAATAGTGTGAATTTAGAATCGTTAAGTAAGAAATCAAAATAATTAGTAAATTAGTGAATATGTAGTATGAAACTTTTGTGATGTTGTGTTTGGAATGAAATTGAATCATTAGTTTTGATAATTTTTTTAATTAAATTTGAAATTGAAGTTATAATTAGTTTAATCGAGTTTAATGAAGTTGAATTTAATGTTGTTAAGTGAAGGAAATTTACTTATGTTAAATTGTGTAGAAATTGAAGTTGATAGTGTACAGAATTCGATTTATGGGTAATTAAGTATTAGAAATTGTATCTGGATGGTTGTGATATAAATTGATGCTTAGAAAATAAAGTAAATGTGTTGGATTGTGTGGTATGAGATTCAATTTAAGAAAAATTGAATGATTCAAGAAATCATATTGAATTTGAATGTTTGAAATTCGGACAAGTAGAGGAATCGTATGATTGACATGATTTATATTAAATTAAATGTAATTAATTTTATTAGAATAGAAGAAATGGAGGAATAAAGCGTAGAACGTGTTAATTGAGTCTTTGTATTAGTTATTATATTTATAGTAATGATTTATTTGGAAATATATTACTTTAGGGAGAAATCTCCGTAGTATGGAAGAAAAAGAAACGTTATGGAAAGTTAAGGAAATGCAATGAGACGAAGGAACCAGATCACCAAGTTTAGAGAAAACCAGAAACTAGTGAATGTAAAATTATTTTAAAGTAAAGTATATTTTATTTTAGTAATATGTTTTATCTAAAGTTTAGCCAGTTAATATTTTTATTCAAGTTGGTGAAACATCATATCTTTAGTTAAAATATACTTTAGTATGTTTTCCAGTTTATTTTAATTGTTTATAACTTTATATATTCGTACATTTACTTGTATATATGTTTTATAATTTAAATAGAATTTATACTCAATTGTATTTTAATTAAAGTATTTTATATCTCAGAGATTTAGAAATTATATTCATTTAATAAATATGTTTTATGTATATTCCATGGTTTTTCTTAAAAGCTAGTTTTCAAAATAAAGAAAATAGTTTTCAAACCCATGGATTACCCTATGGATTATCATATTATCATATCAGTTATCAGCAGTTAGATCTGGCCGGTACATCCCAATTGTGTGTGGCAAGTTAAGGGGGGATAGTCCGCTAACTCCAGGGGGGTTGAGTCTGTCGAGTCTGTCAGTCGCCCACACATTGGGGTGTTGTCTCGCTATATGTAGGCGACGCATCATTCCGCACATAGACAGTGAGATGTCTTTTATCAAATGTCATGTTGAGCGTATCAGTTAGTCGTCTCGTGACTTATATCAGATGTCACAGTAGATGGCGCAGTTAGTCGCCCTGTGACCCACTCATATGGTACGGTACAGTTAGTCCCCCTGACCCGACCCGGCTGGATCGACCCAGGGAGCGCTACTCGGGTTTTCAAAACATTCTTAATTCACTTTATAAATTGCAAATCAAATAGATTGTAATTTAAAACATTTTCTAGTGAGCCCATCAAAATTCATTTTTCAAAATTTCGGCAGAGTTTTCTCTATTTTTCTGGTTTTCCAAAATCTGTTTTTAACAAAACAAATCCAATATATATATATATATATATATATATATATATATATATATATATATATTTCAACACTTCTAAATCTATTATCAAACCAACGCGCACTCTGCCGTTTAGTGCGACTTCCAAATAGTTTTCAAAATAAAATAGTTCATAATTATTTCTTTACAGTCCTTTGGAAATGAAAAACAGAAATCATAAAACAATTTAATTACAAAACACAAATATATAACATCTTTATAAACTCCTGTATATGCATGCATAACTAACTATATTATACAGAAATGTGTAACTACCCAAATGTAGTGACTCTGGGTCTCTGTCAGCAACTCTCTCTTCAATTTTTTGCCTCCTCAATATCCCTGTTACCTACGCGCGATAAAAACCGATGCGCTAAGCATATAGCTTAGTGGGTGTACACTAAACGTAATTATCGAAACCATAAATAACTTTTCACAATAAAAATCTCACAATATAATCATATATAAACATGTTATTATTCAAATCAAACATGAAAATAAATCACATAAAATCAACTCAATAGAAACAACTGGATTCAATTAATAATCCATATACAAAACCGAATCATAAATTCTTTTATAATCATTTCTTTTCAAATCATTCTCAATTCTGGCATTCTGGAATACTCAACATAAACCAGGACTAGAATATGGGTCGTTCGACCTCAGTGGCTGTCTGTCAACATAACTCCCAACCCTAGGACAAATCCTAAAGGTGGTACGTATCTCCCTACTCTAGGACCGAGTGTTCGGAACCTAGAGAGGTACATATCTCCCTATCCTAGGAACGAATCCTTAGGAAGGTACGTGTCTCCCTACTCCAGGACGAATCCTTGGAGAGGTACATGTCTCCCTACCCCTAGACGAATCCATGGGGAGGTACATTAAATATCACATCAAGAGCAACATCGGTGCAGTACTGTCAAATGAACCCAGCTGGTATACCAACCTCCTATATCCATTTCTATGTCCAAATATCCTAGGGCCGTTTCAATACAATATTTTCACACAACAATTCACAAATCGAATTCAAACTCAATTAATATAAAAATTCAATCGATATTAGGAAAAACATATATACATAATTTTATGGAAATTCAGCGATTTGTTCATTCGAAATTCTGAAACAATTGATTTCAACCTATTCAACAATCAAAATGCGATAGATACGATTAAATCGAAATTATTCAATAGAAAAACAATATAAACATATATTTCCTAAATTATCTAAAATCTGAAATTCAAATCAAAACACATAAAAACTTCAAAAACATGTGTACACCAACCTGGATACCGTTCTACAACAGTTTCCTTCTGGGTTTCCCCTTTTTCCTTTCTATTTCTTCTTCTTCCTCGTCTCTTCTCTTCTTCTTCTTCTTCTTCTTCTTCTTTCTCTCTCTCTCTTTTCTTTCTCTTTTTCTTTTTCTTTCGGTCTCTCCCTCTCTATTTTCTGTCTGGCTTTTTCGAGAGTCTTCCACGACAAGCTTATTTTTTTTTATATAAATTCGGTCATCGCGACCATCGTCACGACCTGTGGTCGCGCTACCAGGTCGCATTGCGCACTGGAGCAATTCCACCGCCTTCATCACGATCACTCATCGCGGTACCATGGTCGCGCTGGTGGTCGCCATGCTCACTACCCGAATTTAACATTTTCACCACAAGCTAGTTAGCGCGATCTGTGGTCGCGGTGACTGGTCGCGGTGCTCACTGTTAGAAATTCCATTTTTCACCGCAAGCAGCTCATCGCGATCTGTGGTCGCGGTGAGGGTCGCGGTATTCACTGCCACTTCTTCCTTCACTTCATGCACTCTTTCTGGACCGCTCCATCTGGTCCATTTGGAAACCATAAAAATAAATTAATTACGTTTAATTACGTTAAACTATAATACATTTAATTACGTTTTACACCCCTCGAATCACAAAATTTATATATCCACATATTCAAAATCAATTATTCGAATTTAGGGATGTTACAATTCTTCCCCTCTTAAGAAATTTCGTCCTCGAAATTTACCTCAATTGAACAGTTGCGGATACTGTTGTCTCATGATTTCCTCGCTCTCCCAGGTAGCTTCTTCTACCTTATGATTCCTCCAGAGGACTTTCACCAGTAGAACTATTTTATTTCGTAGTTCTTTAATCTCCCGATCAAGAATTTGCACTGGTTCCTCTTCATAGGTCAGGTCTGGTCGGATTTCAATACTTTCGGCCTGAACTCTGTGGGAAGGATCGGATCTGTATCTCCTCAACATGGATACATGGAAAACATTATGAATCTTTTCTAATTCTGGAGGTAAAGTAAGTCTGTAGGATACGGGTCCCACACGTTCAAGGATTTCGTATAGCCCAATAAACCTAGGACTCAACTTACCTTTTCTGCCAAATCTGAGCACTTTCTTCCACGGAGATACTTTCAGGAACACTTTCTCACCGACTTCATATTCTACTCTTTTCTTTTCAAATCTGCATATGATTTCTGTCGGACAAAAGCAACTTTCAGTATTTCTTTGATAATCTTCACCTTCTCTTCAGTTTGTCTGATCAAGTCTGGGCCTACTAACCTGTCCTCTCTTAACTCTGTCCAGCATACTGGAGTCCTGCATTTCCTTCCATACAGTGCCTCATACGGTGCCATAGCTATGCTCGACTGGTAACTGTTGTTGTAGGCGAATTCAATCAATGGGAGATGATTCGCCCAACTCCCTTCAAAATCAATTACACAACACCTGAGCATATCTTCAAGCACCTGAATTACTCTTTCTGATTGTCCGTCTGTCTGTGGATGGAAGGCTGTACTGAAACTCAGTCGAGTACCCAAGGCTTCTTGAAACTTCTTTCAGAATCTGAATGTAAACCTCGTATCTCTATCTGATATTATAGATGCAGGCACTCCATGCAATCTGACTATCTCTTTGATATACAATTCTGCTAGTCGATCCAGGGAATAGTCAGTTCTGACAGGTAGTGTAACACCCTGACCCGACCCGGCTGGATCGACCCAGGAAGTGCTTCCGGGTTTTCAAAACTTTCTATCTTTTGTTTAGAAACTGCAAACCGTATAATTTATCATTTAAAAATCTTTTCAAGTGAGCCCAGCAAAAATTATTTTCAAAAATTTCGGCAGAGTTTCCTCTATTTTTCGGGTTTCCCAACAAAAAACCTGTTTTCAAATAAAATCCAATTTACACAAAATCCACAAACACTTCTAAATATCATTCAAATGCGCACTCTGCCGTTTAGTGCGACTTTCACACAGTTTGTAAAATAAAACAATTTATAAATTGTGTAGTTACAGTCTTTTGAGATTGAAAACCGAAAATCATAAAATAATTTAATTACAACATAATTACGGAACATACTTATATAACTCGATTACAAGTATTCTGTATATGCATGCATAACTAAGTACTTTAAACATAAATATATATATATATATATATATATATATATATATATATATATATACCCAAAATATGGTGATTGTGACTCTGAAGATCTGCCTGCCATTCCCTCTTCTTCAACCTTTTTGCTTTCCAATATCCTGGTTACCTACGCGCGATAAACATCAACGCGCTAAGCATATAGCTTAGTGGGTGTACACTAAATAAAATTCAATATCATATAAAACGGTGGATTGTAAATTCAGATCATAAAGATATATATATATATATATATATATATATATATATATATATATATATAAACAATATAGATTTATCAAAATTTCAGAAATATAAATATACATAGAAAACACATTATAATGTAATTGAAATTACTACATATGAAATTCAGAAATTCAGATACATAGAGAACGAAACCATAAAACTTAAATACAAAATGGTAGAAATACATTTATATATACATTCAAAAGCTTCTGGATTTCAGTTTCAATATCATTTCTTTCTTTTTCCATAACGTTTTCTAGCTATCAATTCTCAATTGGGCCCGTGATACATATAACAGGGTTCGCAGGACTGGATTACGGATTATTCGGCATCGAAACCAACAGGAACTGTCCGCCGAATATACAGCCGGGTTTCCCATTTCAGCATCGGAACCAACGGGAACTGCCCGCTGAAATGGTATCCCTATACAGGTGTTATTTCCGACATCAGAACCAACTGGAACTACCCGTCGGAAACGGCTTCACTCAAGGATTGGCCACAACGGTGACTGCTACTAATCCATAGAGTGATATCAATACAGAAAGATCGGCGCAGTACTGCTAATATACCCAATTGACATGTCAATCTCCTATATCCATATATCCCTATACATATATCAGGGCCAAAATCAAAGTGCAGATATTACGAATATTTTATTTAGTTTTTTAAACATCTTTCAGATAATCAAAATTTCTCAATCTATCCAAAATTTAATATTTATTAACAGTTATAAAACAAAATATGCATAATATATCAAAGAAACAGAAAATCAACATCATTAAATTTGCTATAATCACAATTTTCGTATCTCAAAATCAGTTTCGAATATTATTCACCAATTTATTCAATCAAAAACTTGGAAATAATAGAAACTATTTCACAATCAATTCCTTTAATTCGGAAAGCAACAAGTATAATTTTCCAGCAAATCAATAATTAGAAAACCAACAATATTCGTAAAACAATACTTCGAAATCAGGTTTTGGCAACATACACTTATATTCACAAGTACATACATATTCTCAGAATATTGCACAAATCATTTCAACAATATACGCAAATGAAATACGAATATATATATATATATATATCTAATCAATACGAGTATTTAAAATCCAGAAATATATTTCCAAAATTACTAAATCAAAACACATATAAAAAATAGTTGCAGAAACAAGTGTACACCAACCTGGTTTCCATTTTTCGCACAGTTTCTCTTATGGATTTCCTTTTCCCTTTCTCTTTCCTTTTTCCTTTTTCTTTTTCCTTTTCTTTTCTTCTTCCTCTCTTCTTCTTCTTCTTCTTTTTCTTCTTCTTCTCTTTCTTCTTCTCTTTCTTCTTCTTTCTTTCTTCTTCTTCTTCTTCTTTCTCTTTCTTTTCTTTCTCGGTCTCTCCCCTCTCTTCTTTCTTGCTGTTCTGTTTTCTGGCTTCTGCGAGAAGCTTCTTTTTTTTTATATTTTTTCGCTACCGCAACTACCGTCGCGACCTGTGGTCGCGCCACCAGGTCGCGGTGCTCACTGGAGCATTCGCACGGCCTTCGTCGCGAGCGCACCTTGGTCGCGCTGGAGGTCGCATTGCTCGCTGCCCGAACTCGACGTTTTCATTGCGAGCAGTTCATCGCGACCTATGGTCGCGGTGACTGGTCGCGATGCTCACTGCCAGAAATCGCGTTTTCCACCGCGAGCAAGCCATCGCGACCTGTGGTCGTGGTGACTAGGTCGCGATGCTCTCTGCTTCAGTTTTCCTTTTTCTTGCATCAGTTTTGGACCGTTCCATCTGGTCCACCTGGAACTCATAAAAATAAACATACTTTTAATTACATTTACACCCCTCAATTCACAAAATTTATTTTCACATATTCAAAATTAATTACTCGAAATTTGGGATGTTACAGGTAGAAAATGTGCTGACTTCGTCAATCGGTCCACTATAACCCATATTGCATCGTGTTTACTCTGGGTGAGTGGCAATTCTGTAACAAAGTCCATTGTGATGCGGTCCCATTTCCATTCAGGTATTGCTATTGGTTGTAACAATCCTGATGGAACCTGATGTTCAGCTTTCACCTGTTGACAAGTCATACATCTATTCACGAATTCTACCACATCTTTCTTCATACCAGACCACCAATATTGAGTTTTCAGATCTCTATACATTTTTGTGCTACCTGGGTGCATCGCATACGAACTACTGTGTGCCTCTGTCAGGATCGTCTTTCTCAATTCTTCATCATCTGGAATGCAAATCCTGTCTCTGAAACACACAATACCATCAATTCTGATTGAGAAGTCCGGATGCTTCCCCTCTGGGATTTATCTACCTATCATCTGAATTCTAGCATCCTGTTTCTATTTTTCTGCAATCTGCTGAATCAAACTGGGTCTGCATATCAATTCAGCTACTAATGCATTATCTGGATTCAGCTGTAATTGCACATTCATAGCTTTCAGCGTAAATAGTGCTTTTCTACTTAGAGCATCTGTGACCACATTCGCCTTTCAGGGATGGTAATCGATCACACAGTCATAGTCTTTAATCAACTCCATCCATCTTCTCTGTCTCAGATTAAGCTCCTTCTGGGTAGACAGATATTTCAAACTCTTGTGATCAGTGTATTTATAACATTTCTCACCATACAAGTAATGCCTCCAGATTTTCAAAGCAAATACGATGGCAGCAAGTTCCAGATCATGTATCGGATAGTTCAGCTCATGATTTTTCAGTTGTCTGGATGCATCCTTGCCTTCCTGCATCAATACACAACCTAAACCCTAGTGTGAGGCATCACAATAGATCACAAAGTCTTTACCTGAAACAGGTTGAATCAGGACTGGAGCCTCAACTAGCATCGCCTTCAATCTGTCAAAAGCTGCTTAGCATCTGTCAGTCCAGTCAAATCTGACATTTTTATGCAGTAGTTTGGTCAACGGACTTGCTATGGATAAAAATCCCTTCACAAACCGTCGATAATAACCTGCCACGCCTAAGAAACTTCTAACTTCTGTAATATTTCTGGGAGGCTTCCATTCCACTATTGCTTCAATCTTTTTAGGATCTGCCTTAATACCCTCTGCTGACACAATGTGACCCAGAAATGCAATCTCAGGTAACTAGAACTCACATTTGCTCAGTTTTCCATACAGTTTCTTCTCTCTCAAAATCTGCAATACTACTCTGAGGTGCCTGTCATGGTCCTCTGTCGTCTGTGAGTACACCAGGATATCATTAATAAATACCACCACAAACTGATCTAAGTATGGTCGGAATATCATGTTCATCAGATCCATAAAGGCTGCAGGTGCATTAGTCAGCCCAAATGGCATTACTACAAATTCATAATGTCCATACCTGGTTCTGAATGCAGTTTTCGGAATATCAGAATCTTTTATCCTTAACTGATGATACCCCGATCTGAGATCTATCTTTGAGAAGACACAGGCTCCTCTCAGCTGGTCAAATAAGTCATCGATTCTAGGCAACGGATACTTATTCTTGACAGTGAGTTTATTCAGCTGCCTGTAATCAATGTATAATCTCAATGACCCATCTTTCTTTTTCACAAACAGTACTGGAGCTCCCCAGGGGGATACACTGGGTTTGATGAAGCCCTTATCCAGCAATTCCTGTAACTGTATCTTCAATTCTTTCAGTTCTGCTGGTACCATTCTGTAAGGAGCTATCGATACTGGAGACATGCCTGGTACCACGTCAATCACCAACTCCACTTCTCTCTGAGGTGGCAAACCAGGAAGCTCCTCTGGAAACACATCTGCAAAATCACACACAGTGGGTATATTCTGGATGGTAGAATCAACCTTTCTGGAATCAACCACCTGTACCAAATATGCTTCACAACCCTTTCTGACCAATTTATAGGTTGTAGTGGCTGAAATGACATTGGAGAGAAAATCCCTCCTTTCACCCACCATTGTGATTTCTGCACCATCTGCTGTTTTGAGGGTCACTCGTTTCAGTTTACAGTCAATCACTACTTTATGCCTAGTTAACCAATCCATGCCTAGAATAACATCAAACTCATGGAATGGCAACTCCATCAAATCTCCTAGGAATTAAAACTCCTGTATTCGAATAGGACAATTTTTGTACACACGATTCACAACTACACTTTAGCCTATCGGATTACTGACTAACACATCATATTCTGTAGGTTCAGTTTTCAAATTTTAGTGTTTCAGCATGGCATCACATATATATGAATGAGTAGAGCCTGGATCTATCAATGCAATAGCTGTAGTATCAAAAATAGAAATAATTCCAGCTATCACGTCAGGTGCAGCCTTGTCTTCCTGAGCTCTAACACCATAAACTCGTGCAGGAGCTCGACTATCTAGTCTTGCCACTGATTCTGACACCCCTCTGTGGCTACCACCTTCAAGTACTACCTGACTGGGCCTCCTACCTCTGGAAGTAGTAGGGGCTGATCTCTCTGGTTGTTGAGATCTAATCTGTGGGCAATCCCTCAAAAAATGGTCACGGGATCCACACCTCAAGCAGGCTCCTGTAATCTTCCAGCATTTCCCAGGATGTCTTCGTCCACAATGTTCACACAATGCAGGGGCTGGTCCCCTAACTGCACTCCTAGGGGTACTGGCCACGGAAGTTGCAGACTGACCCGGCCTAGCTGTGGGTATAGGCCTCTGTGACTGCACTGGACCACTAGACTGCGGTCCCTTAAACTTCTTACTCTGGGGCTGATATAAGCTGGATGACCCTGCCCCTCTTCTCTGCTAACCTCTGTCTCTTCTGGCCTGCTCTTCTTTCTTAATTCTCTCTACATTCAGAGCTGCCGAGACGAGTCTGGTAAAATCTTTGAATTCAAAGGCAGCAACCTGTAACATTCCTCAAATAATCAATATTCTATTCATATAGTCACAATTCATTATATAGAAATTAGGAATGTCACACAACCTGTAGGCGGATATAGTCATTCAGTCCATCCTCAAACCTTCTGCATTTATCTGCCTCTGTAGCCACCATATCTCTAGTATACTTACTCAACCTGACAAATTCTCTTTCATATTCTGTCACTGTCATCTGCCTTTACTTCAGGTTAGTAAATTTCCTCTTCATATTGTCCAGATAGATGCGAGCAACATATTTTCTCTTAAACTCCTTCTGAAACAACTTTCACGTTCTGTCCTCTGGTCGCAATGACTGTATAATGGAGGTCCACCATTGATAGGCATCCTCCTGTAATAAAGATATTGCACACTCCAGTCTCTCTTCAGGTGTACAGTGCATCTGCTCTAATATTCTGTCAGTCCTCTCAAATCAGTATTCTGCGGCAGATGCATCCTCATCCTTTTTGCCATGAAAATCAGTCGATCGGTATTTAGCCAGTCCCTCTATGGTTGATCTTCGTGGAACTGCTCGAGCCACATTCTGAAAGAACTCAGCCATTTGCTGCATAAATGCTGGCTGACTTTGAACTTCTGGTCCAGCCGCTCTAGGACTGACTGACTCTCTGGATACTCCCTCAGCCACACTGGCGGGACTCTCAGGTCTATCTCCGCTTCCTTCCATTTCTCTTTTATCCTATATAAGATAGAAGCGAGGTCTGCAGATTAGAGTCACACATTCTTATGGGTACCTTTATACAATGCATGCATATACAGACTCTTTTGGTCCAGAAACGCCTAAACCGCGCTCTGATACCACTTAAAAATGTAACACCCCCTGACCCGACCCGGCTGGATCGACCCAGGGAGCGCTACTCGGATTTTCAAAACTTTTTTAATTCACTTTATAAATTGCAAATCAAATAGTTTCTAATTTAAAACATTTTCTAGTGAGCCCATCAAAATTCATTTTTTAAAATTTCGGCAGAGTTCCCTCTATTTTTCCGATTTTCCAAAATCTGTTTTTAACAAAACAAATCCAATATATATATATATATATATATATATTTCAACACTTCCAAATCAATTATCAAACCAACGCGCACTCTGCCGTTTAGTGCGACTTCCAAATAGTTTTCAAAATAAAATAGTTTATAATTATTTCTTTACAGTCCTTTGGAAATGAAAAACAGAAATCATAAAACAATTTAATTACAAAACACAAATATATAACATCTTTACAAACTCCTGTATATGTATGCATAACTAACTATATTATACAGAAATATGTAACTACCCAAATGTAGTGACTCTGGGTCTCTGTCAGCAACTCTCTTTTCAATCTTTTGCCTCCTCAGTATCCCTGTTACCTACACGCAATAAAAACCAATGCGTTAAGCATATAGCTTAGTGGGTGTACACTAAACGTAATTATCGAAACCATAAATAACTTTTCACAATAAAAATCTCACAATATAATCATATATAAACATGTTATTATTCAAATCAAACATGAAAATAAATCACATAAAATCAACTCAATAGAAACAACTGGATTCAATTAATAATTCATATACAAAACCGAATCATAAATTCTTTTATAATCATTTCTTTTCAAATCATTCTCAATTATGGCCCTCTGGAATACTCAACATAAACCAGGACTGGAATATGGGTCGTTCGACCTCAGTGGCTGTCTGTCGAACATAACTCCCAACCCTAGGACGAATCCTAAGGGTAGTACGTATCTCCCTACTCTAGGACCGAGTGTTCGGAACCTATAGAGGTACATATCTCCCTATCCCAGGAACGAATCCTTAGGAAGGTACGTGTCTCCCTACTCCAGGACGAATCCTTAGAGAGGTACGTGTCTCCCTACCCGTGGACGAATCCATGGGGAGGTACATTAAATATCACATCAAGAGCAACATCGGTGCAGTACTGCCAAATGAACCCAGCTGGTATACCAACCTCCTATATCCATTTCTATGTTCAAGTATCCTAGAGCCGTTTCAATACAATATTTTCACACAACAATTCACAAATCGAATTCAAACTCAATTAATATAAAAATTCAATCGATATTAGGAAAAACATATATACATAATTTTATGGAAATTCAGCGATTTGTTCATTTGAAATTCTGAAACAATTGATTTCAACCTATTCAACAATCAAAATACGATAGATACGATTAAATCGAAATTATTCAATAGAAAAACAACATAAACATATATTTCCTAAATTATCCAAAATCTGAAATTCAAATCAAAACACGTAAAAACTTCAAAAACATGTGTACACCAACCTGGATACCATTCTACGACAGTTTTCTTCTGGGTTTTCCCTTTTTCCTTTCTCTTTCTTCTTCTTCCTCTTCTCTTCTTCTCTTCCTCTTCTTCTTCTTCTTCTTCTTCTTCTTCTTCTTCTTCTTCTTCTTCTTCTTCTTCTTTTTCTTCTTCTTATTCTTCTTCTTCTTCTTCTTCTTCTTCTTCTTCTCTCTCTCTCTTCCTCTCTCTCTCTCTTTTCTTTCTCTTTTTCTTTTTCTCTCGGTCTCTCCCTCTCTATTTTCTGTCTGGCTTTTTCGAGAGTATTCCACGACAAGCTTATTTTTTTATATATAAATTTAGTCATCGTGACCATCGTTGCGACCTGTGGTCGCGTTGCTCACTGGAGCAATTCCACCGCCTTCATCGCGATTACTCATCGCGGTACCATAGTCGCGCTGGTGGTCGCCATGCTTACTGCCCAAATTTAACATTTTCACCGCGAGCTAGTCAGCGCGATCTGTGGTCGCGGTGACTGGTCGCGGTGCTCACTGCCAGAAATTCTATTTTTCACCGCGAGCAGCTCATTGCGATCTGTGGTCGCGGTGATTATCACGGTACTCACTGCCACTTCTTCCTTCACTTCATGCACTCTTTCTGGACCGCTCCATTTGGAAACCATAAAAATAAATTAATTACGTTTAATTACGTTAAACCATAATACATTTAATTACGTTTTACACCCCTCGAATCACAAAATTTATATATCTACATATTCAAAATTAATTATTCAAATTTAGGGATGTTACAGTTCAGCTCAGCTTAGGGGTCCATTGGGAGTTTTCAGATACAGAAGCCAAGCCAAAAATATTTTCAGATTATCAGTACAGAATATTAAATTAAGAGTTTTATACGTTAGGCTTGGCTAGATTTTCAGAAAAAGAGATTTCAGTATAGTATTCAGAAAACAGATTGTTACAGATTTCAGTATATTGTTTTTAGAAGACAGAATACGTTTTCAGAAAAGATTATTATCATAATATTTTATCAGAAGAATATTATCAGAAAACTATGTTATTAGAAAAGTTTTATCAGAGAAGTTTTATTAGAAAAGCATTTTTAGTAAAGTATATTCTTTTAACTTTTCAGTTTTAAGAAAAGTACATTATCTTAATATTTCAGTTTTTCAGAAAACATATTATTTCAGTATTTTAGTTTTTAGAAAAGAATATCAGGTTAGTTTTCAGTTTTCAGAAATATAAATGAATATTATTTCAGCTTATCAGATTTCAGGAAAAATATAGTTTCAGCTTTTTAGTTTTTAGTAAAGTGAAAGTATGTGTGTGTGTGTGTGTGTATATATATATATATGTTTAGTTTTCCAGTTTTCGTAAATTAGATTTCAGAATAGTTTTCAATACAGATTTCAGTACAGTTTTCAACATAGATACATTGTTTCAGAAAATAGAAAGAGTATTATTATTACATATTTCAGTCAGATTTCAGAAAATAGATCACTATTTTATTCAGTACCTTTTTAAGGGAGGTTTAGTTAGAAAGATTAAATTTTTTAGGAACCCATTAATACTCACTGAGCTCGTTTAGCTCACCATAGTTCTTGTGTTTTTAAATCAACCTCCCAGGTACCAGTGCAGGCATTGCAGGGATTCCAAAGACTAGTGGGACCAATCAAAAGATGTTGTGATTGTTTTATAAGCATATGAAATGTTTTAGTTGTTAAATTTGTATTTTGGTATTGTTTTAAGTGTATAAATATTTCATTTAAAGAATTGATTTATTTATGTTTTTGATAACTATTTATTTTGATATTTAAACTATTTAAGTTGTGATTGAGTTGTTGACATGGACCGAAGGTCCACAGTAGTTGAGATTTAGGATTTTATAGAAGTGTTAAAGTTTTTATGCAGGTTTCCAAGATTTGGTAATCTCAAAAAAACAGAGGAGACTCTGCCAAAATTTTTATAAAATAGTTTTGTATAAAAAAAAAAATTTCCTACTCAGATTTCCAAGTTAAGAAATGGCTTAGCTTCACGGAAGCCTTTCAGCGAGGCAAGCCTCGACTGGAAAGCTACTGTAGAGTGCCGGCAGGCTACCTAATGGGAGATAGTAGGTTAGGGGCTTGTCAATTATCCTATGCCTAACCATATAGTCTTCAAACTCTTGGTCAAGATACTTACCTCCACGATCTGATCGTAGAGCTTTGATTGTTTTGCCTAATTGGTTTTCAACTTCAGTTCGAAATTCTTTGAACATTTCAAACGTTTCCAACTTACGTTGCATTAGGTAAATATATATGTATCTTGACTAATCGTCAGTAAAGGTGACGTAGTATTCATAACTACTTCTAGCTCTAACACTCATAGGTCCACAGACGTCTAAGTGTATAAGCTCTAATGGTTGTGTAGCTTTATGCCATTTTCCAGTAAAATATCTCTTGGTCATTTACCTTATAGACAAGATTCGCAGACAGGTAAAGTACCGATCTTTAACTCACTTAAAGGTCCACTTTTTACTAGTTTGTTTAGCCAAGTCTTAGATGCCACATTTACGTTTCATTATCTTGAGAAACTTTCTGTCGTTTTATTTTAGATTTTTCAACCTTAAACATTTTAGTGTTAAGTAAGGTTGTATGAATTAATGGTCTTAAAATATACAAGTTATTTTCATTTATTCCAGAACAAACATTCATTCCATTTCTTGAAATAATAACAGACTTATTATTAAAAGAAACATTATAAAATTGTTCAAGTAATATGGATACAGAAATCAAATTCTTTTAGGAATAAAATAGATATTGTTCAATGATAGAAAAACGATATTTATTTATAGTCTAACTACTCCTACTGCTCGTACTGAAACGACATCCCTTATTTCAACGCGCGCTACAAAAAAGAACAAACATGGTTAATGACCCCTGAATCTATTATTCAAGGTGAAGAATTATCTTCCACTAAATAAGATTCTATGACAAGTAAATCTAATTTACATTTTACTTTCTTCTTAGTTATGAGCTCCTCGAGGTATTTAGGACAATTCCTCTTCCAGTGACCAACCTTGTCGCAATGGAAATATTTTCCCTTTGACTTGTTAGTCTTGGTGCTTAGCTCCTTCTTTTGCACAAGCTTTTTCTTCCGCTTAACCTTGGCTTTCTCAGTAGACCTCTTCTTCTTCTTGAAACCAGAAGAAATTGGCTCAGCAACATTTGCTTTGCCGGTCTTACCTTTACTGTCCTTGTACATGGACTGATATGTAGAGAACTCATTGAGCAATTGAGTCAAAGTGAACCTTAACTTGTTCATCTCATAATTTCTCTTAAACTGATCAAAACTCTTTGGAAGAGTTGTCAGTATGATGCTCACTTGGGTAGCCTCATCAATAGTCCTACCATTAACTTCGGCAGTGTTGAAATATGACATATTCCCTAATAGATGCACCTTGCTTCATATGAGGAAGTATTAATAAACGAACAACTTCATATCACTTTTGCTCTAAGGGTTGTCCAAATATGGCATGCAATGACTCCATCATTTTAAATGCGGTAGCCATTGACTCGTGCTTTGTTACAAGCACCTCGGTCATGCCGGATATCAGAAAAGTGTGGGCCTTTTCATTAGTCAAAATCCATTTCTCGTAGGCCTCTTTTACGGCTCTTGGCGCATTAGTAGCAGGTTCTGGAGGACATTCCTCCGTAGGCACAAACTTAATGTCTTTATAGACCATGATTGTATTCATATTGTATTTCCATTTTGTGTAGTTATTACCGGTTAATTTTTCGTTTGCAAGGATTGAAATTAATACATAAGACATTGCTGAAATAAACATAAATAAAACTAAAATTTATTCAATTCATACATTCATACTATGTGCTAAAATTCGGTATAAAATTAAACATGATGCATGTTTAATGAACAAGAAAGATCCCTAAAAGAGTTACTATGCCACGACAATCCAACATACCACAAGTAAGTGTCGCTGTGGGGTAAGTCAAATACTTGCATGTTAGATCAAGACATTCTCAATCGAATGATACACCAGAATAACTCTTTATTCTTATATCACTCAATCCTCGTTTGATTTAGTCGGGATTTTAATTAACTTGTTTAATTTAAATCCATGTGAGTGTAACTCATCTTTTCAGATTTCACGAACTTAACATGAGAGTTGCCATCGTGGGGTAGGTCAATACCAAAATACATTTAGAAACCCTGTCCGTTAGGAAGTCTACTTTGGTATTGACTCTCATGAACACATTCCGTGGGGAGGACAGAAGTAAAGCCGTCACGAGGCCCCACTCGAGTTTCACGGTATTGAACTAACGATGGAGACTGCAGGATATAATGTCATATATTCATCTCCCACTCATATTTGTTGTTTAGGGTTTTTCTTAGTGACGTCGAGTTACTAAACTCTATGTCTCTAGTTTTAACTTAGATCCAACGGCTAATATAAAATCTAAGTCACTAGATATGTTATTAGAATCAAATCCCATTAACACTTAATAAATTACCAATATTTAACTATTAAAGACTAAATTATTATTTGATTTCTAATCTACGTAAACTATTTAAAAGATTATAAATTAATGTGAATATACCAAATTTTAACTTATTGAAACTAAATCACATTATATGGTCCAATTATTATTAGGACTTTAATTAAATTAATCCTAATAAATTATTGGGCCTCACTAATCTAATTAATTAAATATTTTAATTAAATTGATTAGTTTATTAATGAGTATTATTCTATGTCAATTACGTTGGTGTTTACTATTTTAATCTAAATTAAAATAAAACACATAATATATGGCAATTATGTATGATATGTTATAATGTAAGTGTAGGCACGCCTAATCTAAATGACATATTTATGTACAATCATGCTTAATCATTCATCACATAAATTTTAAGTATACATGGATGACCAAGTAAATTGGGTTATCTAATTTAAACAAAAGTATTTACAAAATATTATCCAAGGCATTCCTTGGTCTTCTTGTAATTCTTCATCTTCAAGTCCACCGCTTTTCGTATTGGGCTCTCATCAAGTCCAACTTGATTTAATTTAAGTGACTTATCTTATGGTATGGACCTTAAGACCCATCACTTAAAAATTACAAAAGGTTTGGTTGTACATGAAGCCCATCAGATTACCCCATTACAAGCCTAAGGTCTGCATATATGAAAAAATTAAGTGTAGTAGTCTCCGACATTTTAGAGCCATTTACATTACGTCTATGGGCTGCCATATTTTGTACCAAGGTCCACGCGTTACTGTAACATGTATCCGAGGCCCAAAAAAGGTCAAAAACAACCCTAGCGAATGCGAAGATGCGGCTGCTAGCAGTGACAGTAGCACGCCCACTTGGTACGCGTAGCCTTCGCGCAACCTGCTTGGGCAGTTTTTCGTGTAGTTTTTTTTCGCTTCGATTTTCTGCCATTTTTCGGAACAATATTCACCAATATTTTTCAGATATTATGCGGCAAAATCGCCCGCAAAAAATCTACAAGAACAGCCCCCAAAACACAGCGGCAGCAGCTTGGGCGCAGGCGCGCGCGCAACTGCTGCCACTCGCATAGGGGATGTTGCCCCTTTCTGTTTTCATTTTTTTCGTATTCACTGTATTCACGTACTCCTCACGCCATACAGAATAATACATTAAAATTAAAAAAATACAATACAAAAAAAATATATACAAAACTAGCAGCCTTGAAATATGCGGCTAGGTCAAAAAATTAATAATCTTAAACCAAATTCACTATAACAATTAATGACCATCCATAATTTTATACTAACAATTAAATATAGGATTCATACAACATTTAGATGGTGCCTCAAAATGTCATACATATCAAGGAATCAATAAAATAATATCAAGAAACAAAACAATTACAATTCTTTCTTTTTTTGCATTTATACAAAAAATCAAGAATCAATGTCTTTGATAGTAATTGTAGAGAAAAATCTGATTTGATAAAATGCAGCGGAAAGATTTGGGTTTTAAAATTTTTCTTTATTACTAAAAACTTTTTTCAAAATCGTTTATTGCATATATGTGAATAGAAAACATAAGTGTAATACCTTTCTAGTTTCACTTGACGCTTTGATTCCTTTAGTACCACCAAGTCTTTTGAGCTATGACCCGCAGTCTGACAACGCATGTGTGGGCACATCACGGATGTAGAGATGGAGGAGAAGAACAAGCGGAAAAGACAACACCTTTTGTCTTCCCTATAGTCGGCCGCACCCTACAAAAAAAAAAAAAAGAAGAAAACAAATTTTTTTTTCTTTTTTCTTTGTGCTTGGCCAAACCCGTCTTTCTTTTGCCTAGGGCTTGCTTGCTTGCTTTTTATTGATATAAAGACTCTTTTATATCAGTGTCTTGGGTTTTGGTTTGACCAGATCAAATATAATTCTAAATTCTATTCAATTTAGTCATCTAGAGAGATTCGAACTCTTGACCTCTAGGAACTTTTTAAATAATCTAATTATTTAATCATCCATTTTATTTTGTTAAGGTTCGATAACATAACCTCCTATTTAATAATTTTAAATTATTAATATTTATTAAATTATTAAATTATTAATTAAATAATCAAATATTTTTTAATTAATTCTCTTTAATTAAATCGTATCACTTTCGTAACACAATTAATTGGACTATCCAATTAATTTATCGTGAACCTCGTTACCAACAACCATAAGGGCTAGTAAAGGAACCTAATGGACCTACAGTTTTGAGCTCCAATATTACTTAGAAATATTAATTGAAACTCTTTATTTAATATTTCATGATTATTAACCTCGGAGTTACTCCAGTAAAAATTCGAGGCTAAACTCTCGAAACTGCAGATATTTTATACAATCTGAAATCTCAGTGTCCATCGATATAGCTATTTACATATGGTATGATCCTCCACAAGTAATTTATAATTAGAGCTAGGTCCTGTTATACCCCTCTAATAATATCTTTTTCTTTAAGTACCGTTGATTCTCTAATGAGCAATTAAATTTTTCCTTCCTTACGGAAGAATGAGAGATCTCATAATAGCTTAAGCCCCGAATCAACCCTTAAGGGAACTACTCATTTACTTTGTTTAAGAAGTAGTGGATTCCAATATTGTGTTTAGACCTTCCTAGCCACAAGCCAAACCGCAACTCTAAAAACCAGAGGTATTGATCAAGAAAGCTACATTCGACCTCACTCATAGTAAATCAAAAGCCACGATCTAACCTAAAAGAGTCTATAAGACACTCAGAATTAAAATCACCCATAAATAGTCATCATTTATCGATATATATATATATATATATATATATATATAAATCTCATCCACTAACGGATCTTGGTGAGAGATTCATATAAATTGTGGCCCAATCCTATATGATCTCATAATATAAGGTGTCTTCATTCTTATATCAACTACATGAGCAGTCTAGGATAAGACCACTGCACATTACAGAATGGACCGCAGTAGTAGATCAACTACAAACAAAGTACCCAATTTTGTTTGCTCTTTACGGACTCTTTATATTGCAAGTCTCAAAATGAATCTTCATGTATATGAATTTCATATACTCATATTGAGATTACATTTTGCAATATTGGATGTTACATGCACATTATATAAACGTATGAACATAAATAAAATTACTTTTATTTGAATAAAAAAACAATTAAAATTATTAATGTCTAAATACATTTGCATTTTACAAGTTTTAGGGCATAAACCCGAACAGCTTAACAGAAGCACCAACAAAGTTAATAATGAAACTTAATTTAGAAAAAAAAAAAAAGTCATAGGCATATGGACAATCTTTAAAGAACAAAGCTTGTAATCCATTCAATTCACCCTGCATGATGCTAGTGATCATGTTTATCTAATTTAACCAACATATTCTCTTGAATTATGCCGGAGTTTTTATTACACATCAATATCTATCTCTCGATGATTATCACATACATAACAATTTATTAAGTATCATAAACATATATAATGATCACACAAGTAAATTAGCATATCTTTGACATTACATCGAGCACGTTGTGCGCGTCACCTCTCGGTCCATAACACACAACCATAATATCAGTTAAATGCAAGCCATTACATTCAAAAGCATTAAAATTAATAATATCATTCAACAAATTTAAATTAAATAACCAATTCATTCAATTATCAAGAAAAAAGATCCATCAAAACCCTAACTTACAAATTTAAGTCATAATCAAGAAATTACAACTAAACATGTTTAACAATGATAAAAGAGAGATACAAGAATAAAAATCGAAGAAAGAAAGGGATAGAAAAACTCCTAGAACGTATGAACTCCCGTCCTCTTCCAATTGTGACTTCTTCTAGCTTTCACTTTCTCCAAAATCCAAGCTTGATGTTGAGAAGATGACTCAAGGATCGAATTCGCACCCTCTTGTCTCCAAGATGATCTTCTTCTTTCCCTTTGCCTCTCTTTTTCTCTCTTGTTCTCCTCTTGATCCTGGTTTTCTAAGTCCCAGACAACCTCCCTTTTGTTTTTCACGTTCTTCCTTTTATACTCGAGCGGATTAAGGCAATTTTTAGTCCGCCCGCTACCTACGCAAGTCGCGAGTCAAGTCACGGGTCAAGTCGCGAGTGCCTCGGCTTGTTTCTTGAATTATAACGCCCCACAACTTGCACAACTCGCGACCCAAGTCAAGGGTCAAGTTGTGAGTCTACGCACTGATGCAAAAATGAGCATAACTTCCTCTTGAAAACTCGGAATCACAAACCGTAAAATTTGCCGGAAGGTAGACATCTAGACCTTTCCAAAAATATAAGGCTAGTAACCCAGTTCATTTTATGAAATTTATGATGGCCTCTGAAATATGACAGCTGTGCACTAACAATTCTTCAAATCTTCGATTTAATCCACCAAAGCTCTTCAATTAAGCACAAAATCTTTTTACCTAGAGTAAAATATCAAAAACAATAGATAATTACCCGGGAATGGAACAAAAGTAGGTAAAGATAAGTAAAGATGGAGGCCCATTTTTTATCAAAAAATAAAGCCAACAGCTAGCACCATCATAACCTTGACCTTATAAAATTTCAGTTAAGATATTGTATCGATCAAGTACAATACATATTTCTTTTTTCAAAGTTGAGGCATTTGTGTCATCAACACTCATAATTTCAAAAAACCATTCTCGAACAAACCCATCGATGTTGACATATCTCAAGATAATAGCTATTTTTTCCTTATTAGATTCATTAACTAATTCATCAATAAGAATACAAAATTTGGCATCCCCAATTTTCTCTTGGATTTTATTTTGAACACAGTCAGTAAGAATTTTCAGTAACTCCTGTTGAATCATCGGTGATGTATACTTAGCATTTTGAGCAGCATTATCCATGATAACTTCAGCAATATCATTATTCACTCTTGCCTGCAACTTTACCAATTCAATGAAGTTTTCAAGGTTAGTAGAATTGATGGATTCATCATTACCTCTAAAGGCACACCCTTGCAATGCTAGCCACTTTACAGTTTTTATTGAAGTCTTAAGAAGCAATTGGTTGTGCATAACTACTTGTGAAGATTGTTTATTTATCCTTTTGTCAATATGGAAAGATGAGTCTTTTAAATTTGTCCATTGCTGCATAGCAATGTTGTGTAATGAAAGATGGTCATCCCCCTTTCATGTTTTTTTAATAGACAATTGTTTCCACAGTTAACTCTCTTCCAATTGTTAAACCCCTTAATAGTGAACGTGCAATATTGTGATGTATTACTATAAAAAAGAAAAAAAAGATAGCATGGAAAACAATATGCATGATCATTTTCTATGGAGTATTCAAGCCATAGAAATTTTGTGAACGAAGAACGTTGAAACTGACAATTTTGATTCTTACTTCCAACAATAGATAGTCAAAAGTAGGTTGACACGGTCCCATATCGGTATAAGCTCTTCGAACCTTATCTTGTTTATTAATAGGATATTGCCATATTGGAATACGCTTTTCCGGATCACGTTCAAAATAAAGAGTATTTATGTGAAATAATTAAATATATTTCAGAAAATTCAAAACAAAATTCACATTACAAATACTCATTTACCAAAACGATAAAATTTCTAATGGAATAGGAAAAAAATTAATTAGCATAAGAATCCCTAATTTTCTAAAATTATATTCATAAAAAACCACTAACCTCACAAAACTATTAAACCATAAAACATGTTCATAATAAGAAGAAATATTTAATTAGTATAATTTTAAATAAATAACTAACTAATCTCACACAATTAATTACTAATAAAATTAACTTAACAACTATTAAAATTAGGAAAAGCAATAAACAATTCGTTAGTATAAAAAAATTTATGTTCATGTACAATACAATAGTATAAATAAACAAACAAACTATAACTATAATAAAATAATAATAAATAAATTACTAAAATAAAATGAAGTAAATAATAAAATATATAAATAATTAAATAATTAAAATAAAATAAACTAATAAATAATTAAAAAACACTTACAAAGAGGGGTGGTCCTAAAAACACAAATGAACAAAGAAAGTTAAGATAATATGTTGTGATTTGTGAGTTGTGAAAAGAAAAAAAAATAGAAAAAAAAATAAGAGCAACTGAATTGTGTGAGGTTGTGAACTATGTGACTTGTGAGGTGAGGAGAAGAGATAATTTAAATTGGTAGGTGAGAGTTGGCGAGATTTTTAAAGGGAATTAAAATTGTAAATTGGGCCTTCTAAAACGAATATATTATTGGCCGAATTGTATAATACTTTTCTTTTTTTTTTTTCCATTTTCACATAGTGGGCCGAATTGCATAATACTCAATTTTTTTTTTCATTTTCATAAGGTGGGCCGAATTGCATAACATTTCTCTTTTTTTTTTCATTTTCACAGGGTGGGCCCTTAACTCTTATTGGGCTATGTCTCTACTCTTAACTATCTGAGAGAGTTTTAAACTTAGTAAGTAAGTTTTTTATATAAAGAAAATACATAAAACAAAACATTTACGATTTATCCACAAGAGATGACAATATGCAATATCAAAAGACTTTCACATTATAAACTTGGGTGAATTGCACTCAAGTACCCTGACTTTTATCATAATTGCACGCTTAATGCCAGTTTTGCCATAATTGCACTCTAGTACCCGGTAATCCGTTGACCACCGTTAGGGTAACGGTTGACCAAACGGATTCAGGTAAAATGACCAAACTGCCCCTGCAAAGGAAAAAAAAAAAAATTTAATTTTTTTTTTGAAGAACACGAACCCAACTGGGTTCGTGTTCTTCGAACACGAACCCAGGTGCTGGGTTCGTGTTCGAACCCATTTCTGGGTTCGAGCACGAACCCAGGTGCTGGGTTCGTGCTCGAACCCAGATTTCTGGGTTCGTGTTCGAACCCATTTCTGGGTTCGAGCACGAACCCAGGTTGCTGGGTTCGTGTTCGAACCCAGATTTCTGGGTTCGAACACGAACCCAGCAACCTGGGTTCGTGCTCGAACCCAGATTTCTGGGTTCGAGCACGAACCCAGGTTGCTGGGTTCGAACACGAACCCAGAACTGGGTTCGTGTTCGAACCCAGAAATCTGGGTTCGAGCACGAACCCAGCACCTGGGTTCGTGCTCGAACCCAAAAATGGGTTCGAACACGAACCCAGCACCTGGGTTCGTGTTCGAAGAGCACGAACCCAGATCTGGGTTCGTGATCTTCGAACACGAACCCAGATCTGGGTTCGTGTTCGAAGAACACGAACCCAGTTGGGTTCGTGTTCTTCAAAAAAAAAATAATTTTTTTTTTTTTTTTTGATTTCAAATTTAATTTTTTTTAAAAAAATATTTTTAAAATTAATTAAAATATGACGTGGCATGTTCTTATTGGTTGGATGATTTTTAAATTTTTTTAAAAATAAATTTAAATGTAAAAGACCAATTTGCCCCTGAACCCAGTTAGTCAACCGTTACCCTAACGGTGGTCAACGGATTACCGGGTACTAGAGTGCAATTATGGCAAAACTGGCATTAAGCGTGCAATTATGATAAAAGTCAGGGTACTTGAGTGCAATTCACCCTATAAACTTATCAAAACTTACATTCAAAATAGTTTTAGGATTGTCCTCATCCATGTGCTATTAGTGGAACTTTCACGTGGAACTTTCACGTAGCACTTAAGACTTAATGGAGCCACTCAAGTCACCCGTAGGCAACAAATGTATGTGAGATAAGTACAAGTGAGAAATACACAATTTTTAAAAACAAAACACTCATGTCTGAAGGTAAGAGTCATTCTCTCATCGCAATGTTTAAGAATGCGTTAGGCGTTCAACGGCCTAGCGCCCTAGGCGCCAATTAGGCGATTTGTTGGTGGGTCAACAGTCAATGTGTTGACCGCACTGTTGACCATCTAGAAAAATATAAAAGAAGAGTAGATTGTTTACTTTTGGAGATGATGATAATGAAAGGGGTTGATGATGAAAAGAATAGTAGATTGTTTACCTAGAGTTTTTATTGTTGTTTTTGCAAAGAGAAATTAGAAGAGAGGGTCGTTCTATTTTTCAAAACAAAAGAGAAATGAGGCTGTTGGTTTGTATTATGTTTTTTCCCCTTAAAACACAAAACGACGTCGTTTTGGATTTTTCATTAAAACACCCAAAACAACATCGTTTTGGGTGTATACTGAAAAAACTAAAAAGGCGGTCGCAGAGACCGCCTAGGCGGCCATCTAGGACCGCTAGGCAGTCGGCCGCAGAATATGGCCGATTTGGCCATATTTGGTGGGGCGGCCGACACGCATTTTCGAACACTGCCTTATCATGATTACCAATAAGTGCTCTCACGTGTACAAATACATCAACATACAAATGTGAATACTCATTTAGTCTCTAAGGCACCCTTGAGACCCTTCACATCATATCACACGCTCATCACTTATCATTTATTACTCCATATTCACTTGGGTGCCTACTAAAAGTAATGAACTTAGGTTCTCCAAAACAAAGTTGCACAATCGTAAATCATGCTTTTAATTCATATATCACTTATAAACTCATACATTCAAATATTTGAAGTATCAGAAATTACATTCATATGTAAAATAATAACATATTAAATTACATACAAATATTATATAGAAAGCACATCAAAATCATATACATATGCTTATTGTGATTCAATTAAAAAATTTATACTGACCTTTTTGCGATTACTAGACATACACAATCATTTATCAAACAATTAACAAACTCTTCATCTTAAAATTAAAAGAATGAACCCATATGAATAGTTTACACATCAAAATACAACATTCTTCAATGGTTATGGATCTTAACTACTTAGGGGTTGAATTACTATTCCAACAAAATCTACATAGAGCAAATCTGATTTACTGATTTTTAGAAATTTATTCTCAAATCAAAACGTTATGAAGTTTTACAGACATGTAGATCACATATCTGGAAAAATTTTGAAAACTTATATTATCAAAACTTATTCCAAAAATTCATCGTTTTAGGGATGTTCAAATCTTTCAAACATTTCAGTAGAGACCTTGTGTACTTTAAAAATACAAAACAAATATATTATTACTCCCAAAATTATGAAAATTTCTAGAAATAACCTAGATATATATAGCTGTCTGCATACTAAATTTCAACAGTTTGAACTAAATTACACAAGTTGTATATACTAAACTCATTCACCAGATTAAAAAAATCGTATCAAAGGAGTTCAATTAGGACACAATTCATTTTTCATCGAGTATAATGTGTTAACTCGATAGTTATCCGATTATAATAAAATCCAACTCAGCCCCACTAATTTTGTGTCGAGGCGTGCCACATAAGATAAAACGATTCTGATTAGCAAACTTACAAAAACACTTAATTAGAATACAACTATTACAAGTATAAATTTTTTAGAAATTTGCCTAAAACATCCCATTTCTCTGAACCGGATGATTCTTTCATAAAATTGCAGGCAGATTTGAATCCTAAGAGGAGGAGTTAAGCACTTGAATTTCGACGAAGCTTTTTGTTTTGTTCCTCTTTGTTTTCTGTAAAATTTTTTGAAACCCTAACCCTAGCTTCAGCCAAGATCTCACTGTTTTTCTCTCTAATCAGTAAGTTTCTCAGTTCATGCGTTGATTTTTGTTTGAAAATCGATCTTGTTTCTACATCTATGTCTTTTAATTGTGATTTTTGTACACGAATCGATAGATTTCAACTTAACTTTGTATTTTCAACTAATTATTCATTGAAAGGATTGTAGGGTGTTTCTTTCTCCCGAACAATGGGCAGCAACAACAACAAAAATCAAGATCTCGGCTTGTACTTTTTAGAGCTGGCTCGGGCTTCCAGCTCGATGGGCGTGGAGGATGAGAAAGAGGAGTTACCGACGGAGCTGAACACGATTAACAGCTCCGGAGGATTCCTCGTGGTTTCGCCGGACAAATTGTCAGTGAAGTACACAAGCGTCAACTTGCATGGTCATGACGTTGGGGTGGTGCAAGCCAATAAGCCAGCTCCAGTGAAGCGGCTTATCTACTACTTCGAGATTTACGTGAAGGACGCTGGTGCCAAGGGCCAGATTGCCATTGGGTTTACCAGTGAGACTTTCAAGATGCGGAGGCAACCCGGGTAATTTTTTTTTTCTTTTTGTCTATTTTTTTATTTTATTTTTAGATTTCTTGTAACATGATTATTTCTGCTTGTTGAACTAGCGAAAGAGGGAAAATAGAAACAAACAAATGAGAGACAGTTCAAAGAGAGAATGAAAATTTGATTGGTTGTCAATAATAAATAAAACAACAGAAATGAAATGCTTTATTAGAATGAGACTGTTTGCGTTGTGGAAGATCAAGGAAAGTTGGTTTTTATTGGTAGAGCATGTCTTTAGGAGAAGAAAAGAGAAGATGATTATGCTAAGGGCATCCATGATTTAATATTTTGAATTCTAAAATTTGCAATTATATATGATAAAAAGTAGAAAAGTGATGCCATTGATGAAATGTATACAACCTTTACAAAGGATATTGCAACTTACAGCTTAATTGAGCAAAGAAAACAAATAATTTTTTTTATTTTAGATGCCTATGATTTGTTATTTGATTTGTTGGCTTTCTCCAATTCTGTAAAGCCTGGATAAAACAGTTTGTTCGCTTCATGGTTTTGTATAATTTCTGCTTATACAATTTTTGCAGTTTGAAGAAGTTGATTTTTATTGTACCCTATTTTTTTGAAATTCTCTTCATAGTCCTTCAGCTACTTAAAACGTGAGGAGAAAAAACAATGTAATGTTCGCTTTGATGTTTCACATTGTTTTGATTTTTCAAAATGATCATTTTGCCAAGTCTGAGGGGGGAGGGGTACTTTTACACTATAAGTTCCCAACTTCAAGAAAGAAATTGAGGATTTGGGCTTTTAAGATAGTTCTGTGGGTCTTTTGTTTTGCTGCTGGCAGGAGATGGATCTTCCAAAGGTGTTTAAAGAATAAAGGAAAGGAAAGATCCATTTAGTGCGACCCCTTGCTTGAGCATTTTTAGTAACTTGTTTACGCAGCTTACTGAGAACTTCGCTTTTAAATCTTCGAATGAATTTGTTTCCTTCAATTCCCCCTTGTAGAACCACCAAAACATTTTATGTTAGGTCTCTTCTTAGCTGTCACCTCCAACAAAAAATTTTTTAGCCAAGTTTTAAGCTTCTTTTTGATATCTTATGTCTCTCTATTGCTTTATACTTTGTCTGTAAGTGTGATTTTTTTATTTGCCAACAATGGTGAGCTGTTGATGGGCTTTAGCTTTATTGTTCTTGAGGAGGGAGCTTTGATCCTTGTCTCATTGTTGTTTAGGGCCCCTTGGGTAAGGTCCAGGTCAATAGGAGAGAGAACTTTAGCAGATAAAAGAGATCTTTGGGATAGGAAAAGGAGACTGAGATCAGAATTTTGACCATTATGCATCGTTTGATCTTATGGAATGAAACAGATACCTTGGCTTTTGATGGAAACAAACTCCTATTGCATGGATGTAAGCATTTAATTGAGATAGCTGTTCATGGTGTGCTTAATCTTCTAATATGTCCAAAATCCAAATCTAATTACCACTGCAAGACTCCATAGATCTAAGAGGCATAAGCTTCAGCCTGTAGAAGCTGAAGAATAAGCTAGAAAAAAAGGGCTTTTCAGTGAGAAGGAGATAGGTATGTAGTCTTGCACACTAGGAGTTTGCTAGGACAGTACGCTGTCGGAGTGAGACCGGGGTGCTCTTCTTTTTTTCTTGTTTAAACCTGGTTAGCGAGAAAACTACCTATGTCAAGGTAGGACTCCTCTACTCTCTATGGTTCACGTTTTATTGAGGTAAAGCTAATGATTTTCTGCCCTCATTCACTACTACCACACAACCAAAAGATGTTCCTTTTTAGAGATGCAGTCACATAATTACAAGAATTCTCATCCACCACCCAACTTGGCTAACAATGCTTTTGCTTTTAGGTTAGGAGATAAAACATAGGTTATGAGGAGTACTTTCCAAGTTTTTTTATGAGTGATGTGGAGAGAAAGAAATGATAGAATCTTCGATGAAGGGAAAGAAGAAGATATCTATTGTTTTTGTGAAAAGAATAGAACTCCTCACATTTTTATCAGCTTTAGTCAAAATGAGTTCTAAGACAGTCCTTTTATTTGTTCACTTAAATTGGGAAGATGTATTATTTGAGAATAAACAATAAATTTTATTAATGTGAAATCATCACAAGGGATTCTTGTGGTCATACTTAAAACCCAAAATAAGAGACAAACTAGTGGTTCCTACCTAATTAATATAGATGAAAAAAATGGAAGAAACATCCGTAAAGTTTTTGGAAACGAAAGCCACGGTTAAGATATAAATCGCACTTGATCTTGTAAACATTTACTTTGTTATGCCCTACTGTCTTCTAAAATTCTTGCCAAATCACCTAAACAAATGGCTTTAAACTACATATCTTCAACGAGCTCTACCTTTCTCTTCCTTTTCAAAGACTGGAAAATCCTCCAAAAAAGAACTACAAGAGGCAATATAGTAAAGGGGTTAGTTTTGTACAATTTTCGACCATGTGCACTCGATTATCATCAATTATTTCACATTAAGCATTGAGCTTTAGAGTATATTGTAGATTTTGGTCTTTTTGTATGGCTTTCTACCACCAATTAATTTTTGGAAGTCTTGGTGGATGTTTGTTCACCTTATTGTACTTCTCGTTCGTTGAATAAAATCTTGTATGATTTCCTATGTATAAAAAGTACTTCAGAGCTCATTACAACACTTCTCTTATTCCATATCCAGTTCTAAATTTATTATTCAGGATTTCGTGTAGGTTGGTTGATCAATCCAACAGCACATGATCAAATTTTTGAAAAAAGGTCAACTTGCATGCAACTTTTCAAAAGAGAACGGACCTCGTTCAACGTGATGCAGTAAACAATGCCTCTCTCTTCACTTGCACATTGCCTTTGTCTCGCTCTTCTCTCTCTCTCTCTCTCTCTCTCTCTCTCTCTCGTCATCTCCATCAGAAAGGCAATATGCAAGTGAAGAGAGAGAGAGAGAGAATATTGTTTACTGCCTCATGCTAAATAAGGCCTATTCTCTTTTGAAAAGCTGCATGCAAGTTGACCATATGAACCAATCCAACGGCACACAAAATTTCTGGACAATAAATTTAAAACGTTATCCTGCATAGAAGAAGCACTATATATATGACGAGTGGCCGACAACTCCATATTAAGTTACAGCCAAACTGTGAAGAACAAACAAAAATCAAAGTGCAATCTGTTAACAACATCTTTCCAATTTTATAAGATGGAGACTTGAGAAAAAAGAATATTAATGATTCTCAAAACAAGAATTTGATTGACCTTTGAAGACTCAATGGTTAATAGAATTCCTAAGATTCTCTAAAAGATATTGGACTTGACATTTAAGAATTTTTCCGACTGGCTTTTGATTTATATCATTTCTAGATTTAAAGACATCACATGCTTCTTTTAGTTGTTTGGCATCAAGTACAATGCATTGTAAGTTATATAGGTTCGAAGTAGGTCCGTCATCATATGAAACATACCAAATTAAATTTTTGACCCTGATATATTCTCATAGGGTTTTAAGGTTTTTGGAAAAGATGAGTTGAACTGTCACTTGCATAGAATGGGTAAGCCTAGTACAAAGGACAAAATTCTATTACTTTTTTTTCCTTGAAATTTAACTTTTTTCTCTTTTGTTTTGAAATTGTAGAAAGTTGTGTTTTATATTCTTGTGTTTGGTTTAGTGATTGACTGTAATTGCAGGTTGAGTGTTACCATTTTGCATGGAAATTACTGAGTTGGGTTGCATGCTAAGATTATATAGTCAGAACAATTATATTTTAATAGAATTTAACATTATTTTTAATTCACTGGATTCAAAATAATATTTAAATCATCCATGCACTCTCAGTGGCTGAAAATTTATCTTGCATAATAATGAACATGGGGGATAGCGCATGTAAGATGCCATCTTAACCATTTAACGTAGTTTGATTTAATAATTCATAATTTCTCTAAAGAAAGAGGGCTTTTGATCCTTCCTTAATATGCATCTTTTATATATATGTGTGTGTACTATGTACACACACATGGACATACACATTCACACATGCATATATTTATGTATGTATGCATTAGTGCCTGTATGCATGTCTTCACGTATGTATATATATGTGTATTTATGATTCTTTAATGCCTGCTCTGTAGGCAATATAATATTTTTTTAATGTTGAAATTTATTATATTTTCTTAAATTTGTTTGAGCTGTTTGTATGTGATTTGTTTTCCCAATACAAACAAACAAAAAGAATAACAGATTGACATCCTCTGTGAAATAGTGTCCTGATAGATAAGTATGACCCTTTATGAATTTGTGAGAAGGTGTCGGGTACTTTGAGGATTTCTGACATTGTGATTATTAAAGTGTTCTTCATATGTCAGTTCTTAGTAAGAAAACTTTAACTCCTTATATATATATACATATAATTAAAATGTATATATATAGTCATTTTCTCCTCAGTGCACACGATCATAATAAAGTCAGTGCAAGGCTTGTCAGCCATTTATTAAGCTTAAATGGATATTGGTTGAGTCAAAGTAGATGAGTCTAACGGCTGACAAACTTTGCACGTTATTATATCAGTGCGCACTGAGGAAAAAAGGGGTATATATATATATATATTATATAGTGTGACATACCTTCACCTTCATTTTCCCTTTTCCTAATGCAGGTGGGAAGCAAACAGTTGTGGATATCATGGTGATGATGGATTCCTTTATCGTGGACATGGGAAGGGAGAGACGTTTGGCCCAACCTTTACATCAAATGATACGGTTGGTGGCGGTATTAACTATGCTTCACAAGAATTTTTTTTCACGTAAGGCAGTTATGTAATTTGTTCAATGTACATAGTTTGATTATGTATTTAAGTTTGTTTATGCATTGCTTTAATGTATTCTATTGTCTTCCAATTCTTCTAAAGTTTCTGATGTTTCTTTTCTTTACATTGATGCCAGGAAAAATGGTTCCTTAGTTGGAACAGTGTTCAAAGATATCAAGGGTCCCTTGTTTCCTACGATTGCAGTTCATAGTCAAAACGAGGAGTATGTTCTACTTTCTCTTTTATATGTTTGTATGATATCACTGCTACTCTCTAAGACTCTTAACATATTCTAGTAGAGTTTAGTGGAAGATTATGTGTTGATGACATCATAATCTGTAAAATGTTTCTACTAATTGAGATATATTTATTACGTTATGGTTTTATTATTTGAAAGACTCGCATCGTTTGCGTAGATATTGTTGTAATTCGGTCTTTTCATGAACCCCTATTTTGAGTTTCTTCTACCTTTGCAAATTATATTTATGAGAAAGTGTTGTGATTTTAAGAAGACTGTTAATCCTTGCAAATGGGACTGGCAAAAAAGCTATAGACAATTTCATTTTCTTCTCTAAGAGGTCCTGTTTGATTGTGCAATGTCTGCAAAAGCATCAATACATATAAACTTCTGCTTTTATGTTCAGTTTGTCATGATCACACTCTCACTCTCTCTCACTCTCTCTGGACTTCAGTGTTTCTACTGACTTCTGCATAGTGCTGTGGCTATTAGAAGCCTTTATGATAATACTTAGTCTCGACTTTCAGTTTTATTTGCACTTTTTAATGGTGCTAATACTTGTTATATAGTATCAGTTTACATGTATTTATATTGTATTGATACAGGTGCTGACTTTTCTTTTGTGCATTTGATTTTAATCTTGCAGGGTTCAAGTCAACTTTGGGTGGAAAAAATTTGCTTTTGATCTTAAGGCAAGATAGGCTGTTCTCTCACTTTTTTCTTTTTTCTTTTTTGCCTTTAACTTCGTTATGTTGAGCTGACTTTTTTCTTAAGATTTGCTCTCAGCCTCTTTTATTCAGGATTTTTTTGGGCGAAATTCATCTTGATCCCTAAGTTTTTTTAAATTATCACTTTTTGACCGATCTTTCTCTTTTGGCTCACGTGGTCCCTTTTTTTAAAATACATTTTAGTCCCCCCCTTTGTCAAATGTTGGTCAAACTTAACGGGAGAATGGTTATTTTGGTCATTTACATGGTGAACATCAGATGATGACACGTGACCTCGATACATCTATATAACCCAAAACATTATTAAAAAAAAAATATAATTATAAAAATGTAAAATATAAGAAAGAAATAAAAAAAATATTGAAGTCCCCACCGTCGACGTAGGCTCGGCCTCTGTTCACCCAACCCAACAAAACAATGATTAAAGATGACTCACTGGGTTGACTCGGTAAATATAAGAAACGGACTCAATTAGGAAAATTAGTCACGATAATGAAGAAATTAATCAATACCCATTACAAATTTTAGATTTTTTGCTTGTTTGTATACATAAAACTAATTACATAATTTAATAACTCGGTGAGTTGACTCAGAAATCCTACACAAACCTAGGAATCTCGATTCAAAACCTATCCAATGGTTTACAAAATGTTAATATTTTAAAATTCAATAATAAAAAATTGAAGAAAATTCATTGTGGCTGTAACTATATTCATTCTGTGTAGTTGCAAAAATCCTGATATTTAATAGTGAGTTGACTCAGTGGGTGAAATCCTTCCCTCCCAGTCTCTCTCTTTATTTGCAACAATGAAAGAAAAGCAAATAAGAACTTTTTAGATTCCAACAAGAAGAAGGGGTTCTAGGTGTTTTCACAGTGATTTTTTTTTACTTGTTTCGTTATTGGCCGCAGATCTGGGGATGGCACAAAATAGCCTCCAACTGGATTTTCCCTTCTCTATTTCTAAGAAAAACAATTCAATATTTGATGGGCTTTGGATGTCTTTTTTTTTTTTAATCAGTTTAATCAAATGGAAGGTACACAATCTGATGAATTTTTTTTATAAAACTAATTGTGATTATATTGCTGGGTTATTAAATTTTGCAAATGAGAAGTAGACTCAAAATTTTGAGAAAGGAGGAGGAAGCTGTCAGTCTCCTCTCACAGCTTCCTTCATCAATTTCTTATTTATTTATTTGCTGTTATTTTTATTTTTTTAAATGAGTGTTGTTCTTAATTTGCAAAGTTTACATTCTTTAATCATTTTCGTTTGTTTTTTGAAATTCAGTTTATTACAATTTCATCTCATATTTTTGTAATTTTTTATTATATTTTAAAGGTTTTTTAATTTTGATTTAATTTAAGCGTTATCTTCAATTTTTTATATTAAGTTTTTTTAACAATTTTGTTTAGTTTTTTTTTATTTGGAGTTTTTTATTTTCACTAGGGGCAAAATCCTTTTTTTAGTTTTTCTTTAAATATTTTCCACTTCTAATTGAAAAAAAACTGGGTAATATTGACCGAACATTGTAAAATTGGGAACATTTTGGTTTGAAAAACATGAGGTCAAATTGTGATTCTTTATACTTGTTTTAGGGCAAAAGGGTAATGTTATATCTTTAATAATGATTAGTAGTAAAACAGTCTTTTCGCCACTTCTGTTATGTTTTTATGTAAAAAAAAGAGTCAGAGGGACTAAGTGATGCAGAAAATGTTTGAACCATGCGAGCCAAAAAAGAAAAAAGATCGGTCAAAATGTAATAATATTAAAAAACATATGGACCAAAATGAAGTTCTCCCTTTTTCTTCTTCCCTTTTCTTCAAAATGTTTGTTTCTTCATCCGATGCGCTGATGGATGAGGAATAAACATCACAAACATGTTGGGTTGGCATACAAAGGTTTTCTTTCCGATAACATTCTGAGTTGTTTTGTCAATCCAATTCTTCTTTCTTTTAAAAACCTGATATGCTTCCATTTACTTTTAACAGTTTCTATTTAGTATTATAATATATTTTTAATATTATTTGTTAGGAATATGAAGCCCAAGAGAGGATGAAGCAACAAATGACAATTGAAAAAATATCATTACCTCCAAATGTCAGTTATGGGTAAGTTCATCCCGTATTTAACTCTGCAAGACAGTATGCAAACTTTTCTGCTTTTAGTGTATGCAAACTTTTAGAATGCTAGAATGGTTTAAAGAATCATACCCTCAAAAGAAATTGCAAAGATCCGCACATTCCACGACTTTAACAAAATTTGTTTCTTTGGCTCTTTCTACCAATTTACTCAAGATGCATCACCAAGATGAAAACAAGAAAGAAAGCGGGTCTCCTTGCCTTTGACCTGTAGACTTTAGTAGTTAAATCGGCCTATAGGGTTCATTTTGTCCATAATACTCTTGAGCCCCTTTGCATCGAAAATATTATCCAAGAACCCCGGATAAAAATATTATTTTTGTTGATATCGCTTAGTTTTAGGTTTTAGTGTTTTAATTTTTATATTTTAACACGTTTTGTTTTTAAAGATAATAATAATAATTTTTGAAAGAGGCGTGTCTTGCCCCTTGCGCCATGCGCTGTGCCTCCGCGCGCCTTTGACAACTGTGTCCCATATTGAAGAAACATCGTCCAACAAGGAGAGAAGAGAAGAAAATTCGTCAATCTCTCTATTAGTCAAGTTTCACTTAAAAACAAAACACCATCCCCTATATTGAGAAGACCTTTCCAATCTACTTTGAATTAAAGCACTTGGCGAGAAGCAAAGCATATGTAGTTTTGGAAACCTCAAGCATAAGGGTGCAGAATCAATCCAACTATCCTCCCCAAAACGGTTCCGAGCACCATTCCCAACCACAAATTTCAAATTACAAGAGAAATCATTTAATCCTTGCATTATAAATTTCCAAGGACAGCAGCTAAAACTTCTAACAACCACATTAGAATCCCACCCATTTTCTGGGAGACCATACTTCTAATAACTTTATGCCATAATGAATTAGGTTCCAAAGGCAATTCTCCACATCCATTTCCCAAGCAATGCCAAGTTTTTCTTAACAATATTCCCAATCCCTAAGCCACATTTATCCCGAGGTCGAGAAACAGTCTCCCAATTAATTAAATGAGCCTTCTTGCCTTAACCAATGCCATCCCTAAGCCACATTTGCCTGGGTTTTATGGTGTCGTCATGTTTTAGTTGATTAAAGAATCAGATTTTGTCTCTAGAACATTTTTTTTTAATTGCTAACGAATTTGTATCCCCGAGCAGACTTGTTCGCTCCTACTTACTGCATTATGGCTACGAGGATACACTTAATTCATTTGACTTGGCTGGTAAAAGTAATGTACCTCCTATATTTATTGCTCAAGAAAATGGCTTTGATGAGCAAGAGTATGCATTAAATCAAAGAAAGACTCTTCGTCAGGTATGGTTTATTCTTATTTGTTTTTATTTTTTTTTTGGATAATAGGCGTTTTTCCTAAACTAGTATTTGATAGTTACTTGTTATTGACTAACTCATTTTCTTTGTTAATGAAGCTAATCAGGAATGGTGAGATTGATGCTGCATTTGCTAAACTTCGTAACTGGTATCCCTGGATTTTTCAGGTGTAGTGACTGCAGTTACAGACTGTTTTCTGTTATCAACATGCTATAGTTTGATCTGCATTAATAAGGCAAATAAGTATCTTATGAGTTATTTCCATTAATTTTTATCTTGTTTTGCATTTTGTATGGCAGCATAACTGTTTGTAAAAGCAATGAGGATAATATTTCTCGCTGCCTGAACTCTTTTCAATTTTACTGTCATTATATCTTGGTTTTCCAGAGAACTTATATCGGTGCATCATTATATTCATAGCAGGGTTTGGAGATATTGTCATCTGTAATTCTTGCTAACTTGACCTAGAGATGCTGGTGAATTTTACTAATTGTTTTTTCAGGAAAATAGGCATAAAAGAAAGGAAGCTTTGAATCTTGCTTCATTTAACTATCTATTATTATGATGAAAAGTTCTGAACATTGGTCCCTTGCTCCTGAAATTTGTCTTGATATGTGAAGTCTTTGAGGCCAAATTGATTGTGGTCTCACGCTGTAATAAAATAATTGCAAAATTCACCTCTGTACTTTTTCCGTACTAATAATGACTATGAGTTACTCTCTTAAATGGTTGAAGTTTTAATAGAGTCTTCTATAAATTTGTGCTTCTTGCAATCGATATTAGCAAGAATTAATGATCAGTGACTTCCTTGAAGAATACATAATTTTGTGCAAGTTTGACCATCGTTTTGCTGCAGGATGATAAATCGTCTACTTGCTTTCTGCTTCACTGTCAAAAGTTTATTGAGTTGGTTCGGGTAAAATTTCTTCCTTAGTTAAGTTTTTACTAGTAGATGTGGAAACAAGAGTAGTTTCCTGTTCAAAACTTTTTGGTTTTATTTGGAAGGAATAATGGAAGACATCCAATGCATGGCTTGATATGCGTAACTCGTTACCTTTTGATCTCAATGAATAAGGATGGGCATGGTTTTACGATCTGAGATAAATGGAATTGAACCTAAAATACGTGTTCAGGTTGAATCATCCTGTTAAGAAGAGTCAATCCGATAAAATAAAATGAAAACCGAGTTTATGCGGGTCAGATCTGGTTATGGCTTTGCCAAACACTGAACTGAACTGAATAAAACCGAGTAAATATTTTATAGATACACACACACACATAAGTAAATATATATATATATATATATATTATATACATATAAATTTGTTAACTTAATATATTAGGACTTTGTTGAACTATTTATATGTTTTGTATGAAATTGAATTATGGACTTATTAGATTGTATGTTTTTTATATATAAATTTTGAATTATTATTATTATGTTAAATACTTTTTTAATACTTGGAGTTGTTGGATTATATATAAACAGGTTGTAACATGTGGATATTATCAAACAAGGAAACCGATTATGGCCCAAAAGGCCTACAATTAAAAGAATATGTAAAATATTCATAGGCCCAAAATCATATTAAACCGAACTGAAAACTTTAGGTTTAGGTCAAATCGAGTCAATCCAATTCAAAAAGTGAAAACCGAGTAAAATTGAATTGATCCAAACTACGGCCACCCCTATCAATGAATATGGACAAGTGTATGAATTTACTTAAAAATGCTCCTACATGGTATCTGGATTCATATTTTTAATAATGAATATGGCTATGCATTTTAACAGTTTTATCTTCTTGCCTTTTCAAATTAATTAATCTTTTGCATGTCCTTCACTTCTTACTTTTGGTTAGAAAGTCATGAACTTATGTAATAGTACTTATTGATGACAAATTAAAGTCAAGCTTTTGGCCTTCAGCTCAAGTGGTACTGGAGTGTTGCAAAATAGAAATAGGTCTTCTTTTCTAGTCTTGTGAAGTTTTGAAAAATAAATTAATAATATTAATCTGTTTGATACATCTGTATCTATATGTAGGTAGGAGCACTGGAGGAGGCTGTGAAGTATGGGAGGGCTGAATTAGCGAAGTTCTTTGGCTTGGATGAATTTGAGGATTTGGTTCAGGTACTATTAAAACGGGAAAAAAAAAAAAACAAAAGGATCTTTCAACAAGCAATACAAAATTCTTTACACCTGTATTTATTTTGGTGTAATGATGTTTGATGGTCAGAAACCAAAAGAATCATACCTAGTGTTTTTCTTGAGAAAGCATGGTCTTTTATTGTTGTTCTCTATATGGTCCCAGTTACACTATCTTTTGGGATGATGGGTCAAATGCTAAAATGTGATTGCATTAGCTAGTAAGTCTATTTTTATAAAAAAAGCGCATGTTATACAGACATATTCAAGTGAATTGGCTTATGATATTAAGAGGGAGAAGCTCAATATCTTGGAAATGTTGGTAGTCGGTGGAAACAATAATACTATTTTTATCTCAGTGCAGCTTGATTGTGAACCTCTGAAAACTGCTTGTCTTTATTTTCTTATGTTCAGCCATGCTAGGGCTGAGGAGAGAATGATAATAATTCTTAGTTCAACCTAAAAAAGATCGGGGGTAGGGCAAATTGCATGCCTAGAGAATAGTTGTTGCATGTCAAAGAGCAATGGATGCATAAAGGATGTTTGGTGTTCTTGTTTTCGAATACTCCTTTGGCTTTAAAAAGTTAATACAGATTCTTTTGCTACTTGGAACTAATTTGTCTTAAAAAAAATTGTTTGTAGGACTGTGTTGCTTTGCTGGCGTATGAAAAACCACAGGAGTCGTCTGTAGGATATCTCCTTGAAGACTCGCAACGAGAGATAGTAGCTGACATGGTTAATGCAATGATTTTATCAACAAATCCCAATGTGAAAGATTTGCATGGATGCTTGCATTCATATCTAGAGAGGTTACTAAGGCAGTTAACTGCTTGCTGCTTGGAGAGAAGGTCTATGACTGGAGATCAAGGTGAAGCGTTTCGTCTTCAGCGGACGCTAAACAGTGGAAAGAGGGGTAAGTGCTAACTGATTTTCATTGCCAGTTCATCTTCACCTGTCCATGTCCATATGAGTAATAGTCTTCAGGCTGCTTTACAATTAAACAATAGTTACTGGTATACCAAGTAGAATCCCCCTCAAATATTTACGTGATAAAGCTAAATAGCAGCAAAGGTTGGGGTGTTATCTGTATCTCTGTGAGCTTTTAATAGCACAATCTTATCATTTAATGAAAAGGGTTTGTCAGGAAGACATTAGTGGAGGGATTTGTTTTGTATAAAATTTGGTCTAGGAAGAAAAATAATATGCTTGTACAGATTGGCTTTGGAGATGGACTCACTAATTTTTTGAAATTTCTTATGTAGATATTAGATTACCAATATAAGTTATAATTAAATTGGCACCCGTGTTATTCTCTCATAATCTTAATCTTGGGTTCAATTATAAGAATTTTGGGTTACAACTTTGATTGGTATTTCATGTTCTTCCTTGAGTAAGCACTGGATGGCAGAAGAAAGGAAAATGAATTTTATTTAAATTTGGTCAAACTCAGTCGTAGCGGTTATATGTTTCTTAAAATTAAGAGGGAGAGAGAATATTTACAAAAAGTTCCCTTGAAGTGTAGTCATATATTTACGAGGATGGGTTCTCAAACAAAAAAATGGATCTCCAACCGTCCATCACTTGGAGATAAAATAAAATTTGTTTTGAGTGAAAAGAAAAATCATACAGATTTTTCTTTTAAAAAAATATATGTTTTATAAACAAAAAGTAATGATAACTTCTTGCGCATCTTCTGTACCATTTCTTGGTTTATTGCTTCTTTATTGTCAAACTCCAAACGAGCACGCCAGAAACCAAGTGGAGATCAAGCAAAAGTAACCCATATTTCTCCAAAACAATTTCTTACAATACCTAATTTCAAATTCCCAGTATAAAGGATTGCCAACTGAACAACAAATGGATGATGAACGGTTGGAGATCAAACAAAAGTAGTTTTTGATTTAAATGAAAAAAATATGATTAAAAAGTATGCAAAAAAATAATAATAATGAGGAGATTTGATTTTCAAATTGGATCTCCACTAATCTCCATGGATCTGTAGCCTCATTTTGCTATGAGTTGGTGAGGCAATATCTCCCTCACTCATGACAGGGAAACTCCAAATCGATGGAAATCTTTAAATTGGATTTTCATCGTCCATAAAGATTATAGAGATTGTATTTCGATTATTATAATTATTTTTTTTAATCAATTTTTCTTTTTAATTAAACAATTTTTGTTTTATCTCCAACCGTCTATCTAATGGATCGAACAATCAATTTGCAATTTAATCAGACAATAAAAAAATCTTGTTTGATTTTTGTTTAAATTTTAATTTGTAATTGTAAATTAATTTTATTAAATTAAATCAATTATTATTTTATTATTGAAATATGGCATGTTTCATATTTAAAGACGAAAATACCTCTAAAATTGTTAAGTTTGATTAATGGTTAACTAACATAAGAATCAATTTGATATATTTTAGATATTTTAAGAACCACATATACCAATAAAAAAAATTATATTAACAAATTTATAAATAAAGGAAAATTTTAGGGCAAAAGTGAAATTTGCGTCTCTTTTTTTAATAAAAGGGCAAATTGCACAAATATATGCATTTGAATTTTGAACTAAAACCATCAAGAATATAATAATAACACTGATACCCCCCTCTTTTCTCAAAAAAAAAAAAAAAAAAAAACAACACTGATACCCCTCTGATGGATAAAGGACAATATCATTTTTACTGTAAAGTATTTGGCATCATTTAATAAAAAGAAAATTATTTATTTATTTAAAAAAAAAAAAAACAACTTATCTCTCCGCCATTTGGTTTGCCTCTCCACCTGGAGTGGTTTGCTCCTCCGCGTCCATCGCTGGTGGATGATTCCACACAAAGGCGCAAGTCATCCACTAACTGTGGAAGCCCAAGGGTGTAGAGATGGCCTCGGTTCGGTTCGAACCGAACCGGCGGTTTTGAACCGGAACCTAAGGTTCCGGTTCAAAACCGGTTCCGGAACCGGAAACCGGAACCGGGACACCCGGTCCCGGTTCCGGTTTTTTATTTTTTGGAACCGGAACTTCCGGTTCAAAACCGGTTAGGAACCGGAACCGGCGGTTTCGCCGGTTCCGGTTCCATTTTTTAAAAAAAAATTGAAAAAAAAAATTTTGCTTCTTAAAAGCAAAAAAAAAAAAAAAAAAAAAGGAACCGTCGGTTCCGGTTCCGGTTCCGGAACCGGCGGTTCCACACCGGTTCTAAAGAACCGGTTGAAGAACCGAACCGGCGGAGAACCGCCGGTTCCAAACCGGAACCGAAACCGAGACCCCTACGGTTCCGGTTCCGGTTAGGCCAAAAATGGAACCGGAACCGCCGGTTCCGGAACCTTGGCCATGTCTACAAGGGTGGATTCCATCAGCGGTTAAATTTTTCTATTTTTTATTATTTTGTTATAAAAATAATTCTTTTGAGTTTAATGTTTGGTGTAATAAATAATTTAGTTTGGTATTTAGATGATGAATATAAAGTTGAATATTTGGTGGGTGTTAAAAGTTGAAGATCATTTATTTATTTTATTAAGGGATGAAAATTAATTTGAGTATTTGGTGGGCAATCAAGACGATATTTTTTTTTTTTTCAACCTATTTAACCTAATGAATAGTATAGTATGGAACTTCAACATTTCTGATATTTTTTTATTAAGGGAAATATTCAGTCTAATGAAGGGTTGAAACATTTAGATTTCATGAATAGATATTGGTAAATACAAACAGCTGCAAATAACATAACATTAGATAAAAGCACATTGCATCAATCAACCATGGAAGGCAGCAACTTCAATACCCTTATCGCCAGTTGAGTAGGCAAGCGGTGCATCATATTTACTAAACAGTTTATAGGAAGATATCATTGAAATCACTGCATAGCAAATCACTGCTATGAAGGTGATAACAACTGATGCTTTGGCTTTGTGACAGAAACCACCAAATGATCCACAAGCAGCACTCCATGTTATGGTTGTATCTCCCTTCTCTGCCAGGTACAACACTTCTGTTGCCACCGCCCCAGCTCCCAGAATCAAGTATGTCAGCACCTGTATGCACACCAGACCAGGGTTTCATCAATTTTATTAACAATTTGATCTTTAATATATTAATTCCTGGTTGAGGATTCATCAATGGACCTGATCAAGGAAGAAGAAAGTCCAAGCTTGAGACATGGTGAGCGGGCGAGGCATCGCTGCTATGATAGCTGCAAGAAGGGAATAACCTGCACAAATGCCATTGGCATGCACTAAATACCTGCAGTTTATTTATATATGTATATGTTAATTATAAAGTCATTATCATTTGACATGAAAAATCAAACAGTAGAAATGAAAGATATCTAAAACACCATTCATGAATCCAGATAACAATTTTTTCCATACCATAAATTGATCAAGATCATTCAAGTCAAGTGATTTCATAATTTTTTTAATTTCATGGGTTCAATACAATAACTCAATAAGATAATTAAAGCACGCACAATCAATTAGTTTATATCCACATAATAATTATCAACATAATAACCATAATAATCTGAAATATTGTCTACCTAAATAAATGTCATATCAGGATAGGACGATAACCTTTTATTATTATTTTTTTATGTAAAAATGAGAAGTAATAGAGAAACTTGAAGCAAGAAGAGGAATATTTGAGAGTGGATGTAAAACCTGAAAGCGCCAAGATTTGAATAAGAAAGAGAGCCAAAATCATTAGTCTGGGAGTTCTTGAGCATGAGAATGAGAGCAGCAACACAGAGAATCATTGGTAACAAACGTAGCATGGGCTCTGCTGAGCGCATGCCGCCGCTGTTCTCATCGTTATAATTATTATCGTTATGATCTTGCCTTTCTCCTCCGCCCGGTAGCGGACACCTCCCAGCGGTTGCGCCACCATCAAACTTACTCTCGCTCTTCTCCATAACTTGTTACTATTATTCTTCTTTGGAGGGTTTGAGAGTGGGAGCTCCTCAAGTAATTATTGAGGAGGTGGATGGTGAGGCATTTATTGTAGACATTAATAACAACAACAACAACGCAGGCCACGTTTCCCCAAGTGTCTTGATCACTGTCTATATCTATAATACATGGGCACCCATCTCCCATGAATACTTCATTTAGTTTGGTTTATGGGACTTTATTAGCATAGTCAGATTGAAAACTACTTGACAAACGTTTATGATCACTATCTTTGGAAATTATTTCATTGCTTACTCATGGAACATCAATTGATTTCTCAGAAACTCTCTACAACTCTAATATAAAATATACAACAATTATCAATTAAGTTCATCATCTTTTTGATGGGACTGACAACTACTACATTTGGCTCAGCTAACACAATACGAGCCCAACACAAAATTAACAGATTTGAATTGATCCTTATTAATTTCCGATTACGGTCATGTTAACATGTTAAATCCATAAAATAAATGGGTTGTGTATGAGTTGAGCTTCTTTTTATTCGTTACCATTTTATACGATAATTTATTATGTAAGGGATTTTATTTGAAAAAATTGTATTAAACTTTTCATCTGACTTTACTATAGCAAACTAGAGGGTGAATAGGTTTCTCTAATTTTTTCCGCCAATTAAAAATTCAAACTTTGATCAAACACAAATAAAAATGAATAAGGAAAAGCAAGAGTCGATGTAAGATTTTTATGTATAAAACCCAACCGGGTAAAAAATCATTAGAGCAAACTCTTTTGGTCACTTAGTCGCAAAATCCACTAATTGATAGAATATATACTCTAAAGTTGATTCTTTCAATCAAACTAATCTTGGACTAACATATTTTACTAAGCAGCAACCTTGTTAGTTATTACCTATTTCGTCTTCCACGAAACAACAAGTCTTCAGCCTTTGCTTGCCAATTTCATCTTCCATAAAGATGCAACTCTTAATCTACTCGCCCATTTCGAAAAGTTTTCAATTTTTTATTACCGGACTCCTAAGAAACAAGTTATCAACTCTTCTAAGATATATGATCTAAAGTACTTAATGAATGAATGGATAACAAATATAATGATTGACCAAACCATTTTAGGTGGATGGCCAAAAACAACAATATCTAGTCTAAAAAATAATCAACAACAATATTCAATAATATTATGACTAAACATAATATCATATTATGAATTAGACTAATATAAAATAAGTATATGCTCTGAAAGAAATAAAAAGTTCAAAAGAGAAAGTATAAATCACCCTATTAATATGAATGCAAAAACCTAAAAATAGAAATTCTAATTCAAAATGTTTTTCAAAATTAAATAGGATATTCAAATTTAAAACCTTAAACAAATAGGTTTTTATTAAAAAGCAATTCGAAAAAAGAACCTTTCTTTAAAGAGGTTTTCAAAAAGAATAGGACACAAGTGGATGATACCTAATTTTACTTTTCTTCTTTTAAATTGGAATCTTAAGTCAAGAATATCAGAAGAAATATTTCCTAATTTCATATGTCACAATCAATAACGTTTGTGGAAAATTCGCGCGTTCACGATTGGATGAGACAAAAAATATCACACGAAAAATATATAAGAAAATTAAGCGGCACAACAAAACCTGCACACACGGGCTACGCGTTGGCACCTTGGCACACTGGGCACTGGTGCCTGCTTGTGCACCTGGGCGCCTGCGCGCATGCTTGCATGCGTGCCTAGGTGCAAGCGCACTGGAGCTTGGGTGCGAGTTCATTTGCCCTCTCTAGCCCTCGTATGCTACTCGCGATGCCTTAGTACGCGCGCTTTTGCGCAACACTGGCATTTTCGTCAATCAATACGTTTTCGATGTGCGATGACGCCCATCAAGCATTTCAAAACCTATCATATAATATATCGCTAGAACACTACAGAAGTCTACTTTCTAATACAACAAACAAAACATCTGTAAAAGGAGTTATAATCAATTAAATGACAAGTTGTGAATTTCAGAAAACAAGCAAAATTTACTGTTAACTCCTAAAAGATATTTGAATGAAAAATAACTCATGAAATGCATTTCATATAAAACAACAAATCAGATCATGTAATGTCTTTTTTTTTTAAGAATGAAATACTATGCATGAAAGAGTGTGTGTGTGTGCGCGCGCTTCCTAAGATCATTCCAGAGTTGGAAACTTGTGTATAACACTTACCTTAAACACAATTCTCTTGATTGAAATCTCTAATACTTGTTGAGTTTGAATTCGAGATATGAACGGGTTCAACATGTCCTAAACAATTGATAGACAATACAAATAACGAGCATTTTGTTATATAATCAAGCCAATACAAATAAATGTGCTCACAATTTCCCCATTTGGCTATTCCGTGACTAAACCTTTAACCTCATCAATACTTACGAAAGTATAAATCACATGTCAGTCACATTGGAATACTTAAACTAAATCTTGATCAAGATGAGTGAAGTCATTCCATCCAAATCAAAGCTTGAGAATGACAAATAAAACTTTCGAAACAACATAATAGTGAGATCATAATGAATAAACAAATATCATTTACTCCCCCTTAATGGAAAAATCCTAAAATAACACATGAAATAACAATTAGTTCCATGAACCTGAAATAAGTTCAACAAGATTAAACCAACAAAAATAAATCTCCCTTGGAAATAGCATTCTCCCGCTTTCAATAACATAAGTCCATTATACTTCCAATAAAAACTTTCTCCCCCTTTTGCTATGGAGAGACAAAGGGATATTAAACTTGAACAAGCTCATTAAAATGTACCGCACACTAAATCAAAGAGACGAGTCGAAAAATACAATGCTCCCCCTAAATACGTGACTCCAAAAAAAAGTTAAAAAGTATGAACACATAAATCAGAGACTTAAATGTAATCTTTAGAGAAAGAAAATATATCTGCATTATGAAGAATATCATACTCGTATAAACTTTTATCTACTTCTAAGATTGCAATCAATTCTGGAAACTTCTCAAAATAGTGTGTGAAACGTTGCTCGAAAAATATAATACAAACACTAAATAATCTCTAAGCATGAAAACACCTCAATATGAAACATCAAGAAATTTTCTAATCAAATTAAAATTAGTCATCATCCCAATTGTTGTTAGAAAAGAAATAGATTTCACAAAAGCTCAGTGTGTGTAAGTGTAAACTTTACTTTGTCTTTTGAATCACTTTTTCAAATCACCACTAACAATTTTTATTTCATGATCAAATCATTCACATATTTTATTGATCAAACATTCACATTAGATGGAGAACAAGTGAGTTGTGCCATTGAAAGATAATGATCGAATCTAACAAATCTCAAAATATAAATTCACAGTGCAATTATAGATGGTTTAGAAGGTACCGTCAACAATGGAGATCTGATTTCAGCTACTTTGAATCATATTCAAGGGATCGATTTAGGTTTCACCGGTATGTTCATGTCAAAGCCTACACCTCCACAACCAAAAGACCGTGGTCCATGGTCGCTTTGGACCTTTTACCATGGAGATGGAGGTAGCTTCCAACATTATATAATATGATTTGTTCTTAAATGCTATTACAATTTAGATTTGAGGATTTGAGATGACGAAGACATGAGTCAAACCCATAACATTCTCAATGGGATTTTGAGAGGAGGGGTATACCCTTTGATAATTTTAGAATTATAATATTTATTTATTTTCATTTAAGATTTTATAGTCTTTGACAAAAAAAAAAATTCAAGAAAAAGAAAATTTATTTTCTGGCATTTTGGTCAACTTCAAGTATCACAGTAACTGATAACCAGAAAAAAAAAAACTATAACCAAAGACAGTATCTGCTTCTTCAAGGTAATGGATTAGGAGTCTACCGAACCTCTACTAAGATAAAGCATTATATAAGCAGCCCAAATTTTACATTTATAGCGAGGAGATATTGACTCCCAAACACTGAGAAAAAACCTCCCCACAAATGCTAATAATTATGCATGGTGGAACTTGAACTCTCATCGCAAGTGTGATAGAGAAGTACACATCACTTGAAATACGAGTGGATGTGAGTTTGCATCAATAGTTCTTAGCCTACTTAAAAACTGTCAAACAAAAGAAAACAATGGGCTAATAATGTTACTGGGATAAATAGAATTGCAGTTGCTGGCAAGGGCATAATACTGTACAAGGATATAACATAAACACTCCACATTCACAACTCAACTGAGAGTTACATATATACTCTTGTCATCATATCAAATCTGTAATAATAACAGCACCACAACTAGTTATGTAATAGTCTATACACATGAAGCTTGGATAATATTTAATCACTCTGCAGCACACACTTTCTATTCAAGTAGTTATCACAGAAAAAGGAATTAGTGAGGTGCATACAAATGAAACGTCCATTAAAATGTTTCTTACCCAATTTCACCACAAGATGGAATCATTTCAATATGCATATTATTTTCCTACTTTGGTTTCAACTTTAGGGAGGCACTGCAAAAACAGCATATAAAATGATTATCACAAAGATGCATATATCAGGTAAAAGGAACCCACTTGGAAGCGAGTATATACCTATTGATACAATAACGCTTTCCTGTGGGTGGTGGGCCATCATCAAAGACATGGCCAAGATGAGCATCACATACAGCACAAAGAACTTCCTGTCGTGGCATGAAAATAATTGACAAATCTAACTTTGACTTCACATTGTTCCCTATCGGTTGATAATATGATGGCCAGCCAGTACCACTGTCAAATTTAGTTGATGATCTAGAGGAAAAATGTCGGTTCAGGTTTACTGAAATTTGAACAATGACGATTACTAATGAAAATGCCTAATAATAAAAGTACCATACTCACTCAAATAGTGGTGTGTCACAACATATGCAATGGTAACTCCCAGGGGTTTTTGTGTTCCAGTATTCCCTGAACATGAAGAAAAGATGTTGCAGATCCCATACATCAGTGCATGAACAAAATTAGAACCAATATCAACAGTCACTCTTAATAGGCCCCGTGCTTAAACTTATAGTTTGAAGTCCCTGCTGAATGCTAAAGAATTTTGGTCTCAAATCTATGATTCCGATCCTATTCCGATCACATATATTCTATGGCAAAAAGCCAAGAATGGGTTGCAGACCTACAGAGCTACCATACAAGTCACTTGTAAATCAACCTCCACCTACTACAGTTGGAAATGATAAAAATGAATTTTATATCAGTTGTCTCACAAGCAAATAAAAGGCTGAATTAACAGAGATATTGAAATAGACCAAGTATGAATAGGTCTGAATGTATAAAACTTAATGATATGTCTGTTTTATTTCTAATGTCTAAATATAAACAATAAATTGTTTTTTTTCTTAACATAAACATCTAGAAATTAGTATTTTGGCATTTACACCCTTACAATTGTCAAGCATCATGTGTACTAGTAATTGATATATTAGAAACAATTGAAAACCAACATATTCATATAATTAAAAATCAAAATCATCTAAAAATATATTTATTTATTATAATATATAATATAGAAATTCTTCTATTTGAATGATTCAAATTGGCATGTAAAATAAAAATAAATAAATAAATATTTTCATAAATAATATTAAAGAACGAAGGAGAAGCCTAACAGCCTTCTCCTTCTCCAGGACAAGGAGGCCGTCAGCCACGTACAACTATATGAATTAGGCTGCAACCTCTCCAGCAGTAGGCCTTGATGGAACCTCCAACACAGAGGAGGAAGCTAGCAGCTTCGTCCAAAGCAAGGAGGGGACCAGCTCCATCTGCACAGCTTCTTCTTCTTCTTCTTGATACACATATATATATTATCGTAAGGTAATGGTGTAATTGTTAAATTTTGAACCGAATTCTTTCAAAAGTGTATATCAAGACCTTTCAAAAGAGTAATAATAATTAAAACAAAAAAAAAATCTACCTTTTTAGATTTGACTTTTGGATCTCCATTCATTTTTAAGAGTGTATATTAAGATACTATCAGATATAATTTGAGCAAATCATTAAGTAAGATGAGGAAACATTTCTCATATAACGGTACTCAAAGTAGGATCTATACTATGTATTATACCATACCCAGTGAATGCCCTCTCAGTTCCTTTTTGTCGAGTTATGTAAAATTGCTCCGCTGTGAGATGCTTTTTCCATTCTTCATCACTTAAAGTCGCATAGTCAACCCCACCTACAGCTACACAAGATAAAAAACGAATTCTAAGCATTGTACTGAAATCAAACATGAATATCCTTCATAAAATACCAGAAAATGAAACTAAAAAAAAATGAATAGAGGCGAGTTAGTAGAGCTTTAGCGTTTTTAAAAGCAGTTGTGGCTGTAGCTTTGAGAAAAAACAACTGAATGTTTGATAAGCTTTATTTTTAGAAGTGCTGCCTGTGGGTTGAAAAAGCTTTAAGGAGTTTGGTAAACTATATAGCTGCACTGATATGAAATTATAAAATGATCAAAACTGACATCTTAGTAAAATTAATTTATTTAATTTGTTGATGGAAATTAGGTTTATATACATTAAGCATATTTAAATGTTTTCACTTTAATTCTAATATAAAAATAAACTTAATTAAATTTATTAATTATCTTCTAACATTACTTAAAAAAATCAATTTTTAAATAACAAAATAAATACTAGTAAGGTTTTTAATTATTTTTTTTAAATATTGAAGATAAAAAAAATTGATCTAGTTTAATTATTATTTTTTTCGGTATGAAAATATTAAAGATAAAAAAATATTAATTTTAATTTTAATTTTTTATTTTTTTAATGTTTAAGGCTAGTTTTTTTTTGTATAATTTTGATATAAGATGGAGAATAATTTGTGTAGAATATTAGGGTGATGGGCTAATAATGTAATAAGGGTAATAATGTAAATAGAGTGTTAGGTAGTTGTGCTTATATATATATATATATTGTTGTAAACTTGTATTAGAATTTAGAAGAAAGAGTTCACTCTTTTCTCTCAAAATCTACATGGTATCAGAGCATAATCTAATTTACTGCTGAGATTTTTTTTCCGGCAGTGTTCGTACACCTAACCTTAGCCGCTGCGCATTCCGGCAGCCGCCATTCTTCCCACTGCTTATTCTGGCAGTGTTTATCTCCTTCTCGATTGTAGCCTTCATTAGCCCTGCGATCGTATTCAGAAGTGGTACCTAGGTGTAGGATTCCACGTTCAACGGTAACCGGAATAGTAACCGAAATAGTAACAGGAACAGTAGCCAACCGGAAGTGAGATGACACCGCCTGAACCAGGAGGTGTGGAAAGTGCCGATCTACAAGACCTTCCAAAGACTCGAAGCCAAAAGAGGTCATTTGGGTGGTCAAATAACCACTCGAATATTGACGAGGGGTGTTTTACCGCCTCTCACCGTCGCACTGTTTTTCCGTCCAAAAACCCCGCCGATCTAGCATCTCCGGCCTCCACCTTTGCCGAACCAGTGTTTTCCAGCCTCCACCTTTGCCGTTCTGGTGTTTCCGGCCTCCAACTTCGCCGATCCACTATTTCCAGCCTAAACCCGAGCCGATCTGGTACTTTCCATCATGAACCCGAGCTGATCCAGTATTTTTCAGCCTAATCTTCTTCTGTTTTACTGCTTATTCCGGCAGTTCTTCTTCTGGCAGTCATTCTTCTTCTAGCTTGATCTTCCTCGGCCACCAGTGACTCTTTTAGTATATATTTTGGGTGTGAAGACAATAACATAGCTTTGGAACAAGTCATTTTTCGCAGAGATTTTTTGCAACAAATTGGAGCCTAAAAGCTAGCGCTAAACACTCAAACCCTATTTCCGAAATGTATCCAAGTGAAATTCCTCAACAACGGTTTGGTCTTGGACAACAACCATTTCTTTGGTCTGCTCAGAAACTACAATAGAACTCCAATATGCCTCTCAACTCTTCTTCCTATCAACAACAACTTCACTTGTCTGTTGGTAAACCCGAATCATTCACAAAGACTCAATTGGAAACTCTTCAAAAGATGTGCAACCAAAATCAGAGCTCTATACTTGGTACTAGTACTGTTGCCCTAAATGTTATTAGTCAAAACATGGGCAACCCATGGATTGTTGACTCTGGGACATCTGATCATATGACTGGTAATACTGCCTTACTACAAAATTGCACCCCTTGCAATGACAATTACTCAATTCGAATAGCTGATGGTTCTCTCTCAAAAGTGATTGGTATTGGGACTGCTGTAATTTCTAAGGATATTACCTTGCATTCAGTGTTACTTGAGCCTAAATTGAATTGTAATCTCCTATCTGTTAGCAAGATTATTCAAACCTTGAATTGCGTTGCTAAATTTTCTCTTAATACTTGTACTTTTCAGGACATTGACTCGGGGATGATGATTGGTAATGCTAAAATGTGTTCTTGACTCTATTTGCTGGGAGATACCAACTGTCCGGGTAATCAATCACCTCCTGTTACTTGTAATCAAGTGGAAAAGTCCTCCATGTCTTCTGTTAGCTCTAGTGAGAATAATAACGTGATGTTATGGCACTTTAGGTTATGTCATCCCAACTTTACATACCTTGAAAAGATTTTTCCTTCATTATTTATTAATAAAAGTTCAAAGTTATTTCAGTGTGAAATTTTGTCAACTATCTAAGCATACTCGTAGTGTTTATCCTCATCAACCATATACATATTCATCTCCTTTCACCATTATTCACAGTGACATTTGGGGACCATCTAAGGTCGCGAATGTCACTGGAGCTAGATGGTTTGCATCATTCATTGATGATCATACTAGGATAACTTGGACATTCCTCCTCAAATAAAAATTTGCACTTGGCCAAATTTTTAAAAAATTTCATCAGATGATTAAAACTCAGTTTCAAACTCAAATTCAAATTTTACAAACTGATAATGCCAAGCACTATTTCAATTCCATCCTTGGTAGTTTTCTTTCCAATGAGGGTATTATACATCAAAACTCTTGTGTTGATACATTTCAACAAAATGGTATAGCTAAACGTAAAAACAGACATATTTTGGAGATAGCTAGATCAATCATGTTTACTAGCCATGTGCCAAAGCATTTCTGCGGGGAAGCAGTTCTTACTGCTACTTACCTAATCACTCGCATGCCATCTCGTGAATTAAAATTCTCCACTCCTAGCCAAGTTCTACTTTTATTCTATCCGACATCAAGACTGATTTCACATATTCCTCTCAAGGTTTTTGGGTGTTCCTGTTTTGTTCACATTCATAAACAACATCGTATTAAACTCGATCCTAAGTCTCTTAAATACATATTTCTAGGTTATTCTCCTACTCAAAAAAGATATAAATGCTATTCACCTTTACTTAGGAAGTTCTACTACTCTATGTATGTTACCTTTTTCGAGCATTAACCTTTCTATCCCAAAACCGAGCTTCAGGGAGAGAATTGTAACTCCTAATCATTAGAACCTCAGGTTTGGGATACAAATCTGGTTGGCCCTAACCATGTCAGCCCTTCTTTTAGTCCTAGAATCATCCCTAGCACCGAGTCTGAGTCTGGTCCTGTGTCGCAACCTGAAATTCCATTGTCTGAAAAATGATTTTACACCTGAAATTTCTCCTGTTAATACTGAAATTCCACTTGTTATTCGACCTACTAAGAAACCAGAGGTTATTGCTTACACCCGACAGAGGAAATCTCATCAACTGGTGGAGGAACAAACTCATCCAGTAGAAACCGAGGTCTCTGAACAGAATCAAGTCTCAGAAACAGTACCAAGAAGTCAAGAGGAAGTGATAAGTGACAATTTGCCTATTGCTCTAAAATGACCATTGTATCCTATGAGTCATTTTATGTCTTATGATGGTCTCTCACCTACATTTCGAAGCTTTATTGCAAATTTATCTCATGTTCAAGTACCTAGCAACATACATGAGGCTTTCAAAAGACCTGAATGGAGATTAGCTATCCAAGAAGAGATTCTTGCGTTGGAGAAAAATGGAACATGGGAAATTGCCTATCTACCATAAGGAAAAAATGTTGTGGGTTGTAAATGGATATTCACAATGAAACACAAAGCTGATGGGAGTGTGGAAAGATTCAAGGCAAGACTAGTTGCAAAGGGGTTAACTCAATCCTATGGTATCGATTACCTAGAAACCTTTGCACCAGTAGCTAAGCTTAACACCATTCGAGTTTTAGTTTCCTTGGCAGCTATTTGGACTGGCCTCTTCACCAGATGGATGTGAAAAATGCATTCCTAAATGGAAATCTAGAAAATGAAGTTTATATGGAGATACCAATCAAGTTTATATGCACCAGGCACGTCTATCAATGATCATATAAATGCATTCAACAAGATATTGGCAGATCTGTTGAATTTGGATGAACATTTTGAAGATGAAGACAAGGCTTTATGGCTGATAAATTCTCTTCCCGATAAATATGATCATCTCAGCACCACTCTGATTCATAGGAAGGACAATATATCATTTGATGTTGTATGTTCTGCGTTGTACAACTGTGAAACCCGGAAGAGGGATAAAAAGGATCACAGAGATACCTCGGCAGAAGCATTAGCAGCAAGAGGCCGGTCACTTAGCCGCAAACCTAGAAGAAGAGGCAGATCTCAAAGCAGATTAAGATATGCTAAAGATGAATGTGCCTTTTGTCACGAGAAAGGTCATTGGAAAAGGGATTGCCCCAAGTTGCAGAAGAAAAATAAGAGCAAGACTTCTTTTGATGATTGTGTAGCGAAGCAAGGAGATATTAAGTCAGATTTTGCTTTGGTCAGTTCGTCTTTGTCAGATTACTATGATGAGTGGATGCTGGATTCGGGTTGTACTTATCACATGTGTCCAAATAAGGAATGGTTTTCTAGCTTCAAAGAGCTGGAAGGTGAAGTTGTTTACATGGACAATGATAATATATGTAAAATAACCAGGATAGGTTCAATTCAGTTGAAAAATCATGACGGATCAATCAAAGTCTTAATAGAATTTCGGTATGTACCGAGTTTGAAGAAAAATCTTATCTCATTGGTAGCTTTAGAATCCAAGGGTCTCACTGTTACTATAAGAGATGGATTTCTAAAGATTGCTTCAGACGCACTTGTGGTGATGAAAGGTGTTACAAGAAATAACTTGTAGTATTTTCAGGGAAGTACAGTTATTGGATCAGCTGCTTCAGTATCCGAAAAGGATGTAGATTCAGAAACTACCAAGTTGTGGCATATGCGGTTGGGATATGCTGGTGAAAAAGCTTTGCATAGTTTGATAAAGCAAGGCTTGTTGAAAGGAGCAAAAACCTGCAAATTAGGTTTTTGTGAGCATTGTGTTTTTGGCAAGCAGTGGAAAGTGAAGTTCGAGTCCGCGATTCACTGGACTGAAAGAATTCTTGATTATGTTCACTCTGATGTTTGGGGTCCTACACAAGTAGCTTCTTTGGGAGGTATGCATTATTTCATCACATTTGTGGATGGCTTTTCTAGACGAGTGTGGGTGTATGTGATGAAAAATAAAAGTGAAGTTCTAAATGTCTTCCTTAAATGGAAGAAGATGGTTGAAACTCATACTGGCAGAAAAATCAAACGACTCAGATCGGATAATGGAGATAAATATAAGAATGATCCATTTTTGCAAGTATGTCAGGATGAGGGTATTGTTCGACACTTCACTGTTAGAAATACACCACAACAGAATGGGGTGGCAGAACGCATGAACCTGACTTTACTGGAGAAAGTTCGGTGTATGTTGTCCAATATTGGGTTGGGCAAGGAATTTTGGGCTGAGGCAGTTACATATGCGTGTCATCTTATTAACCGTTTGCCATCGGCTACGATTGAAGGCAAAACGCCCTATGGAGGTATGGTCTGAAAAACCTACAGATGATTATGATTCTTTACGTATCTTTGGTTCTACATCCTATTTTCATATTAAGGAATCAAAATTAGATTCAAGAGCTAAGAAAGCACTGTACATGGGTCTAACTACTGGTGTGAAGGGATACAGTCTTTGGTATCCAAATTCGAGAAAAATAATTCTGAGCAAAGATGTGACTTTTGATGAATCTGCTATGTTGAAGCAAAAAGATTTTCAAGAAGAGACTAATAGAACTTCACTCAGGTGGAGCTTGAGACCACTTCAGCTAGAACTTCGCAGCAGGTGGAGCTTGAGACCACTTCAGTTGACCCAGCTAATGTCACTAAGCCAGATGGTGACACTCAGGTGACAGAAGAAAGCAATATAGAAGACGAGGTTCCAACCCAAAAGCCTCTGCAGCAACAAGATTTAATTGCAGTTAGAAGGCCACGAAGAGAAATTCGAAAGCCTGCTCAATTTGCTGATATGGTGGCCTATGCACTTCCAGTTGTAGATGATGATGTACCTTCCACTTATGGAGAGGCCACTAGAAGTTCAGAATGTGAATGGTGGAAGCAAGCAATGGATGAAGAAATGCAATCCCTACTGAAGAACAAAACATGGGAGCTTGCTCACTTGCCTCAGGGTAAGAAAGCAATTGGGTGCAAATGGGTATATGCAAAGAATGAAGGATTTCCTGACAAGAATACTATTCGTTTCAAAGCTAGATTGGTGGCTAAAGGCTACGCTCAAAAGGAAGGTGTTGACTACAATGAGGTATTTTCTCCAGTTGTGAAATATTCCTCAATTCGAATTCTGCTAGCGTTGGTGGCGCAATTTGATCTCGAACTAGTTCAACCTGATGTGAAAAATGCATTCTTACATGGTGATTTGGAGGAGGAAATCTATATGACTCAGCCAGAGGGATTCAGAGTTGCTGGAAAAGAAAATTGGGTTTGTAGACTGAGAAAATCACTTTATGGATTAAAACAATCTCCAAGGCAGTGGAACAAGCGATTTGATCGGTTTATGATGGAACAAAGGTACACACGCAATAAATTTGACCATTGTATGTATTTTCGCAAGCTACAAGATGGATCCTTCATATATTTGCTCTTATATGTTGATGATATGTTAATCGCTTCGAAAAACAAACAACATATTGAATTCTTCAAAAACCAGTTAAATCAAGAGTTTGAGATGAAGGATCTCGGTGAAGCCAAGAAGATCTTAGGCATGGAGATATGTAGAGATAGAATGAAAAGCAAGGTTAGTTTGTCTCAAAAACAATATTTGAAGAAGGTGTTACAACGTTTTGGCAAGACGGAAAACTCAAAACCTGTAAGCACTCCACTTACCTCTCATTTCAAACTAAGTGTAGCTTTATCTCCTAAATCAGATGCAGAACGGGAGTACATGCTACAAGTTCCGTACTCCAATGCAGTTGGTAGCGTGATGTATGCGATGGTGTGTACAAGGCCAGATATTTCACAAGCAATTAGTGTGGTGAGCAGGTACATGCATGATCCTGGTAAAGGACATTGGCAAGCTGTGAAATGGATTTTACGGTATCTTATGGATACTGTAGATGTTGGTTTGGTATTTCAGCGGGATAATGATGATGGTCAATGCGTTACCGGCTATGTTGATTCTGATTACGCCGAAGATTTGGATAAACGTCGATCCACTACTAATTATGTATTTACTCTTGCAAAAGGTCCAGTAAATTGGAAATCTACTTTACAGTCTACAGTTGCACTGTCTACTACAGAGGCAGAATTCATGGCAGTATCAGAGGCTGTTAAGGAAGCTATATGGTTACAAGGGTTGCTTGAAGATTTGGGAAGTTTACAGGAGCACTTTAATGTGTATTGTGACAATCGGAGTGCTATTCACCTAGCAAAGCACCAAGTCTATCATGCACATACAAAACATATCGACATTCGGCTTCATTTTGTGCGGGATATTATTGATGAAGGAAATATATTTCTTCAGAAAATTGGGACTGCGGAGAATCCTGCAGATATGATGACCAAGGCGGTAACAACGATCAAGTTCAGGCATTGTTTGCACTTGATCAACATCCTGCGAATTTGAACACCTTCGAGTTGGAAGAATATTGAAACGAGGACAAAGTGGAGAATGGACAAAGAGTTGTCACGGAATTCTCGCCAAGGGGTGATTTGTTGGATTTTGTGGCTCGAATAGTGTTGGGCTCAAAATAGTATAGGGCTGACCCAATATGAATAGTAACAGTGTACAGTAACAGTAATGACCCAATTTTATGGTGTGTACACAATTAGATATCTCACTCTAATACCCCAAGAGAATAACTCATAAAACCCCTTACAATATTTCACACCCCAAAATTTTCTCACAACAACCCAATTTTCTCTCCCTTTCTTCTCTCTATTCTCGCTCAATTTTGTTGTTATTCATTATGCTGAATAACTTGCCTATTTATAGGCATGAGGAGAGGAAGCTGCCAAAAATTCTTTCGGCTTGTTATGATTTCAAAGTGCTTTTCGGTGGAAAAGTAAGCAAGAAAAAAACAAGCAAAAAATTTAAGCCACTTGACTGCCTTTCGGTGCAAAATTCAAGCCACCCTTTTTGACAAAGCCACATTTTGTTTTTTTTTGACAAATCTCTACCTTGGATTGAATTTTAATCAATAGCAGTATCGCTCCATTTTGGCACAGTATTTCAACAGTTTGGGATTGTGAAGCTTGAATCCTGAGTTGATTCAAAGCAGGCCCTGGGAGCAGGCACATGCAGGCCCAAATAGAGTGGCCCATGAGAGGAGCCCAAGCAACAGGCCCAAGAGAGGCCCAAAAGGGGAACTCATGAGAGAGGCATAGGAGAGGCCTATGCAGCAGGCCCATGATGCGACGCAGGTGAACAATACGTACACATGAATAGTACATGATGAACAGTACCATACGTGAATATTACATGAACCGTGTTGAATAGTACCAAACTGTGGGCGCTGGCTATGAACAGTGAATGGCGGGAACTGCCGCCGCCTGTGGATAGTAAATGGCAATGCTGCCTAGTGGGCCCCACAAATGGCTTGCCAAACTGTTCATTGTAAATAGTACCAACTGTTCATTTGTGGGGCCCACTAGGCAGCATTGCCATTTACTATCCACAGGCGGCGGCAGTTCCCGCCATTCACTGTTCATAGCCAGCGTCCACAGTTTGGTACTATTCAACACGGTTCACGTAATATTCACGTATGGTACTGTTCATCATGTACTATTCATGTGTACGTATTGTTCACCTGCGTCGCATCATGGGCCTGCTGCATAGGCCTCTCCTATGCCTCTCTCATGAGTTCCCCTTTTGGGCCTCTCTTGGGCCTGTTGCTTGGGCTCCTCTCATGGGCCACTCTATTTGGGCCTGCATGTGCCTGCTCCCAGGGCCTGCTTTGAATCAACTCAGGATTCAAACTTCACAATCCCAAACTGTTGAAATACTGTGCCAAAATGGAGCAATACTGCTATTGATTAAAATTCAATCCAAGGTAGAGATTTGTCAAAAAAAACAAAATGTGGCTTTGTCAAAAAGGGTGGCTTGAATTTTGCACCGAAAGGCAGTCAAGTGGCTTAAATTTTTTGCTTGTTTTTTTCTTGCTTACTTTTCCACCGAAAAGCACTTTGAAATCATAACAAGCCGAAAGAATTTTTGGCAGCTTCCTCTCCTCATGCCTATAAATAGGCAAGTTATTCAGCATAATGAATAACAACAAAATTGAGAGAGAATAGAGAGAAGAAAGGGAGAGAAAAGAAAGAGAGAATTGGGTTGTTGTGAGAAAATTTTTGAGTGTGAAATATTGTAAGGGTTTTGTGAGTTATCCTCTTGGGGTATTAGAGTGAGATCTCTAATTGTGTACACACCATAAAATTTTCTAATATAGTGGAATCGCTCCTCTTGGTCTGTGAATATAGGCTTGTATTTTAGCCGAACCACGTAAATTCTTGTGTCATTTATTTTCTGCTATTTTAATTTTGTCGTCCATTTTAAATATATGTACCATCCGATCCTGCTTCAAGCATAACAAACTCTTTTCTCTCAAAATCTACAATTTGGTCCAAAAATATTTTCATTAAAGTTATAATCAGCTTCCTACTTAAGCTAGTAGCTAAAGTTATGTTGGACCACCAAACAGTTTTTGAACCCCAATTTATTGAAAAAGCTAAAAGCGCTTATAAAAAAGTTGCCTCAAGAGGGCCCCTAGTCTTTCAAGATATAGATTCCAATCTTACACTGTTTCTCTGACTTGGAAGGGAATGGGCAATATGTTAAAAGACCATGACATAGAGCTGATATCTTCAAAAACAATAAACTACTTATCCCATTGACAATGAAGTCAGGGAATGTTTTTGTCCCCAACTCTTGAATTACCAACCATTAACGCTTTATACTATCAGGAATGCATCCAATTAATATGACTATGGGAATAGATCTATACTATCCATAAGATACATGTATAATCTTTTTATCAATATCACTGCTAATCATAATCCTTCCACTATATTTCAGCTCCCTTGACTATCTATGTACAATGGTTCACAGTTTCAGGCAATTGATTATTATTTCTATAACCACACAACTTAGTTAATGCGCCAATTAAGATATTCTTGAACTGGTTTGTGTAGCATTGTTACATATCTTTGGTTCAGAAGACATGTATAGATTAAGAGAGAGAAAAGAAAAGAAAAGGGAAAAAAAAAATGGCGATGCTTTAATATAATCAATGAACATTTTCACGAACAATTAATGGAACCTATTACTCACAATTTCACCAATAAATTCAGTAATATGTTGAATGCTATTACTAATTTCCTGAAGTTCATCAAGACCTCCACATATGCCACCACAGTCTACTATTTTGCCTTTTAATCCTAATTCTCCAACTGAACGAACAGAACATTCTTCAGGAAACTTTCTTGCAAATCTCTTTTCTTTTTATACTGATTGAAAGTGGCGCTTGCACTAACTCCAAACCAGCTCAAACAATTTGGAAGGCTAAAGTTTCTGGAAAGGTTCAAATTCTAGTTTAGGCAGCAGTTCATAGAAGGCTCAATACTGCTGACTTTTTCCGGAAAAGAAATCCTTACTTACAGCTTCTCCTTATTGGTATATAGTGTGCAAGGGAAGTGAGGAGAACGTTGATCATTTGTTTTTACACTGCCAACAGCCTACTTTTTATGGTTCAGGTTAATTCAAACAGCCAAATTCCAATTGGCATGTCCTGCTTCTTGTAGAACTTTGTTGGAGGAAAGGTTATTTTGCTTTTCGAAAGCCAAAAAAAATCCAAAGTTCTAAAATTTAAGGCTTTGGCAATTTTTTGAGTAAAATAAAAGAATTTTTGCAGATTTAAGAGAAGAGGAGGAATTGCTTATGGGATAGAGTTTAATTTCTAGCATCCTTATGGGTCTCTCTTATAAAAGAATTCGAAGACATCTCTTTTGTTTTTGTTTAAATTGGAAAGGAGCTACACCTTATTCTTGTTTTCAGCTCTCTTTGTATGGGGTTGAAAGAAAGATGGGCGAGCAAGCTCTCAAAAAAATAAATAAACAAAATAAAAAATTCTCCAAATGAAAGGAATTAGAAATGAGTTGAACTACAAAGAGCAACTTCTATAGCACAAGAATCAATTTAATTCAAAATCCACTATGAACCAATGCTCAAGGTGGGTACTCCCAAATATAAGCTTAAATGGTAATTGCTTATTTCGCACCAAACACGCAAAATCAAATTATCTCTGGTAGTAAGTTTGTTATCAAGATTGAAGTAACTCAAAAGTAATTCCTCAACAGTGCACCTAGAAGAATTTTCTATGTGGATAGAGCAACATAGACCATTAAAAGGAAAAAAATAATTTCTGTTATCTATTGAATAATCGGTACAAGGAGAATATATATACACCTACTACAGCCTAACTAAGGAAAGTTAGACAATCCTATCAATCCCTACAAATCAGGGATCAACCTAACTAATTACATCCAAAAATAGGAAACTGTTACATTTAGGAAATGATTCTAATTTTCCAATCCAAACTAGACAAGATAACATCCTGATAATTTCCATTCAGATCAAATGAATATATAGTTCCTGATAACTAAAAATTTTCGCTCAAAGTTACTAGCAGGCGGGATGCAAAGCTTGGGCTTTTCTACCTAAGAGAATGACTTATATTTCGACAAGCTGCCAATGGGATGAGCAGGATGCAATGTTCATCTTGCTGCCACGGACAAACAAGTTAATTTATTTCCTCAAAATCTTCTTCACAGCCGATATTCTTGGAATACAAACCCATCATTTGGAGAACAAGGCATTTCAATCCTGGTAAATGAAACTTTACATCCATCAAGCACAGGCAACTAATAATGATCTCTATTTTACTTTTTTCATTTGATATCATACGAAAGGAACATACTTTTAATGACAATAGCACATAATAAAAGTGACTTCAGGTCAACTATTAAAAATCATGTCTGTTCTCAAGTTTTGAGAGAAAGCAATATTCCAATCCATTAATAAATTAGTTGTTATTAAATTGTAAACGATCATTACAATATGCAACTACTGCCAAAAAAACAAACATAAAATGGGTCAAGAGAAAGTAAACAACTTACAATAAAAATTAACCTACAGGATTACTCTAACAGGAATTCAAGAGAAATGAAATCAATTTAACTAAAAAAAAAAAGCATGTAGCCATGTAAAAACATAATATATGCAGCTGTAGAGAGGGAGAGAAAGACCTTGAACGTTGTCTGGTTTCTGGGATGAAAAAGAGGAGCCCATAGCGCGAACTGAGAAGGAAACTGTTTTGGGTTGTCTAAAAGCACGATAAGCAAACACAAAGGGCTTGGATTTGAATTGACTATTTGAAGATATGTTTGTAGAAGTAGTAATAGGTATTGTTAAACGATAAGAGACCGCCATTGCCAACTGCTCACTGCTGGGCCGCTGGCCCTCTGCTTGCAAAACGCAAATAACAAAACTTAAGTTATGCGACACGTGGCTGTCTCTAAGGTAGAAAGGAGTTAGAGGTTCTGTGTTGGCCACGTACACTATATTTTCTTTGAGTTAATTGCAATAATCCCCTGAGTTTAGTCAAAATGGCACTCTCAATCGGCTTTTGTGTTTTTGGCACAAACCTCCCATTAATTAGTGCTACTAATAGTTAGCTAATTAAAAATTGTAAAAGTTAAAAATACCCTTAAATATAATCTACGTTAATATAACATGAGATTTGTAAAAGAAAAATTCCACCTCAACTACTTTTTAAAATTCTAAAAAATACTCCAACTTTTTTCAAATTTTCAAAAATAAAAAAACATAAAAAAAAATAATTGTAAGAGATCTGCAAATCTCCTCTATGTGAACAGACTTTTTTTTACCCTTGGTATTTTCTTTTTTTTTTAACTAAAAAAAATTGTTTTTAAAAATTTTAAAAAAAAATATGAAGAGAAAAAAATTAAGGTACTTTTCATAATTTTTTTAGATTAAATTTATAGTTATTGAACGTTTAAGGTTTTTTTTATAATTTCAATTATTTTAATTATATTGATATGTAAAATGATATTTTTACCTTTTGGTATATTAAAATTTCAGTTAATCAACACAGGTTAGAGGGAGTTATGTACCATAAACGTAAAAGATGTTTGAAAGTACAATTTCATTTAAATTCAGAAATACTAGTACAATTAACCTCATCAGATAATATGATTAGCTTAGATGGAAACCAATGATAAATTTATTTTAATTTCATGTAACTTAATGATGATATTATCAACTTTTTTAATTTAAACCAATGATAAAATGAGTTTGTTGTAAATATATTTTATTAAAAAAATTCTAAATTAGTCTTGTATGTTATCATCACATATTTTATTTTAATTAAAAAGAAAAATATATAATTAGTTTTAAATTAAAATTAAAATAAGTTGATAAATTCTTATTTAAAATAAGATTGGATAGAATAAATTATATTATATCTAAACTCTTATTTGAACCATCAGATTAGTTTGTTATCCAAATTCTTGTATAAATAAAGATTTTTTTTCATAGGTGCATAAATAAAGACTTGATACCAATAAGACGTACGAGTTTATTCCTAGCAATTATGTGTTAGTTTATTATAGCATTTTAAAAGTCATGGTTTCCTCCCAAAGCAAACCAGGTTATATTTTTGGTATCATATCAATAGAGGCTAACGCAGAATTTTGTATTTAGGTAGGACTGAACTAAATACTAGTTATAATTTTTTTGAAGTAAAATTTAGTAGTAAAAAGAACTTTTATTAATAAGTAAAGATATACCAAGTCAAGGGACATAATAAACCAACTCCAACAAAAAAACATAAACTAAAAAGTCAAGAAGGAAAGAAATATACAATTCAATATAAATACAATCAAACAAGTTTTATGATATTATGCTTTACTCTACGAGGCTTCTCATCAAACTCGTTTACTGCGGAATGCATATTTATAGAATCAACGAACTCTCTCTCAATGTAAACCACCATGCAATTTGCAAGAAAATCGTTCATCTTATTGCGAAGTGTTATCTTAAATAGATTCATAACTAAAAATGCTCACTCTATTGTTACAATAGAAGAAGAGTTAAACACACTTTCAGTTCATTCTTAACATTTTAGAGATCTCGGTTTCCCTCAAAGCAAATCATATTTATTTTTGGTGTCATATCAAATGTGTGCATAACATTAATGATGCATTCACAATTCTCTAAAAAATTTGATAAAGAAACACTAAGAGTGAAATAAAGTTTTTGTTGGCTCTTTGGGGGGTCAATTTCCTTCCAAAACATCCATATTATGATAGATATCAATTCCAACAATAACTTGTAAGAAGTAAGGAGCAGAACATCAAAGAAGTAGGGAAGTCATGAAACATGTTTTAACCCCTTGAAAACTGAGAGTAGAATTTGAAATAATTAAATAACCACGAACTCAATGTTCTATACAAGCCATGCTAAAATGCATGAAACATCTTCCTCCCCCACAAAGAACAACCCGTCCTCGAGGTAAAACTCTGGATAGCGTTCATAGAAAATATCTTAAGCCTCCCATATGGCCTAAGCAGGCAGCAATCCCCGCCATTGAACCAATACTTTCTTCTTTTGCTTGCAAACACAGTGGTCCAAAACAATTTGAGGAATGGGTATCACCAAGTCATCTTGATTAACATGGGGTACTATAGTTTACAACACAACTTGCCCTTCATCAACCTTTTTCTTCTCAAGGCCAAAGACATTTGTCGATATGGTTGATTTTTATATAGACAAAATGACCGACTTGAAAGTCTCTATTGTTGTGTTGAGAATCATACAACCTCTTTATTCGTGCCTGAGCATGGGAAATGCCATCACGAACCTCCTTGAGAATTTGATCACGAGAAATCAATTCTTGTTCCACAACCTATGACCTTGCCATACCTTAAATATAATCAACCAAACATGGTGGATTCCGCTTATAAACACTCAAAAGTGATTTTTTGTACACCACCGAGTGCCAACTTGTATAGTAGCAGTACTCGGCCCATGACAACCACTTCATCCACTCATTTGGCCGAGCACTAGTGAAACATCGAAGATACAATTTTTGAATTCGGTTGACCACTTCATTTTTGCCCATTAATTTAGGGATGGTAACTTGAACTAAAATTGAATGACATTCCATTTAAGAGGAAAAAATTCTCTTCAGAAAGCATTTGTAAATGTTAGATCCCGATCACACATTTGATTTTGGTAACCCGTGCAACTTGAATATGATATCACAGAACAATCAAGTTACTCCTATAGTTGCGTATAGATGGGAAAGGAGAAGAAAATGGGCATATTTTGACAATCTATCAAGCACTGCAAGAATGGTTGTCTTTCTATTTGAGAGGGTTAGTCCATCCATGAAATCCCTTAATATAATCCCAAATCTAAGTTGTAATAGGTAGGGATTGCAGTAGACTTGCTGGTGCCAAATTTTCGACCTTTGTAACGTTAGTCGATGTCAAAAACCGCTATAAAATGTTTTAAGTGAGCATCTTAATTTTTATTGTATATAAGTATGTTATAAAAAAGGACTAATACAAATTTTCACAAATAGTCTTGGAATACCTTATTCATTAGTGCTTAAAATGTTGATGATGCATTGTTAACCCCGAACGACATTACCAAAAAATCATAATGTCCTTGATGTACCTTGAAGGCCATTTTTTGACATCATAGGATGTATGCGCACTTGCTGATATCTCGACCTCAAGTCTAATTTTGTGAAATATTGTGTTTCCTCTAACTCATATATCATCAGTATTGGAAACTTGTTTTTTACAATGACTTGTTCAAGGCTCATTAATCTATCCACATTCTCCATGAATAGTCATGTTTCTTAACCAACAACACCGGAGAGGAGTAGGGACTTATGCTTATATGAATGGTTCCCACAACCAACTTCTCCTTAACTAACCTCTCAATTTCATTCTTGTAAAAGTGACGATTGTGATATGTGTTGATGTAATTGTGGTTTGAAGTAAAAACTTCAATCCCACATCTAAAGAAGAAACACTCTTTGTGTTTTATATAAGCAAGTAAATATTTTGAATATTTGAATGACTAATAAGGTTTATGGGCGTTATTAGAACTATCTCTATAATAACAATATAATTATCAAAGATGGGCCTTGGGCTCGAGCTCCTTTTGGATTGAGCCTGTGCCTGTGAGAGTCGTGACCCGAATCCTATATTTTATTTATTATTTTAATTTTAATTATGAACAAAGAGATGCATTGTTTCAAAACACCCTTTTTGAGAGAAAAGGAAAATATTGCACTCTAGTCCTACTGGTTCAGCAAGCACTTGGGGACACTTACATAAAAACTATCTAACTCAGACCAAAAATGAGTTGTTCTTGTCGCAAACATCATATCCACCTATAAGTTGCAAAATAACTCCTCTGCAACTTTGTTATTTTAGTTAAGGATGGAATGGAAATCATTGTGTCATTTGAATTGTTGATGACTCCCAAAATCACCCCATTCTCATCATTTGAAATTTTCATAAGAAATTTTTTGAAGTCCTATTGAATGGGCCTTAATGTGCTCAGCCACTGCGTACCTAACACCACATCATAGCCCTCAAGTTGTAAAATTAAAAAAATCAATGGCAAATGATACTTTTTGAAGCTTAAGCTGAACTTGAGCATGTCGACCCGGACTCTGTAGTTTCTCTCCCGAAGCTATCTCTATTTTTAACTTTCCAACTGCATTTGGAATAATTTCACGGGCTTTATAGAGTTTGGCCAAACCTATGGCACATTTGATATGACACCAAAAATATAATCCGATTAGCCTCAAGGGAAACTAGGATCTCCAAAATGTCAAAATAAACTAACACTTGATGTTGAGAATAAACTTGTACATTTTATTAATAACAGATATTTATTTATATAAGAATTTCAAAGATAACAAACTAATCTGATAGTTCAAATAAGAGTTTAGATAGAATAAAATTTTATCCAATATTAGTTTAACTCAAAATTTCTACGGCACTTTAGCAAGTGTCGTATCAGACTACCACCTCCAATGTTTGAGCAATGAAATATATACAATACAATTCAATCCAATGTAATGTAACTTTATAGGGTGTGCCAAACATGGTAATGATCGTTTCTCTAGCAACAACTAGTTTTCTAAGCTTAATCAAGTGATTCTGAATATGTGTACCAATATCCTTTAGTTATCAATTTAGCGGGGACAATCAGATCAAAAGTATCTAATTTGATTTGATTAAAATCCTTATTCAATCGGGAAAAATTGAACAATTGAAAATCTTGAGTACTCTAAGGTCATTAGTTTAGTTGGCTGTAATTTCGCGAGCAAAACGCTTTTTGTTTGTAGGTAGCTTAAGTTAGAGCGTGAAGTGAATGTATTGAAGATTCAAAAAATTCAAGCAAAGGTGACAAGCTTCCAAGAATATTCAAGAGAGTCCCTAAAGGTACTTCGTTGTTTCGAAAATCTTTAACTTTTGAGATTCAATAGATTCACACACACACATATAATATGTCCATGCATCATCACTGGAGTGCATACATGTTAGTTTTCGTAAGTGTGAAGTCTTAGTTATTTGTTTTGGTCTCATTTTAGAATTAATTTTCAAACATTTCATGTTTTTGAAAAACTAACCTTAGATGTTTTTATGTGTATAACTTTTTATCTATACATTCAAACGATATTTTATAAATTAGAGGTTAAACTAGACATTTATAAATTTCCAAACAGTTTAAAAATGAAAGAATTACATTTCGTTTGTTTAGGTTTCAAAGGGCTCAAAATCGAGTCCAGTGTAGGAGAAAATAGCTAAAACAGCTAAAGCGAGGAAGTATGGGCAGTACCTCCACGCCTCAGACGTGGGTGCACACGTACGTTTAAGGCATGAAGACCTGGCAATGAGCTAAAGTGTGCGAAACCTACCAGGTTCGCTCCAGTTCTTCCGTTGCTTCTTTTGGTTTCCTGTTTTGTACTCATATTCACTTCCAAAAATATTTTTAAAGTGCTTCTAAATTGTTTCGGGTAATTTTTATGGTTTTGGTAGTAGGAAAGTGTAATTGTGCATCAAGTTGTATCTTTTATGAAGTTTCCGTTTTTGTTTATTTCTTTTGAAAAATTAACTCTCTTTCCCTAATTTTTTTTTTTGGAAAACCTAATGGTAAAAGATTTCCTATATTTTTATTAGGGTTAGGTTTTAACTGAAGCTTATAAATAGTGGACTCATAATTCAATATTCTGTAAGCATTAAAGTTCTATAAATTTATTTTTGTGTTTCATTATTTTATTTTTAGGAGAGAATTATTGACAGTTGTAGGCTAGATATTATAGCTACAAATCCATATTTTTCAAGTACTGTACGGATCGAATAAATCTGAATCCCCAAAAAAAATGAATAATGCTAAAGTACGTCTTAAAAAGGAGTCTTTTATTCATTTTGGTGCAATTTGAATATAAGAAAATATAAAACAATAATATTTTTATTGTTTTTCAATTTTAATTCTAGTATTGCACATCCTCTTAGCTCAGGTGGTGTGCCAATCCCTTTTCACACTTTGAGGTGGGGGTTTCAAGTCACACCATTTATATTTACTAAAATGTATGGAGAGATTTATCTCTAGTGTTGTGATATTTATATTTTCCGGTCGCTCATGTAGTGTTTGATATTTACAAGTTATATATATATATATCACTGATTTTTTTTTAAGCTATTATGATTAATTTAGGATTTGAAGAAGGAGAATATGACTCGAACTCACAATCTCAGGCTATAACAGTGAGAGACATACCTCTAGGATTTGGTTGAATATGAAGCTTTAAAAAAAAGTGAAACCGAGGAAAAATGAAAAACAACGTAGTTATAGAACTCAAACAAACTTCAAAGTTTGTTCACAAGTAAATTCCATTGAACTTATCATCCACAAAACAATTCACATCAAGATATATTAAAATCGAATGGATTTTATCAAGGTTCTTATGAAAGTTAACATTAGGGATCCCTTAGGAAAGAAACATCACCACCAAATCCATCGCCCCCATATCTACCAAGACAATTGTGGACAAAGCTATAATGTGCATATTGAAATTAAAGGGGTTGATTAAATTGTTAGACAAAGCTCAATGGTAAATAATAGTTGCACAAGATTATCCATGAGAGGCATCCTTCTTAATAATAGTAAGATAGGCTTCAGGAACAACCTTATCTTCCCGTATTAAGAATATCACATCCCTATGGTTTTTTTGTTATCTTAGGTCGAATAGACCTCCCATTGGTATTCACCATTATCCTTAATTCAATGTTGCATCTAATTAAATCAACACTCACAATGTCGTTCTACTATCTTTAACAAGGCATCATAAGTCAAAACTTTAGGAGCAAACAACATCTTTGAATTACCAACATTTTAATTATAACCCACCTAACGTCCTATTGGACCTAAGCAACCTCTATTACCAGTTGTTGGGAAAAACGTTAATGCGGAAGCGCTGCCTAATATCCACCACAAGAACAAATAATATCTAAACAAAAAAATAGATTAAAGAACCATTAATCCAATCACACAACACAAGATTTACGTGGAAATCCAAAGCAGGGAAAAAACCACGACTGTCAGAACGACAATAGAAAAATATCACTATGTAGAAAATTGTTACAACTACACGTTGAATATTCTTTCTAACCTTAACCCACAATTACAATCAATGTCCAAGCTCACAGCTCTTTTAGCATCTCCCAGATATCTCTAGGGTCTACCCCGAATATCCTCTCGGTCTCCTTGGATATCCCCCGAGTCACACAACTGAGCTCTTTTTCTGGTATTTCTCCAGGTGTTTATCGTACTTTCAACGAAGAATAATCATCGTATTTATAGGCTTAATATTCTTAGACCAAAGTAATCAGAATCATACTGGGAATAAGAAGTTTTAAAACAATACACTTCCTAAACTAACCAGATTCTCAGAAACCTACTAGGAATAGGAAGTTCTGAAACAAGATACTTCCTAAACTAACCAGATCTCAGAAACCTAGGAAATCCCGAAACAAGACACTTCCTAAAACAAGTAAAATTGCAGCCTCACGATCTATAGCGCGAACTATAAGTCACGCTACTCACTGCCGCGAAATTGTGTTGTTTCAAGCCTGCAAGACCGGCCAATTCCAATAGTGCGTGAGGGCTCGTCCAACATCCTTTTTCATTGTTGTTTGCTCAATTGTCTTTTTCTTGATCTTTTCTTTCCACCGGTTTTTAAATTATCTCAATAGGACACTGTTTGCTATATTTTCTTATTAGTTGATTATGGGTGCGTATTTTAGGACTACGAGCCAAAGCTTAAGAATTTGTTCTTTTATTAAAGTTGCATATATGTTAATATAAGGGATCTGACACGCTCACAACGCGTGAAATAAATTCCAAGTGCAGGATGTGTCGAAGTAATAAAATCTCATAAGTACGGGGTCGAATCCACAAGGAAGTGGTGATTAACTAAAACTAAAACTAAATATTATTAACTAACAGAATTTAAAATCGAAAGGTGTAGGTTTCTGAATCGCAAATAGGCCAAGGGTGAGAAAGTATTAGGTGGTCAAATGGTCCCAATAATGAACATGGGTATTGTAATTGACTATTTAGAGCACAATATTTTAAATAATTAAATTATCCCTAACAATGGCACGTCTAATTATATTGATCATGCATTGATGTTGTAATTCTAATTAAATTCACCTATTGGCCTTAGAGTGATAATAATTAGAAACCCATTATCAGTTTTAATTCCTAGGTTAATTAAGTACTTTCATATCTTAATCAGTCTACTCATTATTCCCTAGAATTAAGATAAACACAATTCTAAATTAATGATTTCTCAAATAGGCTAGAATTTCCTTATTAATTACAATTCAACATCCATGCAAACACTTTCGTAATGCAATCAACAAGAATTACAAATAAATAGAATCAATTCTCTAGAAAATAAAGTTATTGAAATATATAAAATAAGATGATAGTCAATTACAAATCCTAAAATTCAATCATGGTCTATTGACCTACTAACTATGAAATTAGTTATACATGACAACAATCAACACAAAGAAAAAAAAAATAAAGATGATATACAACCCATTCTCAAAGCACTAAGGGTAAGAAATTCCACTTTGGTCCGGCTAAAACTTCGTCTCCTTCGATACTTTGTCTTTTCTGATGAAAGATTGATAAAGATGATGAACTAATGGTGTGGCTTGTATCTTTGATCAGAAGAACACAAGAAGTGGTGAAGGAAGAGTGTTTTGAATGGGTCTTTGGCCTCGCTGCTGACCAACCCCATTTATTTTTCTTTATTTCCCTCTTTATAGCCTCACGAATTAGGGCGTCATAATCGCCATCGTGACCGCGTGTCGTGAGACCCAGGTCGCCACACTCACTGCCTAAAACTGACTCCTCTTTCGCGATTCTCTAGCGCAACCCTTGGTCGTGAACTTGGGTCGCGATGCTCTCTTCTAAAACTAGATGTCTTCGTCGCGATACCCTCGCTGTGACCTTCAGTCGCAAAACTGGGTCATGACACTTTCTGACCAAAAATACTCTTTTCTTCGCGACTCTGCATGGCGACTTTAGGTCGTGAAACGAAGGTTGTGCTACTCATTGGTCCAAAACACTTCTTTTGAGCTCCAAACTTCCCGCTTGACACTTCTTCCCTATTAATCACAAAAGCCCTGCACAAACTCAACATACACATTAAATCTACTAAATTCACTTGAAAATAATATTAAAAGATAAGGTAAAAGGGGTTAAAAATATAACATAAACGTTCCGATCAGGATCCCCTAGATAATTTGTTATAGACTTGACATAATTACACTTAAATCTAGCTTTATTTGGTCGGGTGATTAATGGGTAAGTTTATTAAAACCCAAAAGATAATAGTTTAGATTTGGATTTATCTATAACCCATTAAAACCTTCAATGACCCATCAATTTTTAAAATATTTTAATTTTTTATTATTCATATTAATATATTATTCATACACAACAAAACCATAAAATAAAATTTAGGGGGAATTTGGCATAATTATACTAATAGATAAGGTTTGGTCATATCGACACAAACATCACTTGACATTTGAAAAATGTTGCACGGACATCCCCTACCGTTAACTTGAGACCATTAGACACTAATGATCAACGGTCAAATGTGAAAAAACTCTAAAGGCCTTTATTTTTATTTTTAAAAAATTAAAAAATTAATTTTTATTATATTAAATAATTAAATAATTTATAAATTTTTTTTTAAAAAAAAATCAACATTAATGGACTAGATCTGACTAGATCAGATCAGATCCATTAGATGGAAATGGAGGCAAAGGCTCCATCTTCAGATTTTTAGATGGCTCCATCTCTCATGGATACCGTCGAAGCGCGCCGGCTGTTCATGAGATGGAGCCTACCAAAATTCCATATTACTTGTCACGACTCTCTCTCACTCTAATTTCTCTTCTTCTCATAAGAACTCACCCTCCACTGAAACTCGCTCTCTGAGTCTTTCTCACTTCCTTTTTTTTTTTCCTTCACTTTCCTTTCCTTTCTCTCTAAGCAAATGAAAACAGACCCGTCCGGCCCAGTCTGTGCCCTATCAATTGCATACTCCTAATCCTACCAAACAATCCAGTACCACTAACTCCTCATCTGCCACCACAGTGGCTCCGCTTCATCCTCTACTAGACATTATTACGAATCTTGTTTCTCTTCTTCTTCTTCTGTCTTCTCTCAGCGTCCAGTCTTTCGTTTGTGGGACGGTGACAGACTCCGAACCAAGTTGATCTTATTCCAGTCCTTTATCTTGTCCGTGTCTGAGTCGACTCACTGGAGTGACGAGCTTTATCCCAATCATCGTTATTTTTTTTTCTGGATATTAATGAAGCAGATGCTCCATCTCCATATCAATACTTGATTTATATTTTAATTGTTGATAATGTAATTAGGTAGCATATTGTAATTACAATTTAGTTTCTCTTTTTGGTTGTTTTGATCTCAAATATCATTGCTTTCATATCTAATTTTTGCTTCCAATTTGCTTGATTTCTGGTGTTCTCAGTTTTGCTTTGCTTTCTTGTTTTCTCTGGTTCTACTTCATGTAGGAAAAACTGTTTGAAAGTACGCAGCGGAATAGAAATAGTTTCAAAAATTTTCCTTTTAAAATTTTTTTATCCTTGATTAATTAACATATTAATTAAAAGATATCGAACATTTTTTCGTGATGATTGATGTTGCGTCAAAATTGTATCCTGCAAGATCTTCCAATCTAATCACGAACGTGAATCGTTTGAAGTGTGGGCTCCTTTTTCTTTGAATTGCAAGATTAAAGCTCAAAAAATTCTCTCACCAGCTTGATTGGCTGAATTCCTTTGATAGATGTATTTAGGGTTGAGCAAATTCTTCTAAGAGGAGGTTTTATGTTTCATCAAAATTCTTATCATCAAAGGAGTTCAATTGTTTTCCAGCTCTTAAGTGTGTAGTCAATTTCTAGTAATTGACTTATATTAAAATTTCATTTTATGGTACTTAGATAAAGTTTCCTAATCCAAATCCTAATAGGAATTTTAATGTGTGACTTATCATAACTTACTATTTAATTAGATAAATATAAAATCATATATTTATCACTTATCAAATAGAGTTATGATATTTATCATACTTCTAACAAAAGTATGACACTAGGAGATCTTCTCCTAATAGAAAAAGATTTTAACTTTAATTAAACAATTAATTAAGGGGGGAATTGCAATAACTTCCTGTGCATATAGGTATAATTACACAAAAATCTAAAAATATATGATAATAGCAATAACTCCCCTTTGACCAATTGACTCACTCTTGTGCACTGTTTATATTGGACCGAAATGGTGTAATGTCTATTTTATCCTTGTGTTTGACAATTTTTTTTTTAAAAATAGACCCAAATAAAAAAAAAATTTCCAGATCTTCTTCTTCTTAAAAAAAAAAAAAAAATTAAACCCAATTTTTTTTCTCAATTCTTTATTCTTCATCAACCCAACCATCATCAACTCAATTTTTTTTTTCTCAATCATCATCATCATCATCTTCTTCTTTTTCTTGTTCTTCTTCTTCAAAAAAAAAAAAAAAAATTAAACCTAATTTTTTTTTTCAATTCTTTATTCTTTATCAACTAATAACCATCAACTCAATTTTTTTTTTTCATATTCTTCTTCTTCTTTTTCTTCTTTTTCTTCTTCCTTTTTTTTGAATTTTTTTCGGATTCTTCTTCTTCACTTTTTTTTTTCCAGATTTTTCTTTTGTTCTTGTTCCTGTTCTTGTTCTTGTTTTTTTTATTTTTTCCAGATTTTTTTTATTCTTCTTCTTCTCTTTTTTTTTTCCAAATTTTTCTTTTGTTCTTGTTCTTCTTTATTTTTTTTTAGATTTTTTTTTGTTCTTTTTCTTCTTCTTTTTCCAGATTTTTTTTTTGTTCTTCCTTTTCTTTCCTCTTCTTCATCTTCATCTTTTTATTCTTCTTCTTCTTCCAGATTTTTTTTTGTTCTTCTTCTTCTTCTTCTTCTTTTCTTTTTTTTCATATTTTTTTTTGTTCTTCCTCTTCTTTCTTCTTCTTCTTTTTTTTTACATATTTTTTTTTGTTCTTCTTCTTCTTCTTCTCATTTTTTTCCAGATTTTTTTTAATTGTCAAATATAAGGAAAAAAGACGATTTTATCCCTTTGATCGTTAGTGACTAACCGTAGTTAACGGTTGACCATCGTTAGTCAACTAATCAAAGGGGAGTTATTGCTATTATCATATATTTTTAAATTTTTGTACAATTATGCTTATATTCACAAGGAGTTATTGCAATTCCTCTATTAATTAATTAATTACCATGTAATTAATTAATAAAATAAAACAAAATTAGACTAATTACCTTAGTCCTTGCCGCCCAAGCCTTTACACATGGGTCATATTTTGTTTTCCCATTTTATTAAATCTATTGGACTTTAATAAAAAGTCCATATGTAAACTAGACTCATTCTTACTGAAAAAAAAAAATAAGTCAACATGTGTTAGTTAATACATTAATATAATTATGCAGCCCATTTAATTAAAATGTGCAATTATATTCTTAATGTATTAATAGAATGCTAATTGCACCTAATAGGGCCGCCCAAGACTTCCCACAGTCTTGGCTGCCCATTCCAGGTATATGAAGAGTTATCGCATGTCTTGTTCACACATGACCGCACCTCTTCAATAATTTTGGATTCTAGAACCCAAAAAATAATTCTAAATGAACCCAGCAATTGGTCCGGTATAATATATTAAGTGACTCATGTAAGTTCGTGTAGATTGAAGATCTGGCTGACTATCTAAATTTAAGTTTCAATAGACACAATCTAATCAGAATCAACAAATGATTCATTTAGGTTCAATCTATTAATTTTAGTTCATTCTCCTAAAGAACTAAAATTGAACTCTTAAATAAATATAGAATAAGATAGTATTACTCATTCGTACCCTAAACAATCATACGGAGATGGTGTATTATTCTGAAGGATACCAGTAATTGTCAAGAGCTCATAGACCAACTATAACTTTCTTAGTTACCAGTTTTAATCATATGACCATATTTTGAATTTGGATATTTTGACTTTTCCAGAAGCCATTTTTCAATAGTCACTATTGAAAACTTAACGTTAAGATTTAATATCCAATACCTAAAAATATCCATTATGCTTTCATTTGATAAATGGAGCCACGATGTCTATATCTATAAATGAAGTCCTTTATGATTAACAAGTGAATACCACAAAACCATCGAATATATACTATATCATATAATCGTACTCATTGATAGCTTAAATGATAACGCTTGCAATTATAAATCTATCATTTATCTCAGGATTGAGATAGACTCTCTGATTGCCCTCAAGTGAAAACTTTTATCCATTGACAGTTTTGGATAAAGTATTTCACTGTAATCCTATTCAATCCACCCGGTGCATTATATCCTTTTGCCCAAAGACACTACACTTTGATGATTTTAGACTCATTATAACACATTTGATCCCACTGAAATAGTAGCAAAAGAATCTACAACTTTAACAAGATAATGGCGCTCAAACTTTATTTTAAGTTGTAAATGTTATTCAAGACTAACTAAAGAATTGTGTCTACCTCATACATATCCAGATGTATGAACAATTCTTTATTTTTCATAGTCTTTTGACCTTATATTATTTACATTTAACAATTATAATAATTAAACTATAAAAGTTATAAGATTTGTTAAAATAAAAATTACTTTATTAATACGAAAAGATTGCTAAATTACACTATTACACTCTTGCTATTGAGCATAATTCTAACATTTCAGGCCTGCACATCAATACTTCATAAATTCATATTCTTTGAACACAATTTTAATGTTCCATACCCAAGAATGACTATATATGTATAGATAATCTTAGAGAGAAATTGACGAGCTCCATCGGAGTGATCTGCTCCATGCTCTATTCCACCCATCTTTTTTTTTTCCTGGAGATTAGTCCTTCGACGAAGATGCTCCATCTCCATTTTGTGTCGGTTGTTTTTTTATGAGAAGATAAGTTATTTTGTGGATTGATATTGTTGGTATTTTCCTTGTGGATTGATGAAGATATTGGATAATGTTTAATAATTTGAAAATTGTAATGTTTGATGATTTCGGGATGATGTTGTTGTGATGAAAAATATTGAATTTGGCGATGAAAGTTTATCGAAGAAAATGAAGTATTAATTTTTAAATTATTTAATTTTTTAAAAAATAAAATAAGGGTGTTTTAGACATTTTATACCTTTGACCATTGACTGTTATTGTCTAATGGTCTCAAGTTGACGGTAGGAAATATTTGTGTAATATATACCAAACTTTAGAGGTGTTTGTGTAATTCCCCCTTAAATTTATATGGTGATGCAAGAGGAAGATTTTATTTAAGTTTTTTCTTTATTGAAAATTCTTCCGACTAATGTTTATTCATTTTGAGCATTTTTTTTTGTTAAAGTTTATTTATTTTGTTAATTTGCTTATTTTTAGCATTTATTCTTATTTTCCTTAGACTAAATAACACTCAGACTCTTTAATGTTTGCTCTTCTACGTGTGAAAATAATATTGAGTTTATTAATAAATAAACTCTCCTACCGTTAGTCAAATTTTATTCAATTTAACGGTTGATTAGGTTTAACTGTGAAAAAGACCAAAATATCTTCAAAATAATATATAAAATTATTTAAATTTATTAAATAAAAAAAGAAAAAAATAGTTAAGGTCTCTACCATCCATCTCAATTATTTTTCATTTTTTATTTTTAATAAATTTTAATAATATTATATATTATTTTGGTGCATTTTGATTTTTTCTTTTACAATCAAAACTAGTCAACCTTATGAAATTTGACTAATGGCAGAAAAAGACTTTATCAATAAATTCAAATATTATTTTCGCTTATGGGAAGATAAAAGAGTTGGAGGTATTATTTACTCTTTTTCTTACTCGATCAAATCAATTTATTAATTAGTAAAGTTAATAAGAATAAAATATAGGTTTCGGATTACCATTAAAATAGCGAATGAGTTTGGGTTTTCATTTTCAAACCCTATAAGGTAACAGGTGAGTTGGATTTATACAACATAAGACTCATTCGATTCGACCCATTTCGAAATCTAGCCTGGTCTCTTGATGTAATCGAATTGGCATCGTTGCTTGCTGATCATCAGACAGTTGGACGTGTCTTCCACATTGGTTGACGAGCGTGCGTCAGTGGAATTATAATTCCATTTCGATACTCTGTAATCGCCTAAACTCGAAAGTCCACCCAATTAAAAGAGTTCCCTTTCCTCCCTGAGATCGCTTAGAGTAGGTGAATAATGAGAGGAATATCACTATCACCATCAAACAATTGTCAACCCAGATTTCAAAGCATACCCAGTAAACAGCTTGACAAAATCATTATCACAAGTCCAATTCAATTCCGTAAAAGACACTCGTTTCGCTCATTTTCCATAAAAAACCAATCTCAGAGCATCCAAAACCCAGCATCCAAGAAACCCATTAACGTACCACCACCACTAGTAGTAGTTGGTTCAGCCAATGCTGATATTTATGTAGAAATTGACAGACTCCCGGAAGAAGGTGAAACCATCTCAGCCAAGAATGGTCAGACCCTTGCAGGAGGCAAAGGTGCGAATCAGGCTGCTTGTGGGGCCAAGCTCTCTCATCCGACATACTTTGTGGGTCAAGTGGGTGAGGATGCTAATGGGAAGCTGATCACTGAGGCTTTGGCTGGTTGTGGTGTTCACTTGGACTATGTTAATGTCTTGAAGAACGGTGCTCCCACTGGACATGCTGTCGTGATGCTGCAGTCTAATGGCCAGAACTCGATTATAATCGTTGGTGGGGCTAACATGAGTGGTTGGCCTCAGAGCTGCGATTATGATTTGGAGGTTGTCAGGAGTGCTGGCATTCTTTTACTTCAAAGGGAAATCCCTGATTCTGTCAACATTCAAGTTGCCAAGGTCAGGGCTTTGAAATTTTTTTAGTAATTTTTTTAAGTTTATTTTTGGCTGTCTTGTGGTTGATTTCAGTTTAGAATTATTTTTTATGACTGTCTAATTACAATTTATACATCTATTTTTTCAAGAGAAAGTATTATGGATTCACTCATTGGAATTAATATAAGTTTTCTTTAATTATTGTCTATCTAGTGAAATGCACTTTATTCTTAGTGAATTATAATCAAATTTAACTTTAGTTTTTGTTTGTGGTTTGTGTGGAAAGAATTAGCCGTTTTATTATTGCAAGCTTTCATGTTTTGTTTATGCTGAGCAGATTAGTAAAATATTGGATTGTTGTAAGAGAGCATATTTTTCAAAACACATAGCGTAACTTAGTAAAAAGTTGTTGTTGAAAGCATCATTAATTCTTTCGTGGGGAGATTTTCTTCAGAGCAGAATTCTGTGGCAGATTATAACAAAAACTATATATTGACTGCATGAAATGGTTGAGAATTCTAGGGACTAATAGGAAGAATTTCGAGTGTTCTTAGAAGACTATTTATCAAGGACATAATGATTTTATCTTGCATGCCAATTTGGTTCTTGATAATGGTGAAAGGAGTATATTTTAGGTTGTCAAGGTGGAACATTGTTCTGTTTGATGTTTGAATTGCTTAGACTTATCTTTTGTCTGCTACTAAGGGCCATTTGATCTGTAATCTTGCGGTGTCTTCATCTGGCAATTCTATTGATTGGATTCTTCTGTTTTTGAAATCCAGCCCCAAGCTTTAATCTAATTTTCCTGTCTTATTTAGAAACTTTTAAATAACCTTGGTCCCTTAATTCTTAGGGTACTTTATTCTAGTAAGTATTTCCTTGAACTGTGGATTGATAGTCATCTGTCATCTATCATCTTTCATCCTAAACCTTTTATGAGATCATCAGTTCCACAAAAAGTTAAATCCTTAGTTTGGACTTGGTTTCATGGGAAGTTGAACACTACCAATTTGCTTTAAAAGATGTCCAAACCTATTTTTTATCTCTTCAATGGTGAATACTTTATGAAAGAAAGGAAAGTCAATGCACAGTTTATCTTTCGTGTCTTCATCTTTAGTTGTCCTCCAACAATTATCCTACAAATGTGGTAAATTTAAAAGGAAAAAACCTTACCTGCCTCTGCTATGTCAAGGCAGGTATGGTGCATAGTGCATACTTTCACCTGCGTACCATATAACTACTAATAAGCTAAATAAACAGATCATACTTCCTTGAATGGCTTAAGCTTACTTTCTCACAATACAAGCCCTCATCACAAGACACAAAACAACTCAAAAGCCTAACAGGTCAGACAGTCAAATAGACAAAGGTTTGGAACCCTAAGATTTTGTGGAGGTATGATATGACGGAAGGAAGTGGTAGAATTTTGAAAAAGAGAGAGAAGAGTATGAAATAATTAGAAGAAAATGATGTATTTCACTTGATTATGGTCTTTTATTTTAAGTGTTTTTGAAGGAATTTCTAGAAGCTTCCTCTTTAGGGTTTGGAAGAATGTTGTTTGGGACTGAGTTTCTTCTTTGATTGATGTTTTCTTTTATTAGTTGGGAGGATAGGATGGACTACCAGTCCTCTTTTCTAGACTTTTTACTCAATTTTTAATAAAATATTTTTCTTATCTCAAAATGAAAGATAAAATTGCTGGGTAAGTTCGTGACAGAGAGATTAAGGTTAAGGGAGTTCAAATAATTACAAGGGTTCTAGATATATTAATTTTGAAAGATACTTAGGTGCTGTTTAAATCTATTTTATTAAAATGTTTTTTGTTTTTGAAAACAAAAGAACAAATGTAAAGTTGTTTGTTTATGTGTTTTTGAAAAATTGTTTTAAAAAATGAAAGCAGTGTTTTTAAATTTATAACTAAAAAGTTTAAAACAATAATTTATTGTTTTTTATCGTTTCCAATGCAATTCTTTCAAAACAAACCACAACTTTTCACTCCAAACAACTATTTTACCCATTTAAAAAACAATACCAAACACATTTATATCGTTTTCAGTTTTTGAAAACTACTTTTAACAAAAACTACCAAACACGTTTGCATGTTTAAAAACATCATTTTTAAAAATAGTTTTCAAAAACAACATTTTCAAAACATGATTTTCATTTTTAAAAATAGTTTTCAAAAACATCATTTAAAAAATGATACCCAACACACCCTTAGCTTTTGAAATTGATAAAACAGAACTGACCTTGGTTTAGTAAATTTTTAAAAAAGGAAGATACCTTGGTTTAGTAATTTTGCTCTACGGAAATTTCATGCACTCATGTTATCTCATCTTTTTGTTGGTTGATTTCAATCATGTCTAGATCATCTATCTTTATGATAACTTTGTAAGAAGCTTGGTATTTCATCATTGTCATCTTGCCTGTGCTTTTGGTGTCTTTATGCACTTGAATTTATATGGAAGATTATGTTGAGACGATAAGAAGATCCAAGCGAATTGTTGGAGAAGAAACAAACTTGCTGGAGAAGAAACAAACTTGTTGGATGAAGAAAAGAACCAGTGAGTACTGCGACCCCTTGTTGCGACAGGAGTGGCGCCACTCACTGGTAGAATTGCGACAAATTGGAATAAAAATTTGAATCTTGGCAGTGAGTATCGCGATTCTCCATTGCGACCCCAGGTCGCGGCACTCGTGCGGCAGGCTTTCCAAACCTGTTTCGCACGGGTTCTTTTATTTCCTTTTTATTATTATTTGTTTTCCTTTTAGAAGTTAAACTCTATTTTCTAGACTTTTCAATATTAGGACTCTAGATATATAAATAGATTACTTGTCATTAGGTTTGGGATCATCGAATGTTATCAATCAAATATCAGTTCTTTTGTCTATTGGCTTTTACCAAAGACATTCATCTTCGGCTTTTCTTGAGATTTCGCACTCGAGAATCGCTTGGGCTAGAGCAAAGGCTAAATAACCCGAGTTCTAGAGAGTTGGTGAACCCTAAATAAGGTGCCCTAACTCAAATCTATCATATGTGTGTTGCTTGCTGTGCAAGTTAAGGTTTGTTGTTAGATCTAGACCTAGGTCTTTAACATATTATTACCTCAGTAATTTCTTTTGGCTCGAATGATAAGTTAGTTGTGTTGAACATCAGTTGTCACTTGGCTGAAAAGTTAAGAATTTGTGACTGCTCTAAATGGTAATTCGAGCACAATGCTTTGTGCATTATTATGGTGATCTGGGATTGGTGGCGCACATTAATAACATGGCTTTTAGATGTATCTTTTCTAGAAGTCAAGTGCTGAATTCATAGTTTCTTTGTTCTACCAAGAAGTATTTGTGGTAGTTGAAGTCATTGGTCCTTTGATTTTGTTGTTTTCTAAAACAATTTTTTGTTAAGTTTCTATTAGTTTTGGATTTATTATGTTTATGAGAAAGGGTATTTATATATTGATTAATAGCCTTACAACCCAAAAGACTAGCCTATTGGGTTGTGGCATCTATTGATATATAAACCCTTCTTTCTATAATTTTATTTTCAATGTCGGATCCATCTCATCTTCTTTATCTTCACGTATGGGTTCTAACAATTTTTGTCTTAATGGCATCAATTATCAACTACAAATTCCAATTGATCTTATCCCATTTTTCCTACTGCATATGACTTCAAGCAAGCCTAGCCCCTTAAATTTGCTTCCTTTTGGATACAATAACTGGTATTGTCAACTGCAGCCAAGTTTTTCTACAAACATAAGCATAACTGGTTCACTTCCAAGTTTTCTACCCATTCTATGTAAATTATAACTATTAATTCTTAACTCACCAAAAGTTGACAAATAAATAAGAGGTGTCTGTGGTTTTGTCAGCTCGGATTGTTGTTTCTGAAAGAATCTGTTAAGCTGTGAAGGGAACTTAAGTGTGTTAATTGGGAAACAGTTTCTTTTAGTGATTATTTCCTCTCTTAAAAGGAATGAAGACATAAGTGGGGAAGTATTAAATAGTAACATAATCTACCAATTGTAATTTTTTAGTAACCACTAGACCCAATAACTTAAGCTATTTAGGACCTAACAATAATTTTAAGCCTTCTAACCTACCCCCCTCACTTACAAGACCAACAAGCTTGCTATGTGGCTCAAGCACAAATACAAACACATAACAAATTCAAATATTAGATATAATAATCATATGGGGGAATTCGCAGCCAATTGGTTCAAGCACCAACACACGCATATAATAAATTCAAATAAAAGTTAATAATAATTACGTGAGGGGCACAAACCCAAGCACTCTTGGTAAAAGGAGGCTCTGAAACCATCTTAGTAACTGTTATATCTAAAAACTTACACTATTAAAGAGAGACCCAACAATAGTATTAAAGCACTCTAATTATTGGGCCATTTTCTATTAGTTTAAGTTTTTCGCTCTGTTGGTTACTAACTTGGTATCACAACTTGGTTATACCAGGGAGTCCTGGGTTCAAGTCCCCTCATGTGATTATATTTGAATTTGTTATTTGTTATATAAATTTATTGTATTTGTATTTGGGCTCAAGTCACGTGGTAAGCCCATTGGTCTTGCACATGAGATGGAGTGTTATAGTACTTAAATACTATAGTTAGGCCCATTCTTATCGGCTTAAGCTTTTGGGTTTGTTAGTTACTAATTCTATCATACTTTAATTTGAGACTCTAGCAATGACTATAAATTTTTAGACTTGACCGCTAAACTTCCTTAATAGGATGACTTGTTTATAGCTCCATTTTATGTTTTATAGTTTGCATTACTTCAATGTAATGGCATTTGTAATGTGAGCTGAATATTGAAACTATGATCCTGGCATATTTTAAATAATTTTATTTATGGTTGCAGATGTAAGTTCCAAAAATAAAGAAATAAATGTAACACCATTAGAGTACTTGGTGTATTTATTTTTTTCTCAAAAAAGAAAAAGAAAAAAAGGATGTAATAGGGCAAGTGGCTGGTTGTGATAGAATTTTGTTAATGCTGATGCTATCTTTGGCGGTGAGTTGAAGTTGTTAAGTAGCTCGAGTTTTTGATTCTTCTGACATTCATTTTTTCTCCACTTCAGTTTCTTAAATCTTCGTATATTTTGAAGATTATAGTTTAATATTATGTCTGTATCGGTTATTTTGAGAATAGCAGTTTAAGGACTTTTTATTTCTTTCACTTCATTTCTGGATCCCACCTTCTGTTACTCAGAATTGCAATGAGGCTGTAAATGTGTTTTGTTCTTTGGTTTGTCCTTGTATTTATTCTTTGCATATTCTGATTTCAGTGTTTCGTTAGGCTGCAAGAATTGCAGGTGTACCAGTTATTTTAGATGCAGGAGGAATGGATGCTCCAATCCCACGAGAACTGTTGAATGTTATTGATATTTTAAGTCCAAATGAAACTGAACTTGGTCGTTTGACTGGAATGCCAACCAACAGTTTTGAAGAAATTAGTGAAGCAGTGATTAAGTGTCATGAAATGGTGAGTGTTTTTACACTAAAATCTTGTTATTTATTGTTCTGTTCTGTACTTTGCTAATGATCTTTTTTAGACCTGAATATTTGTAGAATGCGACCCAAACAAAGTAGGAAAAAACCAAAAAAAAAAAATAAGAACAATCTGTTGGGACATTCTGGGACCTTTCATAGTACATGGTTGGCAAACATACAAAATCTACGCTATCAAAGACTTTAGGCCATAGAAGCAACAGACAAAAAACAAAAGGGGAGGGGGAGGAGGAGGGGGTTGTTGCGGCACGGTGGAGCGGCGAGGATGGGGTGGGGGGCGTGTTGGCTGGCTTTAGGCCATGCTTGCCACAAATATTATTTTAGACATGAAATTTTGAAGAATAAAGAATAATGAGAAGAAAATCTAAAAGAAATTGCGGGGGCGTGTTGGCTGGCTTTAGGCCATGCTTGCCACAATATTTTAGACCTGAAAATTTTAAGAATAAAGAATAATGAGAAGGAAATCCGAAAGAAATTGCGGGAAATTTGGGACATAATGGAAATTTGTTGCTTTGGCTTGTGTTGCACAACAATAGTCCTATTGTGCCTCAGGCAGCTTTTTAAATGGAAAGATCATACGGGTTCTACCTATGCTTGGTTGGGAAAAGGGCCGGGAAGCAGAACATAAGTGGAGGGGGGGAGTTGTGGCGCGGTGGGGCGGTGGGGCGGGGGGCGTATTGGCTGGCTTTAGGCCATGCTTGCTACACATATTATTTTAGACCTGAAATTTTGAAGAATAAAGAATAATGAGAAGAAAATCTAAAGAAATTGCGGGGTGCGTGTTGGCTGGCTTTAGGCCATGCTTGCCACAGTATTTTAGACCTGAAAATTTTAAGAAGAAAGAATAATGAGAAGAAAATCTAAAAGAAATTGCGGGAAATTTGGGACATAATGGAAATTTGTTGCTTCGGCTTGTGTTGCGCAACAATCGTCCTATTGTGCCTGAGACAGCTTTTTAAATGGAAAGATCATACGGCTGTTGTAGTCAGGTCAGTCGGAAAGAAGGGTGTGTTGGCTGGCTTAGGCTCATGCTTGCCATAAATATTATTTTAGACCTGAAATTTTGAAGAACAAAGAATAATGAGAAGAAAATCTAAAAGAAATTGCGGGGTGCATGTTGGCTGGCTTTAGGCCATGCTTGCCACATCATTTTAGACCTGAAAATATTAAGAAATAAGAATAAAGAATAATGAGAAGAAAATCTAAAAGAAATTGCGGGAAATTTGAGACATAATGGAAATTTGTTGATTCAGCTTGTGTTGCACAACAATCATCCTATTGTGCCTGAGGCAGCTTTTTAAATGGACAGATCATACAGCTGTTGAGTCAGGTCAGTCCATAAGATGCTAAGAAGACTATCCAATATTTGTTATGATAGAGTTATATTTTTTGATGGTCTATTGTTATTGACAGATATTGTCCTTAAAGTAAGCATAAATCATATAGGCCCCATTCAATTTCTGTGGGATTTCCATATTGTCTAGGAGGTGTTCACGCACCCTTCTAGTAGAAATCAAAGTATCCCACTAAATGTTATATTATAAGTTAAATTTTACCATTTGGTTCTTTCACAGCATGATAGACCCATCTAAGGTTTGTGCCTATAGGTATCAGCTTTGATTATAATTAGTTAAATTTCTAATCTGTTCAGGATGTCAAGCAAGTGCTGGTAAAACTTGGAGCCAAAGGGTCAGCTTTATTTATAGAAGGAGAAAAACCAATTAAACAACCTATCATATCAGCTGCGAGAGTCCTAGATACGACTGGTGCAGGTGATACCTTTACCGCTGCTTTTGCTGTGGCCTTGGTCGAGGGCAAGTCCAAAGAGGAATGTTTGAAATTTGCTGGTATGTTGGCAGAACACATACAGAAATGTATTTAAAATTCCTGACATTAATATTTTAAAATGGATTTCATTGTAGTTCTGTCATTTATTTTTTTTCACAGCTGCAGCTGCTTCTCTTTGTGTTCAAGTCAAGGGAGCCATTCCTGGCATGCCTGACAGGAAATCTGTTTTGAAACTTCTTCAGTCTGTTTGAGAATTTCTTGATATTGGGACATGAAATTGCTATGAATTTTCATCACGCGTACCCAAATGTTTATAAATAAAAGTAGAGGTGAGTATGCGTTTATTTATATCCCGGCAAATGTTAATTCAGTTTTCTCTATAGTTACTCGTCAAACTATCAGATTTTTTGGAACATTAGAACTTATTTTGCTTCTCTGGTTTACAATCTGAAAAAGGATGAAGTTGCATTATCTGCATTATGTATAATCTCTCTGTTTTTCTGTCTGATTTCTATATTAAAAGATAAGAATCTAAACTCACGATATCTTACTCAAATCTAATATAAGTTATTTATGGATTTGAGATGTTCTTCCAAGTCGTATTAGAGATTGTGGAACCTGAAAACAAAAGAGAAAAGGAGACGTTCCAAGAAATTCTTTAGATTGCAATGTATATATCCCATTTAACAATATACATTCTGATTGTGATTGACTTGTACATTAGGCCAAATTGCCCCATTAGTTAATCAAAATAGATCTAGTAAAACAAATCTCATTGTAAACATTTAAAGAATTAAAAATAAATAAATATAAGCAAGAGTGGGATTCGTGTTTCAATTCATGGGATTGTGAAAGTTGATAGATTTGAGTCTCTGCAACACAGATGGAGATCTAGTAAGTTGTAAGGTGGTTGTGGGTCTTGTTTTTGCTTCAAGTGATGGAAATGGTTCCAATCATGAGATTTAAGGAAAACAAAAAGAAGAGGAGTGAACCAGCTTTTCATGATACACAGATTTGAGGGAAATAACTATACACAATCTTCAAACACGGTTTTAGCGACTAGATTCCTCAATTGAACTAAGCCAAACAGAAGTCCATACCCAAATCAAACACCATCAATCAACCTAAGCTCTACCACCATCGTTCATGGAAGGTAAGAAATAAAAATGAGTGAGAGAAGAGAGTATGAGAGTAAAAGCGATAAAAGAGTATGAGAGTAAAAGCCTCAACCACCCACCGCAACCATTAAATCTCCAATCTCCGCCATCACCATTAGGGATGAGACTTACCCCTTCAACGGTCACTAAGTAAACCTCTCTTCAACATCCGGGAGGGGAATAGGAGGAGGGTCTAGCGAACCTTCCCCTTCAACGACAAGGGATGGTCCTACAACCTAGCATTCGACCGCCCTCTGGCACTTTGGACAACATTTCGGTGATGATTTTTCATTCTCAAATTTTTTATTTATTTTAATTTGTGTTTTAACATATGCCTTATTTGAAATGTCATAATTCCCTTCTACGTTTGTCATTAATGGCTTCATGTTAATGGCAAAAGTAATTATAGTAGAAGAAAGAAACTTGCTCTCTAGCTGTAATTACATCAAACATTAAGGATGTCACTGTATTTCTACTTAAACAAAAAGGCAACAATAAGTAATTTACGGGAACTGCATTTAAGGATTAAGAAATATACCAAGTATTTTAAATATGTTTATAAGAATTGTTATATTAAGATCAATGAGTAATCTTAATGAAATTCAAACAATTTTGATGAGTTTTTTTTGTTAATAGATAACAAGAATAATGAAATATACTTGTAAAAAAATTGATAATAATGAAATATACTCGTAAAAAGATTTTATCCATCAGTTTCTAATTAATCTTAAGATTATCATTTACCTTTAACTTATTTGCTATTCTTCTGAGTAGTACTACAGATCCATTTTAAATCGATTCAATTTGGACATACACGATCTTTTAAGTTTATAATATAGGTTTATTATATATATATATACACATTAATTTCAAAAAAAAAAAAAAAAAAACACATGCAAAAGTTTCTATTGGCGTTATATTTGTAGAGATTGAAACGAATACCAACAACAAAAGTACTCTTGTGTCAACACTGACATTAAGAGATGAAATCTAGGGGAGTGAAATGGATTAGATACCCGAGTAATTTTAGCCATAAACGATGACTACTAGGCATCATGGATATCGACTTGTGCAATGGTGTAGCTAATACATTAAGAATCCTACTTGGGAAGTATGTTTGCATTTTGCAAGAATGAAACTTAAAGAAATTGATAGGAGCGTACAAGTGGAAAACTCCTTCGTATAGTCTTGCGCTAGGAGGATCGACCTCCCCCGATAATGCCAAATCTAGCATTAGCGTTGTTGGAGGAGGTTGCCTGGTCCTCCTTCGGTGTTGGAGGAGGTTAGAGTTTTGCCTCCTCTGCGATGAAGAAGGACAGATGCTCCATCGAACTCCTCCATCAACGAAGCAGCAAATTAGCTCCCACAACGCCGAAGTAGGTCAAAATCCTCCTAGCAACACCAACCTTACAACTATCGGCATTGCCGGAGGATTTCAGATCCTCCTACAGCGTTCGAGGAGGCAACCTCCTCCATTCATATGAATTTTTTTTATTTAATAAAATAGTAAATTTACTTATTTTTTTAAGTTTTATATCTTATATATTTTATATTCTTTTTAGGAGGAAATTCCTTTTTTGTAGCCTTTAAATTACGGGATAGTTTAAATTTATCAATATCCAATAACTTTTCTATTTTTATCAACTTTAGCCATGGTGTGACCTAAATACCCCTCTTATGTTTTTACTTCCTCTTCCCCACCAAGTTTATTTCTCTTCTCTCTTTTCTTAATTCTCTATTTGTATTTTTCTTTATTTTTGCATATAAACATTTTAGTTTTGTTATGGTATGTTATTATTTATTATTTGTAAAGAGAAAATAATGTGAAAGTTCATGAGTCTAATATACTAGCACCAGGGAGGGTGTTAGAGAGATAGGTTATGCCTAATTTTTCGCTCAGTTTCTATGATGCGAAAATATGTGATACAAACTTAGTCTCCAAATAAAACAATGATAAATAAGAGAAAAGGGGATAAAAATACTGACAAAAGATTTTATCATGAAAAACCTAATAATGTAAAAACTACGAGACAAACTCTTTTGGCCACTTCAGTTACAAGATCCACTAGTTGAAAAGAGGTTTACCCCCTCATGCGATTTACTATATCACCATCTCAGGTTGGTACACATACCGCACCACTCTTTGTATCTCATACTCGATTTACTAATTACACCACTCTTGGTATCTCATGCTAGCCTTACTAATCCACCATGTTGGGTTGTACCCCATCCATTCTACCCCTCGGGCCTTTTACTAATGATCCTTGACTTCAAGTTGCTTGCTCAAATTCGGCACCTCCGAATAGCAAGATTTCCACTCACACATGAAGTTTTGTCTACGTGCTCAATGCATGAACAACCAAATAGAGTGAACAACCCCACACTCTACTAAAACTAGATGAGTTAAGCTTAACACAAATTAATCAAGCTCATGAAATACCTAAAACTAGGTGAAACAAGTTCTAGACACTGTAACGACCTAATTAATCAACAATCCACAATTAATACCTAACAATGTTTAAATATGAAAGCCCACACAAAGAAATCTATGATTTCTAGATCTAAGAGAAGCTACAATGACAAGCTACTTGACTCAAGAAGCAAACCTTACTATGAAGGAAGTTAGTGAGCAAATGAAAGTCGATTCTGGTTAAAGATGCACAAAAATCACTAGGAAACTCTCTTGGGTTGGAATTGACTGACATATATCTCTCTCTAGGGTTTCTCTTTTGTCTTCTTAAAAGATTGGAAGAGATATGAGAAACGAGAGAAAAATGGATATTTATAGAGAGCTCATTTAATAAGTCATGTCAATCAAATTGCTACCATGAATTACTACCTTAGGATCGTGAGATTAGGTCGCATAAGAAGAATGAAGCAAGCTGCGACCACAAACCGTAAGCAAACGGTAGCTAGACGATGATCACAAGTCTCTACCAGTGAGAGCTGGACCAAGACCCGATCACAAGGTCGTGTGACATAGGTCGCGAGTTTAAGCCAGAAACCTGGATTGAATTGCGATGCAACAACCGCGAGTGAATGGTCGCAAGTCCCAACTAGAGAAGATTGGGAGGGATCGCGAGGCCAACCTGGGAGCAAGGCATCGCATGACATGTTCGTAAGTTGTAACTAGAACCACTGGAAGCCAACTTTCGAGTCACACACCGCGACGAAAAGGTCGCTAGACAATGCGACTCATGACCGCGAGCACACACTCGCGAGTCATAGCTAGAGTGCCTGGAATGAACAAGCAACCAGCTACTACAAGTACAGTAAAATGCTGTAAACTTGCAACTAGGGAACCAATGTGTTTTTCGTATATGGCTACACTCATTGTGCTTACACAATGAGTTACATAACTCAAGTATAGACGTTTCTGAGACACCAACGGGAAATGAATACGAACAACTACATGCAACCTAACTAGGTTGGACTCTAAAGAACATGAACATTAAATTGCATGCATGTACGGTTGAACAACGATGGAGGGATACAAACGCATGATAAGTATATGTTCACTTAATCTTTCAGGAGCTAAAGTCAAGCTATACTTACCATTAAGCATGAGCTCTTCGAAGAAAGGACGAACCTTAAACTTGCATGAAGCTTGAGGCACCAAGTATCTTAGAACACTATATCTACACGAGTTATAAGCATATGAGATTTTTGTACAAAATAAAGCCAACACAGAGGCAGTTGACCTTACATAATATATTGGTCAAGAACACTTTAAAAGTTATAGAGATAATTGGAAGAGGGGGAAAGTTAGAACTTAAAAAGAGAAAGTTATTTAAAGAATTGGAAGAGAGATAAAATTAAAAGTTAGAGAGAGAAAATTGCTGTGAGAATTAGAAGATAGAGAAAGTTAAAAGTTATGGAGAGAAACTGACGAATTTATTTGTTTTAATTCCGAAAAAAATTACATTGGTAAATAAAATTCCATTTATAACTAGCATGAAAATTTCAGCTTATATAGATTGTAAAATTTAGTTTTTAAAATTCAGCATGTAAAATTCAGCTTGTAAAATCCAGCTCGTAAATTCAGCATGTAAAATTGCTAAAGATCGAAATTGAGTGTCGTTTTTCACCAATGAATTTGTCTCTCTTAATTCTAACTTTCTCTCTCTTCTTATTCTCTTAATAACTTACTCTTTGTTCTAAGTTTCTGAAACTTTCTCTCTCTTCCAATTATCTTTCTAACTTTCATCTTTCTCTCCAATTTTCTCTCTAACATTCTCTCTTTTATATTTCTCTCTCTTTCCATCTTGCTCATTCTCTCTCTAACTTTCTCTCTCTTCTTTCACAACCTTCATTTTTGGAGGTCTATTATGATCCAATTCTGAAAAAAAAATTTCATTTAGAAGTGATTGAAGGACATTTTTGTTCACAAAATTAATGTGTTGATAAAAATAATAAAAGTATTGGGAATTGATAAATATAATCTTCCCATTAATTTAACCACATCAAAGTTTAACATACATATTTTCCATAATTTTCTTTTGAAGTAGATTACTTTGAAAGTGAGGGTTCGAAGTAACCATCAACTTTTGATAGATATGAATAGGGGTGGACACAGTTCGATTCAGTAAGGTTTTGGGTGAAATCGAATCAAATTGAAATTTATACTATTTTTATAAAGGGCTAATTGCAATAAAGTACCCTGACGTTTGGCTATATTACAATGAAATCGTGAGTTTAGCCTTAATTGCATGTTAGTACCCTACCGTCAGTTGACCCAGTCAAATATAACGGTTTGACTTTGACTTTTGTGTAAAATGATATAATTACCCCTAGTTTTAAAAAAATAAATTAAATAAAAATTGAAAAAAATAAAAATTAAATTAAATTTTTTAAAAATGGATCTCCACCATCCATCAATCTTGATGGACGGTGGAGATACATTTTAAAAAATAAAAATAAAAATCATACAATTAAAAAAAGTTAAAAAAAAATATTTTATATTGAAATTTTTTTTAGTGTTCTTGGTGGAGATCCAGATTGGATCTCCCCCGTCCATCAACATTGATGAACAGGGGAGATCCAATCTGGATCTCCACCAAGAACACAACCCAAAAAATAAAAAAAATTGTTCAACAAGATCTGCTCCATCAACTGAAGCAGATCGATGGAGCAGCGCTCCGTTGCCGATGGATGGAGCAGCTCCATCGCTGCTCCATCGGCGACGGATCAACTACTCCATCAACGGGAGCAGATCTGCTCCCGTTGATGGAGCAGATCTTGTTGAACAAATTTTTTTTGTTTTTTTTTTGTTTTGGGTTGTGTTCTTAGTCATTTAACTTTTTTTTTTTTTATAATTTATAACAGTTTTTTTTTATTTTTTTAAAATAAATTAATGTTAAAATGACGAAAATAGCCTTTGACTATTGGTTGACCGTTAACTCTAACGGTCAACCAGTTCGTCAAGAATACTAACATGTAATTAAGGTTAAACTCATGATTTCATTGCAATATAGTCAAACATCAGGGTACTTTATTGCAATTAGCCCTTTCATAGATTCAAACTGACTCGAACCGAATTAAAGGTGTAAACCGAATCGAACCGAACTAAATTAATACGGTTCGGTTCAATATGTTTTGAGCCTATTGGGCCTAATGGACCTTTTTCATGTATTTAAATTTTAGTAGGTTTTAAATGCTAATTTAGACTATAGTTTTTAGTTTAGCTTTTGGGGTATTTGATTTTAAAATTCAAGCTAATTTGGATTATAGTTTTTATGTACTTATTTATTTTATAATTATCCATATATTTTTCCATTAGCTATTGATTAGTCCAAAATAATATGTCAAAATAGCTCCTGATCAGTCTTATATAATTATCTATACGTTTTTCCATTAGCTGCTGATTATTCCATTAACAAAATTACACATAACAAAATTTAATAACAACCCAAAATAATAAGTTCAAACTCTAAAAGTCTAAAATTACATCCTAAATTCAAATAATAATCCAAAGTACCTTAATAAATATAATTTAAATATCATAAAAACATAATAAAATTAAATAACACGCAATAAAATAAAGATCTCAGTCAAATAAAAGGTCATCCCCTCACTAATGCTTGAAGGGTACTATCCATATAACCTGTTACACTTCTAAATATTTGCAAATCATGCTACCTTACATAGAAATTGACTTCAATAATTCAATTCACTAGCTAAAACACGTCTCAAATGTTAGTTAAAAGTCAAAATTAGAATCAAATATCTATCTTGAAGATATAAATGCGGCACGAGAAAAAAATAAAACAAGCTCATTAATCGTTATAAGGCAACAAAAGTGAAGAAATAAATGTAAAAGAATAGTTATATTTATTTTACATAATGTACCGAAACCAATATAGTAGAAAAAAATAATAAATTTAAACTTAAGCATAGTTTAAAGTTGAAATCATAATAAAGTTGAAAAATAATAATACAGGATAAAAGACATTCTTTTTATGGATAGTTGAAAGCTAATAAGTAATAACACAGGCACGTCGAGGAAGCAAATGACAGCTGTTGTGACTTGTGAGAAAGTGATTTTTTGAGAGCGGTATAGGCGAGTTCCGATGAGTGGTGACTTGTCATTTAGTAAGAAATTAGGCTATTTTTTTTTTTTTTTTTTTATATAAGGGTTCAAATCGGTTTTGAGTTGTTAAAATCGAACCAAACCGTTTTTAATATAAGTTTTTGAAATTTAAAATCAAACCGAAATAAATTTAAATTCAAAATCGACTCAAACTACAAATTACGACTCAAATACGATTTAATTCGGTTTGGATATAATTTTTGTACCCGCCTCTAGATTTGAACAACTCGTAGGAGAGAATCGGTCCCCATTTTCTTTAATGATGAGGTGCTGTTGCTGTCAAGACTTAAAGACATATTTCGTACACACGTCATAAGTAGTACTAATCTTGAAAGGTCATTTCATCTTCGTTCAAACTGCAAATGTTTCTTTACTTTCTTAGCAAATCTTAAGTTTCTTTAGTTTACAAAATATCATTTAATTAACAAGTTAATATTAGGTTTCTAAAATAACCTCTTTTAATTATATTATTACCAAAATATCCTATTTATAAAATAAAATAAAAATTCAACCTTCTATTCCCAAACCAGCGTCAATTTTTTTTAATAAAATATTAAATTATTATTTATTAAAAAAATAATTAAAACTAGAACAATTATTAAATAAGTCCTGAATTTTATTTGTAACTTTAAATAGTTTTTTTTAATCAAATTGATTCCTATATTTTTTATAAAATATTAAATTAATCTCTCTTATTAATTTTCATTAATCAACTTTAACGATTACAGGGCTAAAGTTGTATTTTAACTCAATGAACCTTGATAATGACTTGTGGATTACAATTTAATATAAATTACATTAAATAACAATGAGGGTATTGGATGTTTTAGCCTATGTATAAGATTAAATATAATGCTTCAAGAAATGATCATTGGAATTTGAATGTAAAATGATACATCTCTATCATTTTGGACACATCACCTTCATGCATTTAATACTGAAACGTTGGCGGTTTGTTGCATGTTATTATTCACTCTGCCTGCGCAGAAGGGAACTTAGCTCTAGGCAGCATCTTCTTGTTTTTATAGGAGAGTACGTACGGATGTGACTTGAATCCCTCTACTCTATCTATGTGTTGATAAATATATGATATGAGATTTGTATATCTTATCACAAATGTTAAGCCTAGAGTAAAAATAAAGAATAAATAACATTCAATCTACATAATATTTGATAAATTATACTCAAAATTAAAGTTTGTATAAAACGATAATGATCTCCCCTTCCGTTAAGTTTGACCATTAAAAATAAATGTTGACCGTCTAAAAACAGTAAAAAGACTAAAATATTCATAATTAAAAATAAAAAATTATAAAAATAAAAAGTAAAAAATTAGCTTTAGATCTCCACCATCAATCTGTCATCTTTTCAAATGGATGATGGAAATTAATTCATAAAAAAAAATTAAAAAAATATAAGAAAAATATTGAATCTTAATTCTTCATCTAAAAAGATGGACGGTAGAATTTTTTTTTAAAAAAAATAAAATTTTCTTATAAAAATCCCCATTTAATACCTAAAAATAAATAGATAAATTAAAAAGAAAAAAAAATTGAATCTCTACCGTCCATCTAAACTAGATGGACGGCAAAAATTCGATCTGAATCTCCACCTCATCAACCTTAGTTGCCATGGATGGAACTTCAAGATCCATTTTTCATTTTCACAATCCAAACTTAAAATTTCCACAAACACCCAGTTAACCCATTCACAATAAAGCTTACAAAAAGCATGAATACAAAACCATTCCTCCTCTTTCCTTCTTTCTTTTTTTTTTTTTTTTTTTTTCCTTTTTCCTTATTGCCTCTGCTAAGTATATTTACTTTTATTTTTGTTTTTCCTTCTTTTTTTCTTCTGTTCTTTTGCTTCACATTCTATTCTTTCTTTAAGTAAATTTTCTTGCTTCTCTTCTCTTCTCTTACTTCCCCATAATTTGTAGGTGATAATAATGATAATAGAGAAGAGAAAATAAATTATCTTTTTATTTATTATTTTTAACTAGCGATATTTTAGTTTTTTTACTATTTTTAGAAGGTTAATATTTATTTTTAATTATTAAATTTAACAAAATAAAATGTCAGTATCAGTTTATACAAACTTTAATTTTGAATGTAATTTATTAAATTTTAGATAAATTAAGTATTATTTATTTAAAAATAAAATAAAAAGATGATGGTCATAAAAAATTCATTAATTGGCATGATAGTTACGGAAGGTGAGAGCCCACATGGCATGCAAGCTGACCATTGTGATGCATTTAACTCTCCCCGGTCTTACTCAAGGTGTCCTGTCTTGGTGTTGCAGGAGGCTTCATACTTCTTCAATCTACTAAGGTTCAATACCTTATGTAGACATATAAATATATATTTTTACTATTGTCCAAAAAATTGTAATTGTATAGATAGATATTTCTCCTGTGTTGAGAGTAGATCTCTCCCGTTAATGGGACTAATTGTCCGGACCATTAGTCCCGATAGTCCTTATCTCCTATTATTAAGAGTAGTTGTCCGAGCTATGCTTATATAATTTAATCTTGACTGGTCACGGTTGTCCTCTGATCCATAAGGTGTTTAAAAAAAATAAAAAATAAAAAACTCTGTCTTCCAACACTTATAAATACATGACTCTCATTATTGGACTCTATTGATCAATTCTCTCAAAAGCTTCTGATATAGTTGAAATGGCCAAGTTTCACCCTACCAGAATTTCGACAGAAGTTGCTCCTCCTCGATTTGTTTCAGTGGCAAAGCGGCCATTGACGAACATGTTGCCCACCATTTTTGAAGAAGAAAATGATTCTGGTAAGAGCCTATCGTCGTCGTCATCTTCGTCCATTTGTGGTTCACCAAGAGTCTAGAGATTAACAAGTCATTCTTGTTGCTATGCACATCAACTATCTACTTTTAACTTCAATTTCAATTTTATTTATTTAAGAGAAATAAAAGAAGAATGGCGATTGATAATAGTGTATTTTCAACAATTTGGCAGCTTGATTATATGCTATTTTATTTTGATATTACATTATATTTATATAAATAAGAGATATATCACAATCACATTATACTCAGAAATATTTGTATAATTGTATCAGGAAAATCATTATCATAAAGACCTTTTAATTATATTGGAGGTGATAAGAGATGCAGCATTTTATTCACAAATCTTTTCTACAATTAATGAGCGAAGGAGGCCCTGTCCCTCTCAATACTCATTCAAATTATACACCCATTTCAATTTACTTCAAACTCAAAATATCTTTCTACCCTCACAATATGTCAACACGCCATTTAAAGTTAAATAGGGGGAGAAAAAAAAAAAAAGGGGGGGGGGGGGGGGGGGGGGAATTGAATAAATAATCTCCTAATTTAGGTCATATATACTTTTTTGTTAAAATGGACACAAATATCCGTTACCATTAGTAGTCAACGGTTAAAAGATAACGGACAAGGGATAAAATGGTCTTTAAATTAATAAAAATGTAAAAAATTAAATTTATCTTCTTTATTTTCTTCAACTTCATCTTATAAAAATTATTATTAATTAAAAAATAAAAAAATTATCAAACCCAAATTTATTAAATAAATAGAAAAAAAAACTTCACATTTATTACCCCCAAATACTCATATTCATCTTCATCACTTAAATAAATAAAAGAAAAAAATTTCACCTCATCATCCATCAAATACCCAACTCCATATCCATCATTTAAATCAAATAAAAAATAAAATAAAATCTTCACCACCCATCAAATATCCAACTTCATCTTCATCCCTTAAATCAAACAAAAACAAAAATTTCATCTTCATCAGTCAACAAATACTCAATTTTATCTTCATTATTTAAATAAAAAAATAAAAAATAAAAAACTTCATTTTCATTACCTATCAAATCCCAACTTTAATTTCATCACTTAAAGCAAAAAAAAAAAAAAAAAAAATCATCTTATCACCCATAAAATACCCAATTTCACCTACATCACTTCAATCAAACAAAAATAAAATAAAAATCTTCATCACCCATAAAAAAAACCCAACTTCATATTCATCACTTAAATAAAAAAAATAAAAAAAAATCTTCATTATCCATCAATACCCAACTAACTTCATTTTTGCTAAGGTAAAAAAGTAAAACTCTTGGTTTGAGAATAAAGTTTTACTGAGACGCTTGAAATGGTAAATTTTATATTCATATGTTAATACATCTTATGGTTTGTATTTTTTTTTTCTTAATTGGATTTAATTTTATCTTAATCTATCTCTTGTGTGAGTGGAGTCTTAACTCATTGTAAACAATTTTTGTCAAATTAAATACTTGAATCCGCCTAAAAATATACATGGTTATACCGGTTCCTCTGACAAAGGATTCTTGATTCATTACAGACAAATAACACCACAAATAATTAAATCTGTCTACAAAAATGCGCAGTTATACCGGCTCCTCTAGCAAAGGATTCTTTATTTATGGTAGTTGATTGATACAATGACTATTTGAACTCATTTAATATAAGAGTGTAGGTTAATTCTTGTATTCTAATTAAAGGAGAGAAATATAACTTTATATATGATTAAAAGAGCTTAGATGACTTAATTTTCTATTGGAACCTTCTTTGTTTGTGGATTCCAATTGAATTATAAAAAGAGTTAAATATAACTTTATCTATATACCAAGAGTGGAACTTTTAACCTTCGCGTTTAAATTTTAATTTGATCAATTGTCTTGTTATATTCATCCATCTTTTACTATTTAAAGTTGTGCTTAGTACTTTCTAGATTATTGTTTGTTTTTGCAGGCTCTAAACCTTCTCTCCTGACGATTGACCCCGTTCTTATTAGATTATATTATTACTTTGACATTCCTGTACTTGAGAATAAAATTTAATTTCTTACCCATTTAATAAAAATGGGTAAGATAATTAATTTATACTTTATATCATGTTTGACCGTTAAAATTTTGGTCATAGGAATTCAATTGATGTATTTTGGAAAAGATATGAACCATATGAGTTAAAAAAAATAAAAATAGAGCAAAAAGTGATATTTTCAAATATTTAGGGACCAAATGGATAATTATTTGAGGTACTTGGTTGTAGTTTAAGGAAAAATATAATTTTATTGCAATATAACCAAACGTCAGGATATTCCTTAAATTATAATTTGTAATATGACCAAATATCAGGGTTTCCATTGCAATTTGCCCCAAAAATTATCATTAATCTTTTTAGAAAAAGAAAATAACCCTCTTGACTACTGATCAACATTTAACTTTAACAGTCAACTAGTTAGTTATAAGTACTTTATTATAATTTAGATAAAAGTACATTTTGATTACAATTTACATATAAATCAGGGTCTTTCATTATAATTTAACTATTTTTATAGTTTGAAAGGGATGATTCCTAAATTAATTTAGAGAAATCGTAATTAGGTTTTGCCAGTTTCACCATGCTCAATTGAAGACAATTATAGGGCTGTCTTTGTTTATCACATTCATGATTCAACTCTAACTTATTTGTCATTGTCAATTATAAACCATATTACTTGCCAACGAAGTTGATTGAAAAAAATAAAGATTATGTTTCTTCACCGCACATCAAATCTTGGTTGATTGATTGTTTTACCTCCATACTTCTGATGGATATTTTAGTCCCACCATACTAATTAAATTTTTTTTTTTGAAAAGTAGGATTACTCTTTAAATATTACGGGTAATTGCACAAATATCCTCAAATAGTCAAATCGACTACCAGAACAAAACAACTCATAAAAATATATAAACTATACCAGCATCGCATACATTGGCAACAAATATTACATATAAAACTAAAGAAACCATGAGGCCAGCACATGTTCAACCAAAAATCAGTAAAAGAAGTCACATCATCAGCGTAGTATCATAAGCTCATAGTCTGCTTAATATAAGGCTAGTCCTTTGGAATGGTCACAAGTGTCAAGTGTCCATACCATGACAATGCTCACACATAATCATGCACATACAAGCAACAGAAACTTGCACTGTGAAAGTAAAGGAAGGAGAGTGGGCGTTCGCCTGTGAAAAGGGGAGAAACCATGTCATAGTAAAGCTATAAAACTATAAATCTCAATGATATTACATATCCAAAACATTCTATTCCGTCCACATTTTGATGGAAAAATTGTAGGCATCCATAAAAATGAGGATTGCTAAAAATATCATACAAAATGAAAAAGAATTCCGCAACTTGTTCTCTGCAAAGCCAACTTCACAGCCTCTGGGAAGCAACCTGTACTCAGCCGTTTCATCTCTACATCACCAAAAAGGCACCTACAAGTATAACAGCGTTGCCCTAGGCAGAGGATTAAATGACCGAAATGATATCCTTTCACAACCACCACTTGCTTAAGGAGGACATTCATATCCCTTAACTACTGCACAAGAGGATATCACCATCACTACATCAATACCTATATATATATATACCCACACACACACCCACCCACCCACCCACCCACCCACATAGGGGTTGCCTTTAGTACACTAGTGCATTGATATACCATTAAAATTTTATTTTGTTTTAGTATAGTCACATACAGCTCACATGTCGTGTCTTGCATAGGGCCATATGCCAAAACAATACAAAATTTTAATGGTACATTGATGCACTAATACACTCTAGAAGTTTCCCCCCACACACACTTACACACATATTTATGTATGTATATATGTATATGTGTGTGTGTGTGTGTGTGTGTGTGTATATATATATATATTTCTGAGCATTAAAAACAATGCATGCAGATTATACACCAGATATCGGCAGCAACATATCTCAGAAACTGCAAAAATCATGGATAACAAAATGAACAGAGGACATTCTACCAGCCGATTCAAAAATATCAGTGTTCTAAAATGCGCTAGGCGCTAGACGTTCGACAGCCTAGCACCTAGGCAGTTTCTCGGTGGGTCAATGGTCAACGAGTTGACCGTACCGTTGACCACCTAGAAAAATGATGATGATGATCATACATTTATTGTTTACCTTTAGAGATGATCATGATGTTTAGGGACTGATTATTTACCTAAGGTTTTTGTGTTTTGGGTGTTAGTTTATAAAAAAAAAAAAAAAAAAAAAAAGGTTTCTGCGGAGTCCGCCTAGGGCTGCCTACACAGCCGGCTGCGGAATATGGCCGAATTGGCCATATTCGCCGCGGCTGGCCGCCGCCTAGCGCCTAGGCCAAACTTTAGAACACTGAAAAATATCAAGGATGATCCATCAAAAAAATCTTAGAAATGAAATATTACTACCTCATATACTATTTGAGTTGATCATGGACCCAGAAACTCTTGCTTTTCTTTGCTTAATGACCTGATCTGTTTGATGAGGTCCTCTTTCAATGACTCAGGTATTTGAGAAATAAAAGTTGGTTTTGCATCTGCTATCAACTTCTTCCTGCATTGAAGTAGAAGGATGAACAGAGATTCTAATTAAATCATTCACAAAAGACTACAATAAGAACCCAGAGGGAGAAGGAAAAAAAAAAAAAAACTAATAGTTGAAAGAGCACAAGCTTCAAGGGTAAAACAGCATTCGAAAAACAACTAAATATTTAGCAAAGCAGACAAAACTTTAGTTTCAAATATTGAAAAAAAAAAAAAAAACATGAATCTCTGCAAGACTATACTAACATTCATATATATATATATATATCCATTGTGTTTTTCTATGAATTCTAACAGCAATACCAATAAAGTTGAGAGGGATATGGGTGGTAAGGATTAAGTAACTAGTCACGATGCTAAAGACCCATCCTTTGCAAGGAATGATGCTAACACAACATGCGTAAATTGCAATGCCTAACACAACATGCGTAAATTGCAATGCAAATATATGCCATCATAACTAAAATTAGCAAAAAGCAACGCGCTGCGGAAAAATGTGTTCAGAACCTTGATCAAAATCCCCAAATTAAACCCTAAATCTACAATTAAAACCCTAACCCTAGAAATTGAATCTCTAATAGTGAGTTTGATTTAATTAATCGAAGATTAGACTAACCAAATCTCAAGAACTGGTACTTGTGAGGATCTAATCCTAGCTCAAGCAATTCCTAAGTGTTTGATCTCAAGAAAAACCGAAATTTAATGTCTCTAGGAATTGCCAGGAGACAGAAGTTTATTGATAATTTGCCAAAAGATAAAAGATTACAACCCTAATGTTTAATAAGCTATTTATAGTTACCTAACACAGTCCTAATACGAAAAGACTAAGATATCCTACTGAAAATAAAACTAGAAACCTAACACAATCCTAATACAAAAGACTAAGATATCCTACTGAAAATAAAACTAGAAAACAAAAGGAATTAAAACTTAAACTAAGGTATTTCACTCGAATTAAAACTCAAACTAAGGTATTACTCTCTCTCTCTCAACCTCAATCATTCTGATCTCCTAGTGATGTTCTCATCAAAATGACCACACATGCATATTATTTTCTTCCAAGTGTGCACAGAGGTCTTCACTAAAGTTTAACCCAACCATGTTACTAAAGTTAGATTCTGATCTTAGCAACACTCAGGCTCTACAGTCTAAGTCTAAATCTCCTCGACAAACCATTTTAATTACTTGAATGAAAGCATTTGACAAAGCCTCAGCAGATCACATCATATCCTAAAATTAGATGCTCATAGTCCAAAAGCTGTGAATGACAAAAAATGGACCCAAAGATTTATAGCATCACAACTTACTTCAGCAATTTAGGTAAGGTAAAACCTGAACTTCCTATACCATGGAATGCCAAAAAGTTTCTGTACCTTCAATCAATTAGTACAAAAGAAGAAAAAAAGCGAACAAACTCTCTACAATTCTGGGATCTTCCAGAAAGAATTAGATCCTATACAAGGTGTAGATGCTATTTGAACCGTGTTTAAGCTAAAGTACAAGATTGATCTGTCTTCGTGCTAAAGCTAATTTGAGGACATCAAACTAGAACAGACTGAGGAATTCAAAGTGACGTGAAGTTATCAAATTGTTGACAATTAGGGTCTTCGCTAAATGATTTTCTCAATGTGGTGATACAACAAGAGACAATGTATCTTCCTGTAATTCCAGACTTTATTTTTTTTCTAAACTTTTGGTAGTTAAAAATGATTTCTTGGATTTAAAATAATGAAAATATACTACAACAATGTACAACAGTCCTTAATAATCCTATAAAAAATTCATGTTTGCTTGACTTGACCTGATATGGAAAAGGTTTTTTCACCATTAAAACACTAGCCGGCAATACATGTCATAGGTACTTAAAAAATTTCTTATGTCGTGGGATCAAAGACCGCCTAACCCAGAGGTTAAGCTCTTAGGCTGTTCGGTAGATTGTCTCACATCGGAGAAACATCAATATAGAGCTACTTTATTCTGGCAGCATGGAAAGCTTACAACGCCGATATTGTATTAATTTATATAGTAGGCACTCCTCGACTGTATAGTACTTATAAATTATATAAAATAATATTAAATATTACAAATTTAAAGAAATATATATATTAAAAACAAAAGGAACGAGGCCAGAAGCATTCCTCCAGAAAGTAGAGGCTGGGACTCCTTTAAAAAAGTGGTTCACCAAAACCATACAGTAAATTCAAGACAATCCAACTTAAAAAAAATACAGAGTAAACTACCCAAATGCTTAATAAAAAAATTAAATCCACATAAGCCCCCATACCAAAGAAAAAGATTCATTATTTATTCAAATTTTTAGTTCTGATCTGCAAATATGAAGACAGAAAATGGTACTTGTCAGTAAATTCAAAAATTACCCATTAGTTTGGAGGAGGATCACTATGACTTTTTGGATACTCATTCATACAGACACATGCAATGGACCTCTAAAACTAATGGCAAAGCAAACGATCAAGAGTTTGGCCAATATATTCCAACAAGAAGCAGAAATCAATTTGCAAAAGAAAGAAGCTAAAAGGCAATAGGAATAGATATCTATATCCAAATACAAATGTAGAGAAAGTTTGTAGTACTGCAAAAAGAAGGTAGCTAAAGCAGGAGAGCAGCTGCAGCTTCCCTCTCAGAGCAATGGTGACAAGGGCTGCCTTTTCCCAAAGTCCAAGAGCCCATTATTAATAGTACTGGTCATCTAACTGTGTAATCCCTCTGTTGGAGATACAATCTGAGTCTTTTATCAATATTACTAGTACAAATTTTTTCCCTTATGGTTCATTATATCACCAGAATAACCCCAATTTTTCTTATTGATGTTTTTCTCCAAAGGCTAACACTGCATTTTATTTCCGCCAAGCCATCCACACATGAGGTAATATCACTGATTCACTATAATTTACTCTTTTTATTAAAAGAAGATAGAATTTAATAAAATAACAAACTTAGCACACAAATATGGAATCTATATATTATATGGGAAATATGTATACTATTGATCATAGAGTTTCCTAGTATAAATTCATATATATAGTCATGTCTGAATGTCTTTATTTTTAACAACACCCATGGCCAACGCTTCATGTCGAAGTCAAAATTCGATTCTATTGTCCATGCTCATAAAACATACAAAACTTACCATCGCCAGGAACAAAAATGTTTACATCCATCATTATCATTTCTGGAATAGCACTATAAATACAAAATATATTAAAGTTGTATCATAATTCAATAACGTAAAAAGGATTGAACACATACTAAAGCAGAAATCTTCCATGGGAGATTTAATTCCTTTAAAAACAGAAAATATGCCACAACTATATTATTCATTTAAAACAAAGAAGAGGACTTACTTTAAATCCATACCAGAGGGAGTATTTAAAGCTTCTCGTGTACAGAGCCTCTTCCTTGAACACATAAAACTGTAAACCTTTTCAGACCAACCACATGATTGCAAGACCGAAAAGGCCTCTTTCTCCAGACTGAGAAATATAAACAAAGCAAACTAAAGTGTTAAATCCAGAAGAGTAATTTATGGCAAGGCAAACATGTGTAATTCTATTACACGCTATACACATGCATATTGTTATGTACACACATGCATAATATTATTACATAAGTACATAAATACACAAGCACGTGCACGCAAGCACACATGGAGAAATATCAGCAACCTTGTTTTTATAACCAAACTGTACATTGTTGGATGATGTTTTTTCAAAAATTGAGATTGCATTAGACATACATAATAAATGTGTGATTAATACACATTAAAAGAACATACCACAGTCGATCTCAAACATCAAAATGCTCGAATCTAATGGATGAGAACTAGTGTTAAAAAGTGCAGTTACTGATCCTAACCTCACCAGCCCCACACTTCTTTTATCTCCGTCTAGATGTCAAATCTTAGCTATTGAAATCAGTCCACAACTATCAATAAAACAAGTTATTTAATCTTTTAGTGAACACTTTAGGTAGAGAATTAACTCTGTACGTGAAGAAATTATTGGAAGACAAAAATTGGCATTTTAGCAAAATGCAGTGGTTTGCACCTATATTCAGCCCATTTAGCAAAGTGTATGTCCCGTTAGAATTATTCTTGCATTCAAATGCGCAATATGAGGATCATTTTTAGATGAATCACGTGACCTCCAAAATGAATATGTTTGCACCTTCTATTCAGACCATATTTTAACAAAATGTACGTCCATTATAATTGTACTTTCATTCAAACACGCAAAATGAGAATCATTTTAAGATGAATCACATGACCTCCAAATTTCAACAATAAATATAATGTAGGATGTCTAAGAAAATAATCTTTTTGGATCATAAGTGATCTTGAAGATGAACTATAATTAAGTTTAAATTAACCCCCTCCACACATATCTAGCCTGAAATAAATAAAATAAATTGACATGATTCCATCAGTAATTTTCAAATCATACTACTAATCGACCCTTAATCAGTTGAACTTACAATTGCAAAAGTGCAAGGCATTCAATTGACAGAATCAGAACATAAAAATTAAAAAACAGAGATCAACAAAGAAGTATGTAATGCACAACCAGAGAAATTTTGCCCGAACAAGGGACATTTCTAAAGCAGTCAAAGTGAAAGGAACATACACTTTCTTCAGTTCGTCAACCATTTCACGAGATTGAGCATCTTGTGCAAACAAAATGCAAGACTCCTCTGATTTTCTCTTGGTTACAGAGATATCAGAGTAGCCGTTAACATCACCATTTAGCAGTTTAGGGTGATCAGCCCCTCTCCCTGTTGTCATCCTGCACCTCAAGCCATGATCTTCAAAAGGATTCAATCCTACTAAGTTGGAACTAACACTAAGAGCATTACCATTTTCATTTGCTAAAGATGAAGATGCATGGTTGTTGTCTCTGAATGTAGCATCGACTCTTTTACTTTTGTTTGAACCATTGCTTTCTGCCAATGTATCTTTCTCATTTGAGTCCTTGTGGACTGAATCTTTCACAACCCCATTCATTTGTATCTTCTGATTTTTATGAACATCAACTTTACCATTATAAGTTGGAGGAACTACTTTGTGACCGGAGTTTCCGGAAATGTTAAATTTCAGTCGAGGGCTAGAAGGCACTTTCTCAACCTTAGAAACAGTGGAGACATCCTTCTGAGATGATTGTTCAGCAGATGGTTTTGTACGCACTGACTTCAATGGAACACTAGCCTTCATGCCTTTATAGACCTCATTTCCATTTTGATGAGATTTTACCCCATTGGAAGCAAACGGGTTACTGGCTGATACTGGTCTTTGGTTAGCACGAGAAAAAAAGAGAATATATACCTTTTCTGACAAGACCTCCTGCAGGGTTGAAAGTGAGACATATGAATCATTGCAGCAATACCAGCGGCACATTGCATCCTGTACACAAAGAACAAACATCAACAAACCAATGACATAGTAGCATTCTTGAAACTTACATAAAAGATAAAAAAGCAAGACAAGTAACAAAATACCTTGATATAAGCATAATAATGCCCAGAATCAGGTGAAAATCCTGAATGCACAATAGTACCGAAAAGGTTATATTCTGGTTGTGGATCCTGCATCACAATCGTAAAACCAACATTGCTATAAGGTAAACAAAGCAACTTATAAAATATATTGGACAAGTTAAAAGTAGAGCACTTCCATGGGCTTATAATTCAGATGAAGCATCTCCACAACCAAGCACTAAACTTTCTATTAGTTTGAGACAGACAGCATCATATTATATAGATTTACAGAATAAAGTAAATCACCAACTGGATTTCTTTTTACAGAATAAACTTTCTATTAGTTTAAGGATTCATTCTTATTGTCCCAAGCCTACCACTTATTGTTTTGCGCTTTTACACAAAAATATAGGTGTCATAAAAAAAATTTATCGATTAGAGTGTGTATAGACATTAGACATACAATTGTAGATGAAATACTTAAAACCAATTCAGCAAACCTACGTTACCTAATGACTAACTTCATTATATTGACAAGACAAATGAACTCACCTGGCTCGATTTGCACATGAAGCTTGAAAGAACCAAAACTTCTTCAAATGCAATGGCTTTATCAATCTTCCCACCAAATATTCCTTCAAATCTCTGCCAACACAATCCACCTTTGGTCAAAGTCAGTAGCACTACTAAGTTAAACAAGCAACTATAGCCTTGAATTTGGCTCCAGAATAGAAAAACAGCAATGACCAACCTTAAGTTGGATTACAAGGATATTGGGTGCTTGAAGAATTGACATTTGCTTCCGTGCTGGCACCAATTTCTTACAACTAAACCAGTATAAGTTTCTACTTCAGAGAACCAAAAAAGTAAAGGAAGGAAAAAAAAGAAGTGTTGTAAAGAAATTTACTTGTCACATTTGTATTTATTGTTTCCATCCAAAACCTCAGGCTGGAAGAACTTGTGCATGGCCTCTTTAACGGAACCACTATGCACAATATCAAGACTGATATCCATAATTTCATCGACCTTATTGGACTCGGCACCGCAAGACAAACACTTCACCTGGCTCTGCAAAGCACCACCAAAGATTTCCTTAACAACAGAGGTGCTGCCATTAGAGGGTTCGGTGGCCGCCTTGCGCCTGAGCTTCTTGAGACTCAAACAGGTGTTATGGCAAGCGTCAATGACATAGCGAAGGAACTCGTGTGCGTCCTCCTGGCGTCCGCAGCGAAAATGCTCAGCAAATATTCTGAGACAACTCTGGATCTTGGCAGGCGCGTCTAGGGTTAGGTCCAGGCTAAGAGAGCGGACTATTCGTTTCTCGAGTATGCAAAACGGACAATCACGCTTTCTATCCGAGTCTAAAGCCGAATCACCTGATTCAATACAATCAAAATTACAACATGAACAATTGCAAAATACACAAAAATAATAAAAAGAAATTGTAAGAAGAAGAAAGACATACAGAGAGAAGAGTGTTGAAGTTTGAGACAGAAATTGGCAAGAGGAGGAGTGTAGGTGAGGCACTGAAGGACGCTGTTGAGATAGCAAGAGTTGCCGAGATTTTTCAAACCTAAAGGAGGTCCTCTTTTGCGCTTCTCACTCAGTAGACTCGGTTGCCAACTCATTTGCAATTCCTCTCTTATCAGTCCCATCAACGGAGACCCACTCTTTCTGCTTCAAATTCATCGGTCTGATCGCATCTCTCTTACAATTTTTTGCTTTTTCTTTTCTTTTTTTTTTTGGTTTTTTTTTAATTTTGAGATTTTATTGAGAGGGAGAGTAATGGAGGAGGAGGAGCCCCGAGAGGTAGCAAACCCCCAATTCTCTTCTCTTGTATTTGAAAGGGTTCATTTTTAGTCTATTCACGCCACCCCCTTTCTTCTTCTGCCTTATTTTCTTGGGACATATTTTCCCCTTTTTCCTTTTCTTTTTCTCTAATTATTTATAGATGAAAATTCCTAACATTTGCCTAAATTTCACTTTCAATTTTTTTTTTTTCAATCGAAGGCACTTAAAAGTTATTTTTTTTTTCAATTATAACACTTAACTAATTTAAAATTAGACACATTAAATTATTTTTTCTATTTTTTTAAGTGTTCAAACAACTTAAAACTAAGAACAGCTATTAATTTAGTCCTAAGTTTGGAGAATCATTAATTTTTTAACGCAGTTTTATTTATTGGTACCCTTAGTTCCTAAGTTTTCCTAAGTTTTCGTAAATGCACTAATTTGGTCCCTTTGATCAATTTTTTAAGAGTCAAATTAACTGAAAATATTAAAAAGATAATTTTGCCCATGCCTTTATTTAAATGAGTTAAAATTATAATTTTACCCAAATTTTTAAAAATATTATTAATAATTAGAAGAGTAATGGTCAATTATATTTTTAAAAATAAAATTTTAAAAATTTTAGAAAAAATTTTAAAATTTTTTTCATAATGTCTCATTAAATTTTGGACGAATTGCAATGGAGTACCCTGACGTTTAGTCATATTATAATGAAATCGTGAGTTTAGCCTTAATAATACATTAGTACCCTACCGTTAGTTGACTCAGTAAAAAATAACAGTTTAACCAAAATTTTTACCAAAAATGACAAAAATACCCTTGGTTAAAAAATAAAAAAATATTAATTGTTAAAATTTCAAAATTTTCAAAAATTTCAAAAATAATTTAAATGGATCTGTCCATTTAAAAAGAATTAATTTTTTTAATTTTTAATTTTAATAATTAATATTATTTTTTATTTTTAAACAAGGGTATTTTTGTCATTTTAGGTATATTTTTTATCAAACAATTACTTTTGACTGAGTCAACTAATGGTAGGGTACTAATATGTAATTAAGACTAAACTCATAATTTCATTGCAATATGATCAAACGTCAAGGTACTCCATTACAATTCGCCCTTAAATTTTTTATAAAATTATATTTTGAAAAATAATTTTAAAAAAATTTAAATTATATTTTTAAATGGGAGATCCATTTAAATTTTTTTAAAAAATTCTTAAAAAAAATTAATATAAAATGACCATATTACCCTTCTAATTATTAATAATATTTTTAAAATTTTGAGGGTAAAATTATAATATTAACTCATTTAAATAGAGTCAAGGGCAAAACTGTCTTTTTAATTATTTCAGTTAGTTTCATTGTTAAAAAATTAGTCAGATGGACCAAATTAATACATTTACGAAAACTAAGGGCCCAAGGATACTAATAAATGAAACGGAGTTAAAACATTAATAATTCCTCAAAAATTAGAGACCAAATTGATAATTATCCTAAAAATAAACAAAAAGATAACTAAAATAAAAAAGTTAAATATTCTTACCTATCACTTAACACTGAATTATAATTAAAACATTTTAATTTTATAATTATCATTCTTCCATTAATATATTTATAATTTTATCTCCATTTAAATATTTTTGTGTTTAAAAAATAAACAGTCAGCATATTTATTTAGTGGTTAAAAGGAAAACAAAATAAAAATGTTATTAGGGTTTTAGATTTCAGTTCACACTCAGTTTTAAGAAAAATTCAGATCTACTTAAATAAAAAACAAGCTACCCATATTTATACACCTAATTCTTTTTAAAATTTTAAATTTACAAAACAACAATATTCTTAAAGAAAATTACTAATGAGCACAAAACAATTTCATTAAATTAATTATAAAAAAAAAAAAGTCTTTACATCACTCCTGCACAAATAATCTATTTTGATTTTTTAGTGTATTTTTTTCCTTAAAAATGTTATTATTGTATAATAAAGTAACAAAAAAAAATATTTTGATATGGAAGTGTTAACATGAAGATTTAGCTCGCATCAACGAGAATTGAAGAAGCCCCCTTAGAAATTTTCTAAACCAAACGCACCCGGTCGAGGTTCTAAACAAGTGTGAGTTGCTTGATTTCCTTGGTCTGAGAAAGCCTTGTGAAGTGTCTTCCTGAACGAACAAGATCAGATAAGTTTCTAAATTGGTGTGTATGAGTAGGGGTGGGCGTGGTTCGGTTTAGTTCGGTTTTGGGTAAAACCGACAATTGATCGACTTTTAAAAAAGTGAACCAAATCGAGAACCGAAAATAAAGTGAACTAAACCAAACCCAACCGATTTGGTTCGGTTTGGTTTGTGAGCCTATTAGGCCATATAAATTATAATGGACTTTCAGTTTTTTTACATCGAAATATGATCAATTTTTATTCTAAATAATACAAAATCAAACCAACAATCAATCCAATAATACAAAATCAATTAAATTATCCAATAACAAACAATTATGTCAAGTTACAAAATAAATCAACCATTAGTATATCAGAGTCACCTGAACTGGGGTTGGTTCTGTTTCTCCTAAATGGCATTAGAAAGTAAAAATTCAGTGTTGTCTCTTATAATTCGTTTGACTGCTCATTGGACAGTCCATGGAAGCATCATAAAAGTTCAGTGTTGTCTCTTATACATCCGCATTACTAATATATGTATAGTATGTTACCATTATAGATTATAATATTGTTAATGAGGTTTTGTTTTCTTTAATTATTCAAGAACATAATTAGCGATTTGCATTTTTTTTTTTAGCTTTTGTTATTATGGACAAGTACATTATGATATTGAAATTTCACTCTTAGTACTGTAGCATTTCCCTGACCAGAATCAAACTGATCAAAAGGTAATCAATGACTAATTAAAACTATCAGTAGTTCTAATCTGATTGACAGATTAGCAAAACATCTCTTCTCAAACAGAAAAGAATTTATTGATGACATGTAGACAAAAGACATAAAAAAGAAGAAGAAAAAACTCAACATTTTTCCATAGCTTAAAGAGTTTATATAGCAATAGTAACATTGGTATATATAGGAAAAGGAAATGTTGGCATGACATCAAAAGTTGTGCAATACAGTTTTAATTTTATGTTTAAAAGTTGGTTTCTTTTTTTCTTTCTCTTTTTTATTTGACAGTAAATTTATTTGTATCTGGTGGCTTTTGTTTGGAGAGTAAAAAAAGATAAGAAAAGATCCAAGCGTAAAAAAGGATACTCGGTTTTACAGTTTGATTCATCGGTTTGGCACTCCAAAGCGTGAACCGAACCAATTCAGTTGATTTTGAAAAAAATTAATTGAACTGAACCAACAAAAACTGCTGAATCGGTTCAAAACCGACCGGTTCGATTTGGTTCAGCAGTTCCGTAGTTCAGTTCGGTTTCATGTTCACCCCTATGTATGAGTTCAAACACATTGACTCCTTTGGTGATTCCTTGTACAATTAGGTCCTCTACAAAGACTAAAAACAAGGTTATGGTGATTGTCGGTGGTATGCCTGCAATCACACTATGGCACTCAAGTTAGGAGTGAGCCCTAGAGAAGCGAAACACTTAAGGGCTTTTAAAAGAAATTCAATGAAAAATAATCAAAGCTTTAATGTGCTTGAGAATAAAAAAGGAGATACTATTCCTTCCACCGTATTGGGGTGTCATATATACAGGGACAGACCCTTTTTATTGACAGAAGATATAGGAAAAAGCGGATGATATGGGATAAAAAGGCCGCTGAGTGGCAAGGGGTGACGAGCTCCTCCAACGTAAACCCCTTTTTTCTAGCTTATTCTTCAGCTTCTGCAAGGTCTATTTCAGCTTAAAAAGGCGGGCCTTCTCTTTCTTCTTTCATTCATCCAAGAAAAACCAAAAAGTTGTGCTCTTTCGTCCACTAGGAAGCTAGTCTTCCCTGCCCCCGGTCCTCCCAAAATTTTTGAAAAAAAATTTGTATATAACAAAAATTTTAATATAAAAAAATAAATATAAATGGACTTGACTCCTCCAAATTTTATTGTCTTACTCCCCTAATATATACCATTTTACTTATCCCATCACCTAGCTCCTGATTGTTTTCCTCTTATTAATTATTGCAATAATTGCCACAACAATTATTAGTCTAAAAAATAATTTCAATCAGTTACAATCCAGGCAATCATTGTAGCAATTATTAGTGATGATGATAGTAAATGTGGTAACTAGAATAACGAAGTTGATTTGCTTTTCTCCTATTAATTTGAGCTCTTCTTCGTGTGGTTGCTCTTCACTCATCAATCTGCGCTCTTCTTCGGGTGGCATGGCACCTGCTGCTTGGTAAAGTAGAGGTTTGCTTAGTCAATTGGAGGTCTCACAATCTTTAGGCCATCTCCAACCCACAGCACCAAATTTTGCATTAAAATGGTGCAAAAACAGCATATTTTTATAATATTCTTACACCAAATTTTTTTCATCTCCAACCCAATTTGCACCAAATTGGTACAAACACTATTTTTAAATAATATTCTATACATAACTCTTTAAATAATATTTATTTATTTATTTAGTATTATAATATTATTATTAAATAATTACATATATTATATAAAAAAATTAAATACTCAAATTAATTTTTTCTCATTTTTAATATAATATTATTTTAATTATTATTTTTTTCCAACTAATTTTTTTATCCAACTAATTAAATTTGTATCTAATTTTTACCCGCATATTTTTCGAGCGACTGTTTTTTCACCCACTTATTTTTCTACCATTAAATTTTCATCAATTTTAACCGACATATTTTTTCTAGTCAATAATCACATTATCCAAAAATATAAAAAAAGTTTCAAATAAAAATATTTCATTAAATAACATGACTTACATAAAACATAAATAAAAGTTGAATAATAATTATTGTTTTTATTTTCTTTTTTTATCCATATCTTTTGTTGAAGTTAGTTTAACGTTATTGTTTTTATTTATTTACTGATTATTATATTTTTAAAATAGTAATTGATAAAATAATTTTTTTTATACATTAAAAATTTAAGTGAAATTAAAAATTAAAAATTAGTTAAATATTTAATTAATAAGTTAATTAAATAACTTAATAATATATATCAATATTGTACTCATTTTGAAGCTCTCGACAAATTAATCCCAACGGTATATTTTTTGTATAAAGTTAATTTATATATTTATTTATTTATTGAAATATATAAATTAATTAAATTAGTTAAAGGATATAAAATGAATAAAATTTGTTGGAGTTATAATATAAAGGGCAAAATTGAAATTTGAAAATATGCACAGTACTTAGTGCAAATGAACAGTGCTGCACCAAATATGGTGCAGTACTGTTCACTTGCACAAAAAATGTGCATGGGAGACAGCACAATAGTGCTGCGTTGGAAGGCAATTTTGCACTATTATGGTGCAATGCACCATTAAGCGTCTCCCGTTGGAGACGCTCTTAAATGTCTATTTCTTCAATTGGAAAAGCGCTTGGTGAAATTTTCTTAGGCTTTATTTGGTATGACTTTTCGGAGCATTAATTTAGTTTTTTAACTCTAAAGTTTTTTTGAAAGTGTTTGAATTTTTTAGAAGGAAGAGTTTTTAAACTTTAAAAGTTCTTTCAGACAAAGTAAAAATATATAATTTTTAGAGGAAAAACTTCTAAGAAGACAAAAACTCAAAATAAAGCTCTAACAAATAGAGCATTATTGGCATTAGGTGAGATATTGGGTATGGGCACTTGGGAATACCTCAGCTAATCAGTTGTCACCTGATGACCACTTTTCGTGATTCGGAGTTAGGTCAAAATGTCACATGCATATTTGGGTCCGGGTGACTTTTATCATTAGCAGAGGTTTCTTTTGGAATAAAAAAATTCAATATTTCTCAATTCTTCTACTAGTATTCTTACAAACTCAAGCATAGGGTTGTATGTTGTTTGGATTGGAATCTAAAGATGTGTTTGATGCTCTTAATTGAATTTGATTATTTTTATAATAATGAATTAGATTAAATTAATACTATAATATATTTAATACAGTATAAATTAAACTATTAATAATAGTCTCTTATTTGGTGTATTATGAGTTTAGAGAATAAATAATTGTGTCTTATATTTTATATGGTGTGAGATTAGTTAGTATAAAATTAGATTAAATTAATTTTAAAGTAAAATAAATCATTTTAAATTAACTAAATAATATTATTTTAAATTTAATTTGGTTAAAAAAATTAAATTATTTTTTAAAATAAATAAATAAATTTAATTTAAATATGAATAATATTTATTTTTGTTTAATATTGAAAAATATTAATTTTTAGATTTTATTAATAAAATGTGTTAAATTTATTATTAAAATAATTCATTTATTTATATAAAAATATTTAATAAGATAAATAAAACATAGTTTTTTTTAAAAAAAAGAAAGATTGGGGCTCAATAGCCCGAAGTATTGTGGCGGATAGTGTCACTGCAACTAGATTATTGTCCACATAAAGGCAACAAACAAAGGATTGGTTTGAGAATAGTCAAATCTCATCCATTCATATCAAATAAACAAACCATAATTGAATTAATTTTAGTCCAGTATCATGTTTAATGACTATACACAATATAGGACTATTTAGTCTCAATTAAATTTTTAGGGAATTTAGCAAAATTGCCCAAGCTCCACTAACAGTTGCAACACTACCCAAGCTCCACTAATTTTTGCAACATCTACCCAAAGCCATTTTTTGGACAAAATTGCCCTTACTTTTACATTTGACCACTGCACTTTCTTCTTCTTCTTCGCACTGTCTTCTTCTTCTTCATCATCTACGCAAATTTCTTCACCTCACCCGGTTCTCTCTTCGTCTCTTCTTCTCTTTTCTTCTTCACATTTTCTTATTTTTCCTCTCTTATCTTCTCCATAAATCTCTTACCCAACCTAAGCCAAGAAATTCTGAAGTTATCTCTTGCAAATAAACCATCGATCCATCTCACACAGTCTTCTTCTCCATCAAAAATTCCAAGGTTAGTGTTAAACTTTTTTTTTTTAGTCAATGCAGACCTTTATGGGTTTTGAATCAGTTGTAGACATTTCACATTTGTTAATCCTCCATCAAAAAAATGAAGAACGAATTTTTATAAAAAAAAAATTTTCATCATGCCGACCCGATGGTTTTGGCCCGATGCGTTGTTTTTTCATTGTTTTTGGCCCGATGGTTTTATCATGTCGGCCCGATGGCTGGCCTTGGCCCGATGGTTTGATCATGTCGGCCCGATGGTTTTTCTTCATGTTTTTTCATTGTTTTTGGCCCGATGGTTTTATCATGTCGGCCCGATGGTTTTATCATGTCGGCCCGATGGTTTTTCTTCATGTTTTTTTCATTGTTTTTGGCCCGATGGTTTTATCATGTCGGCCCGATGGCTGGCCTTGGCCTGATGGTTTCATCATGTCGGCCCGATGGTTTTTCTTCATGTTTTTTCATTGTTTTTGGCCCGATGGTTTTATCATGTCGGCCCGATGGTTTTTCTTCATGTTTTTTTCATTGTTTTTGGCCCGATGGTTTTATCATGTCGGCCCGATGGTTTTATCATGTCCACCCGATGGTTTTTCTTCATGTTTTTTTCATTGTTTTTGGCCCGATAGTTTTATCATGTCTGCCCGATGGCTGGCCTTGGCCCGATGGTTCATCATGTCTGCCCGATGGTTTTTCTTCATGTTTTTTCATTGTTTTTGGCCCGATGGTTTTATCATGTCGGCCCGATGGTTTCATCATGTCGGCCCGATGGTTTCATCATGTCGGCCCGATGGTTTTTCTTCATGTTTTTTCATTGTTTTTGGCCCGATGGTTTGATACTTTAATTGAATCAATGTTTTATTTACATTTTTTATTTGAATGCAGGAAGGAGCATGGATGATGTGCAGTTGATAATCAACTGGGATGGACATTGGGTATGTGAACAAGGGGTTTATTGGTATGATGGCAAGAGATCAAAATGGGTGTTATTTCCAAGAGAAGCAACTTATGCTCAACTATTAGATAAAGTGTATGCCGTCACTGGGATTGACAGAAAGTGCTTTCGAGTCATTATAAAGACGGTTGCTCTTACCATCCGCCCAAGCATGCCTGTTGAGATAAGTGATGATGATGGTGTTGTAATATTATTACGTCAAAAGAATGTTGACCCTTTAGTTTGTATAACCGTGTCTGAGATTGGCCATAGTGACCGACAATTGCAGCAGCAATATTTTCCAGAGTCATCTAATCAACAACACCATCCCATCAATCTTCAATTTCCTTCATCGAAGGGAAGTAACTACATTCGGGAAGGCTACACACCAAATTTAAATGATGCTACGGTTGAAGAAGAATTTCAAGTTGTTGATGATTTCAGTAACGAAGCCAGAGATAATGAGAAGTCCGAAGATGTTCAGGGTGCTGGAAACAGTAATGAAGGGTTGGTTCGAGCCACGTCTGTAATGTGTTCAATTAATGATGTTGAAGTAGCTTCGAGAGCTATGCCGATTCTGATTGCAAATGGGGAAGTCTTTGACAGTAAGAAAGAGTTGCACTCCCAACTAAGAAGGTACGCTGCTGCAAATCGTTTCAATTTGAAAGTGTGAAAGTCCGATACTTCACGTTTTGAGGTACGTTGTGCTGTTGGAGAATGCAAATGGCGGCTACATGCATTCAAGGTTACAAACACTGATTTTTTTCGGATTACCAGATTTGATGACAAACACAGTTGCTCAATGGAGAAAAGGTTTTCATGGAATAGAAAGGCTAGTGCACAGTTTATTGGCCAACATATCAAGGAGAAATTTCGTGATGGTCGTATCTACAGACCAAAGCAAATCATAAGAGATATCCAAAATGAATTGGGCATTACAGTAAATTACCACAAAGGATATCGGGCTAAACATATTGCTATGGAGGAGGTACACGGATCATTTGAAGTTTCTTTCAGTATGTTACCTTATTATTGTCACATGTTAGAGGAAACAAACCCAGGGACGATCACGAACATTAAGACTGATGATGAAAATAGGTTCATGTATCTGTTCTTCTCCATTAAAGCGTGCATAGATGGTTTCAATGCTGCCATTAGACCGGTTATTGCAATTGATGCCACGTTTCTGAAGGGTTCATATGGGGGCATTTTGTTTGTCGCTGTATGTCAGGACGGGAACGACCAAATATTTCCTTTGGCATTTGGTGTTGCGGATTCCGAGAATGATGCTTCATGGAGTTGGTTTCTATCTCGTCTGCATGATACCATTGGAGATGTTGAAGATCTTGTTTTTGTATCTGATAGGAAAAACAGTATTGTCAAAGCTATTGCAACGGTTTTTCCAAATGCATACCACGGTGCTTGTTTCATGCATTTAGAACGAAATATGATTTCCATTTATAAGAACAAAGATCTTTCCATACCATTTCGGAAGGCAGCCAAGGCCTACAGAGTTAATGATCACTCATTTTACATGCTACAGTTGTCCAGCATTAGTGTTGGAGCTCACCAGTATGTCGTTGATGCTGGAGAAGAGAGGTGGTCCCGAGCATTTTGTCCGAGGAAAAGGTACAACATTATGACTACTAATATTGCTGAGTCGATGAATAATGCAGTGAAAGATTTTCGAGAGTTACCCATTGTTGCTATGATTGACCGTATTCGAGATATGATGCAACGTTGGTTTCATGATCGGCGTACAGTGGCTGCTTCTTACGATACGCAGTTGACAGAAAGGGTTGAGGCACTTATTGGGGTTAGTGATGAATCTGCGCAACATATGAAGGTGTCCCCAATTGCAGTGTACCAGTTTGAGGTGCACGATGGAAAACAGAATGGCATTGTTGATTTAGAAAACCGTACATGCAGTTGTAGGGAATTCGATCTTGATCAGATTCCATGTGCACATGCTTTAGCTGCCATAAAATATAGAGGATTGCATTACACAACATTCACCTCACCCTACTACTCGACTGCTTATCTGCTTTCAGCCTACAGTGGTGAGGTTCATCCAGTAGGCCATCAAGGTGACTGGTTGGTCCCAGCGGACGTTGCAAATACAATTGTTCTTCCACCAGTTGCCCGACGGCCACCAGGTCGACCAAAGAAATAACGTATACCTTCGATTGGAGAAGAGGTTGTACGCAGAAGGTGTAGAAATTGTTGGCGCCACGGCCACAACAGCCAAACATGCAAGAATCCTAAAGTAGCGGAACCATCCGGGTGATGAGGATATGCAAAATACGATGTTGATTTATTTATGATATTATGTTTTGTTGTATTTAATTGCATTTTCAGTCGGAGACTTGCAGGAAATGAACAAGATAATTGACATTATTGTACAATTTGGAACACATTATTGTACTATTTCGAAATCAATGTTTTGTTGTATGTATGCATTTGAAAAGTTTTATTATTGTTCAATTTTAGTTAGCTGTGTTGTTGTATGCAATGAAGAGTTTTATTTTGGTTTTTTGAAGAGTTTGTCATCAAATAACTTATGAAATTTTTGCCAGAGTTTCCTCTGTTTTTTTAACAACCCAAAACCTGATTTACAAAATCAATGCATTAACCTGAACGTCTATACACTTCATAGCACGATGTTCAATCATTTGCGCATCCTTCCGCTCGATGCGACTTTTCCAATCATTTTTTCAAAGCGTACAAATTAACGTTTAAAAATTTAAAGAAAAATTGTACAATAATTTCCAATAACCAATGATATACCTACAACCAATAATTTCCAATAACCAATGATATACCTACAACCAATAATTTCCAATAACCAATGATATACCTACAACCAATAATTTCCCAATAACCAATAATATTCCAATAACCAAAATTGACAATCATTCCCAAAAACCAATAATATTCACATAAATGAAAATGTAACAAATTGCAAAGTTCATTCTGAATCTGAATCTTCTAGCCTTGCAGAGTTTGCAAATATCTCGATGGACATTTTCTTCCTGAGGGCATCCATTTGCTTCCAGGTGAAATCAAACTTCTGTCTGTGTGCAATAATGTATTCAGCAAAGACAAGGGTAAATGCACCACAGTGACCACTGCAATAATTTCAATATAAACCACTGTCAATTATTGAATTAATTACAATAACAATTACATAATAAAAATATTGAGTTCAATTTCACTTACGCGCCCCGTTGTTGTGGAACATTATCGGGACCTAGTCTTTTGCATGTAAATGGAGTAAGCTGTGGTTGTCTCCCCTTGTGTTCAAAATAGCCTCCTTGATACATAAGGGACGGCAGAAGAAGTGCTAGCGGGGCGACATATTGCTCCCGAAAAGACGGTTCAGTGTCCTTACACATAGAATCATAGATCTGTACTTTTCTTTCAACAAGATTGACAGCCACCAACACCCAATGATAACCATCCACATTCACAGACATCAACAACTACATTGAACACATAATTAGCATTTAACTTATAAAGATATTGTACTGTAACATAGATGCATTATTACACTTACATTATCGATCTCCCACCATGGACGAGACCCTTCGGGTCGTTCACCGCGAACATAGCCAAGGTAGAAATCCTCCCAAGGAAAGGTAAGGGGATCGTATGCCTCCTCTGGTATGGTTCCATCCTCGTTCTTCGGAAGTTTTTTCCACATGTGTTGAACGGTTGACTGCAAAAATTTCAAAAATCAGTATGTTCTTTATAAGTAAGTCATGGAAAGTTTATTAAATAATTTATATTTCAATTACAACTTACAAAGAATTGTGGGTCAATCAAGTTGTAATTTTGGGAAAAAATGGTCGGATGCGAAAGCTAGCGCCTCCGTAATACTGCAAAATAAGCCTCAATGTGCTGTTTTGTGGTTAGTTCATGGAAAAAAAATTGCCATTCAGAACTCATCATAAGGAACAGTGCAAGTTAATGACATTAGCATGAACGTAACAAAAAAATTTCTATTATTTACTAACCAAGCCGTCCAACCAGTCGGTCGCACTCTCAAACGTCTTGAAAAATTCGGGGGTCGCATTCAGTGGTGCCCCAACGTAGCACCTGCATATACGGTATAATATTCAGAGGAATATAGATTAAAACATCACACCAAAAAAATAAGTCTGAAAATAGTTTATGCACTTAAATTATGTATGCTTACCTAGCTTTGCTATTTTTTTTGAAAGCCTCGTACTCCGACTTTACTTCCTTATGAACCGGTTTTAACGGCTCGAACTTAATTGGATGGGAGGACCGTGTCTTTTGCTTCTTTGGCCTAGTCGGGTCAATGTACGGGCTACATACGAATGCAGAACGCTTTTTTTTCCTCTGACCATATCTTACACCGAATGCTTTTTTTTTCAAGAGCTTCGACACTCTGACTACCTGTGGCACTCTCTGTGGCACTCGCTGTGGCACTCGCGATATGCGCCAAGGGAGAGGGAGGACGGTAAATAGTTAGCTCCATGCATTGATCAGGTTCAAGACCCTCCTCGTTTGCTTCATCATTTTTTACATTTTTGTCCTCCTCCTTTGCTTCATCATTTTGTACATTTTTTTCCTCGTCCACATTGTAGGTTGTATCAAAGATGTCGTCACTCTGATGCAGTTAATAAAACAGTATACGGTCAATACAATGTCGAAAAGGAAATGACAAATGTCGACGTGATTAAATAAAAAGTAAATTACCTGTGGCACCTCAGTTCCAGCTGGAAATTTTTCATCACTGCCTCCTGTCTTGCAGACAACTTCAATCAATTTCTCAACTCCTTTCCGCATCTCATCAAGTTGTGTTTGTAGGGTTGCAAACCCTTTGTCAACTTTATCATTCAGTGCGGTCATAGAAGTCTTCAGACAGGCTACTTCTGTGTGGAGGCCATCGAATTTTCTATTCACATATTCTGAGTCCTAGCATAATGTCCAAGAAAAAGTTAAATTAACATTTACATAAAATTTAATGAACAATACAATTAAGGGACAATATTGGCAACATACCGATGGCCTCCGTCCAATAGGCCCCTCTTCTTGTATTTCAGCTTGCTTATATTTCGGTTGTGGTTGCTCTTCTTCAGCAACATCATCACTATGACTGTCATGACGGTACTCGTCATCTTCCTGATCACCCATCTCTATATATGGGGTTGACGGATCATTTGTAGTGGCACCCGTATCGAACCCCATAAAATAGGACAACTTAAGTTCTTCATCCGTGGGTTTCAAAGTTTGAAACGTTGAAATCTAACCAAAAAAACAAAAAAACAGCCCACGTAGTGTTATAATAACAATTTATATACCTAACATAAGTCTTTCAATGTAGTTCATACCTTTCGCCTACTGAAAATCTTATTTCTCAAAACCTCATATCCAGGACTCGTTTCCACTTCCCAGTTCAGAATACGAGGGGCTGAACGAGACACCCTGGTAGCATACTTCTTGATTGAGTAAAGCGGAATCGCTTCAATTGCCCACACCTACCAAATAAAACAAAACCATGTTTCAATAAGAGTTTTAAAGAGGTTAAGGGTAACAAAAGTTAAACAATTAAAATTACCTGAAAAGCATAGACAAATCCATACAGGTTGATCTTCTCCGCTGTATGGCTCGGATCCTTTTCAGCCTTCTCCCTAAACTTCTGATCTCGACCTTTGCAACAGGTGGAGAAAGAGTTGAATGTCCTTGAATAGATAAATGAACCCCATGGGAACCGATTGAATTCTTCTAAGTTATCAACCAACTTCATTGCCCAATATTCGACCTTAGTCCTCAAGTCCTTTCCAAGCAATGTCATCTCCAAGATCAGCAACAAAGCTACTTTAATCATGTCATCATCAGCATCATGTTCTTCCTCCATACGTTCGAACAAAGTTTGCAATTTTGTTCCAGTCACCTTTTTCACTCCCTTAAAGTATTTCTGCCAAATTCTACACATATGATCTTCCCCTACAGTAGGGACGACTGTATCCCCAAAACGTAGACCGCTGACGAGGCAAAACTCGTTTGCACTGAACCGTATTCTGTTCCCGCCAATCAAAAACCACATTTCGTTTTCAGCATTGTCCACATGGCACTCCCGCAACAAGATATGATGAAGCAATTGACCCGTGAAGGCCATTTCATTAACATCTAAGAAATGGCCAAAGCACGTTGCTCTTATTTGTTGTTGTTGACGTTCGGTGAGTTTACTCTTCAGCAGCCCGATGCAACCCCATTTAGAATATGTTGTCATCTTGGCATGGAAAAAATTTCTTTCCTTAATTTTTATCGTCCCAACCAACTTCTCACTTGCCATTGAATATTAGCCTGCATAAACAAAAAAAATTCGAATTCATCAACATACTAAACAATACAAATATATTTCATCAAATCATGTCGGCCCGATGATTTAATTTCATCGGGTCGCAGTGGCCCGATGCTTTGATTTCATCTGCTTTTGTTTCATGGTGATGCTTGCAGGCTGCCCGATGGTTTAGTCTGATCGGCCTGATGAAAGAAAACCGTCGGCCAGCCGTCCAACTGATGATTAAATGTCATCGGGCCTCAGCTGGCCGATGGTTTACTTTCGTCGGGCCACAGTGGCCCGATGAAACAAAACCGTCGGGTCGCGGTGGCCCGATGACATTTAATCATCGGGCCATGGCTGGACGATGGTTTTGTCTGATCGGCCTGATGAAACAAAACCGTCGTCAAGCCGTGGCCGGATGATTAAATGTCATCGGGCCATCGCGACCCGATGGTTTTGTTTCATCGGGCCACTGTGTCCTAGGAAAGTAAACCATCGGCCAGCTGAGACCCGATGAGTCATCGGGTCTCAGCTGGCCGATGGTTTACTTTCCTAGGACAAAGTGGCCCGATGAATGTAAACCATCGGCCAGCGAAGACCCGATGAGTTTTTCATCGGGTCTCAGCTGGCCGATGGTTTACTTTCGTCAGTACCTCAGTGGCCCGATGAATGTAAACCATCGGCCAGCGAAGACCCGATGAGTTTTTCATCGGGTCTCAGCTGGCCGATGGTTTACTTTCGTCAGTACCTCAGTGGCCCGATGAATGTAAACCATCGGCCAGCGAAGACCCGATGAGTTTTTCATCGGGTCTTAGCTGGCCGATGGTTTACTTTCGTCAGTACCTCAGTGGCCCGATGAATGTAAACCATCGGCCAGCGAAGACCCGATGAGTTTTTCATCGGGTCTCAGCTGGCCGATGGTTTACTTTCGTCAGTACCTCAGTGGCCCGATGAATGTAAACCATCGGCCAGCGAAGACCCGATGAGTTTTTCATCGGGTCTCAGCTGGCCGATGGTTTACTTTCGTCAGTACCTCAGTGGCCCGATGAATGTAAACCATCGGCCAGCGAAGACCCGATGAGTTTTTCATCGGGTCTCAGCTGGCCGATGGTTTACTTTCATCGGACCACTTAGACAGTGACCCGATGAAACAAAATCATCGGCCAGACGTGGCCCGATGCCCAAAACACAAATTTGTAAACAAATAATCAGAAGAAGAAATTTTTCCTTACTTTGAACAAGAACAGAAGAAGACGATTTCCTTGTTGTGCAGACCGCTTTATAACGCGACTCGCTGAACCTGCAAACACAAACGAAACGAAGAAGACAGACGAAGAAGACAAACGAAGAAGACAAACAGCAGCAGAGAACACAAATGCAGAATACGAACAGGCTACGAACAGCAGTTGAGATGAACAGCAGTTGAGATGAACAGCAGTAAAAACAAGCAAGTCAAAAACTGTAAAGTGAAAACGTGGAGTCTGGGTCAAATGTGAAATTAAGGGCAAATATGTCCAAACAAAGTCTTTGGGTACCGGTTGCAAAAATTAGTGGACCGTGGGTAGTTTTGCAATTATTGATTACTGTTTGGGCAATTTTGCTAAATTCCCAAATTTTTATCCATTACACCAAGATAAAATGAACCTCTAAAAAAGGTTGGGATTATTAATCCTTTCATTAGAGATAGAAATGATGCAAATTGGGGACGGATACCCAATCTCCATCCTTTCATTCTTATATTCATCCCTATTTTCTAAGTAAGCGGGGCAGATTTCGATAATCTCCGAATTAAGGTAAGGATATTCATCATCTCTCCGTCCATGGCCAACCTAATTAACATGTTAAATTTTTATAATTTACATAAGAAAAATCTAACTAAGATCTATAATCGAACAGTTCAATGATATTTAAAAGTAGAAACAAATCCTGAAAGGTATTTAGAAAATTTCTATCACATTCTAGATAGTTCCGTGGAAATAAATATTAAGAATATGTGTCAATATAAAAGGAATAAATATTAAGAATAATAATATATACTTACCATGTTTGTCATAAAGAATATAGTTAATACAATTACATCTAACATAAAATTTTACAATTTGTTAAGCAATTTGTCAAACCTACACTTCTAACGAGTCTGGCTACAATACCAGAACAAAAAAGTGCCGGTATTTTTTATCCCCAGCAGCCGGCAGTAACTGATATCCCCAGTTGCTGCAAATTTTTTTAATTTATTTAGTAAATTAATAATAAATAATGATATTAAAAATACTAAAATACATAAAATTGAGTAAACAATGAAAATATCTAATAATACCTTAAAACGTAAATAAATAATTAAATTTACAATAACACAAAATCATTTAGTAAATAAAGAAAAAATAATAATAACAACAAATCTTGTGTATTTAATAATTATTTGTGTAATATTTTTAATAGGAATACATTTTTTTTTTTGCAATTGAAATTGAAATATTTAATAATTTCGCGATACGTTGTAAAATTGTTCGCGACTTCATTTCAATAAGGTCGTGCCTGTACATAAGTTCGTGATAAAAAACTTCAACACCGCTAGAGGAACTTGGACGTTGTGGTAAGGAACTCGGACGTTGTGAGAAATCCATAAAGTTCTTCATAGAACTTGGACGTTGGTGCGGTGCACTCCAACGTTCGCCACCAACGTCAGTGTTCCTTCCCGTTGAAGTTGACGTTTTCCTTTAGAGGAAGTTAGACTTGGGAAGGAACTCGGACGTTGGGAGAAATCCATAAAGTTCCAGTGAACTTGGACGTTGGTGCGGTGTACTCCAACGTTCCCCACCAACTCCGTTGTTCCTTCCCCTTGAAATTAACGTTTTTCTTTGGAGGAAGTTTGACTTGGCAAGGAACTCAGACGTTGTTGCAAGGAACTCGGACGTTGGGAAAAATTCATAAAGTTTCTCATGGAACTTGGACGTTGGTGCGGTGCACTCCAACATTCCCCACCAACTCCGTTGTTCCTTCCTATTAAAGTTGACGTTTCCCTTTGGAGGAAGTTTAACTTGGCAAGGAACTCGGACGTTGGGAGAAATCTATAAAGTTCCTCTTGGAACTTGGACGTTGGTGCGGTGCACTCCAACGTTCCCCACGAACTCCTTTATTCCTTCCCATTGAAGTTGACGTTTCCCTTTGGAGGAAGTTTGACTTGGCAAGAAACTCGGACGTTGTGGCAAGGAACTCGGACGTTGGGAGAAATCCATAAAGTTCCTCATGGAACTTGGATGTTGGTGCGGTGCACTCCAACGTTCCCCACCAACTTCGTTGTACCTTTCCATTGAAGTTCACGTTTTTCTTTGGAGGAAGTTTGACTTGGGAAGGAACTCGGACGTTGTGGCTAGAAATTTTGGACGTTGGGAGAAATCTATAAAGTTTCTCAGGGAACTTGGACGTTGGTGCGGTGCACTCCAACGTTCCCCACCAACTGCATTGTTCCTTCTCATTGAAGTTGACATTTCCCTTTAGAGGAAGTTTGACTTGGAAAGAAACTCGGACGTTGTGGCAAGGAACTCGGACGTTGGGAGAAATCCATAAAGTTCCTTAGGGAACTTGGACGTTGGTGCGGTGCACTCCAACGTTCTTCACCAACTTCGTTGTTCCTTCCCATTGAAGTTGATGCTAACGTTCTTTTGGAGTTTGACTAGGCACGGATAAATATTTTCGTGATATTATGTTACCGCGAGAATATCAATTCGCGTTCATTCTCGTTGAAGTTGATGCTAAAGTCTGTTTGGAGTTTCTCTTACGGGAACAAATATTTTCGCGATCATATTATCCCGCAACAACATTAGTTCGCGTTCCCGTTTAAGTTTGGAGTTTCTCTTATGTCAACAAATATTATCGCGATCATATGTTACCGCGATTTATCAGTTCGCGATCGACTATATTTGTATTTTTATTCATGACATTTAATTTTGAAAAAAATACAACCTGGCCCTTCAAAAACCATGAGAATAGTTTTGTCTGAATTTAAGGCATTTTTCTTATCAATTGTGCCAATATACTTAATACCCCTGGCGTTTAATTTTAGGCGCGGTGAAGTATATATCGCGTACATATCATATCGCAGCTATTGTACATTCGACAGCAGGTATGCTGTTGTTTGTCTTTCGGAAGGGAAACAACTACTATCGTGATCTTGTGTCCCCGCGAGAATATCTGTTCGCGTTTGATGGATGATATTTATCAGTTTTATCATGATGATATTTAATTTTGAAAAATACAACCTGGCCCCTCAACCACCATCACAATATTTTTGTCCGAAGTATATAAGGCGTTTTTGTTATTAACAATTGTGCTATTATAAATGCTGCAATATAGTTAATACCCCTGGCTTTTTTGTTTGTCTTCCGGGAATTAATATTATCGCGATCCTATGTACCGGCGAGAATATCATTTCCTGGCTTTTGATATTTTTATCTTTCATCCATGACATTTAATTTTAAAAAATACAACCTGCCCTTCCATCAACGACCATCAGAAAAGTTTTGTCTAAATATAATACGTTTTTATCAATTGTGCTATATTCAATGCCGCAATATGCTTAATACCCCTGGCATTTTACTTTCGTCGCGGTGAAGTATATATCGCGTACACACATAGCAACGATTGTACACTCGCGAGCAGGTATTATGTTGTTTGTCTTCCAGGAATAAATATTATCACGATATTATATCCCCGCGACCGATGAGATTTATATCTTTTATCCATGACTTTTAATTTTCAAAAAAATACAACCTGGCCCTTCAAGAACCATTAGAATAGTTTTGTTTGAATTTAAGGCATTTTTCTTAAAACCCTTGACATTTAACTTAACGTGCGGAAGAGCTTGTTTTTTGGATTAACTTCAACGTTCCCACAAACGTCAACCTTTCCTTCGGGAAGAGGTTAACGTTACCGTTGGATGAAGTTTCATTTGGGAAAGAACTCTCACTTTATTGAGCATAAACGTTAAAGTTCTTCCAGGGAAGAAGTTAATGTGCGGAAGAGCATGTTTTTTGGATAACTTCGACGTTCCCACAAACGAAGAGCTTTGTCTGTATTTAAGGTAAAACCTGGCCAACCGAAGAACTTTGTTTGCATTTAAGGTAATTTTCTTTAACAATTCGCCTATAGTAATGAATGCTGCAATATACTTATATTTATATCTAGTCGCGCTGAAATATCTATCGTGTACAAATCGTTTCGAAGTCATTATAAACTCGTGACCAGATATTTTTTGTTTTTGTCTTTCAGGAACAAAGTTTTCGCGCTTCTTATTCTACCGCCATCACCTTTGTTCGCGTCTTTTGATATTTCTAGTTTTTATCCATGATACTTGATTTTCAAAAATTAAACATGGCCTTTTTGCTATCAAACCGGATATAACCAATGTTGCAATATACTTAATATCCCTTATATTTAACTTAAGTCGAGGTGAAATATATATATATAACACGTATAAATATTTGTCGCCCTGATTGTATTCACGCGATAAGCTATTATCTCGTCCAATGATATTCTTTTACGTTTATCCACGTGATTTGATTTTGAAAAACTAGTTATCCAACCAATACAGGAACCGCCATCAGAAACGTTTTGTCTTCATTTATGGGGATGACATTTTTATTAACAATCCGGCTATAATGAATGCTGCAATGTACTTAATTTTTTCAAAACCCAATCAGTTCTGTATTTCACCTTCAGACTCCTATAGGGAATGAAATAAATATCCAAAACCGTTATACTTCCCTACTAAATTATACACAAAACCTTGATCAATATACATCGATCCCCTGTAATTAAAATACTTAATACTGACCTTCATACTTCCATGTGCATTAAATACATAGCCATATATTTTGGTTAATGAATTAAATTCATGACTGAGTTAACAATTGATAGAAAGAAAATATATATTACATTACACGACTACAATAAAAATATTATTTCATAAATTTGAGATTCCTAAGCAAAGGTTACAGTTTAGACAATGCAACAATGATAACTACACACACTAGTGTCTCTGCCTCAAAAAACATTGCCATTTATTTTTAATATGGCCATGCATGTACATACAAATATTTGGGCAATTGATAGCTCCAATTGCCAAGATGTGTGTGGATATGTAATTTGGGGCCAAATTGAAGTTAGGGTTGAATTGGGTTAATGATTGTTAGAGAAGCTAGGTTTGTCGTTGGATTTTGAACTAATTCCTCAACAAAATGATGTAAGCAAAATGGAACAATAAGGATTTTGGAAAATGTAAATACCAGTTAAATATCGAATTATGCTATAAAATTAGGCAGTTCAGTAATGGATTTGGTTTTTATTGCCGATGTGTTACTTCAATATCAGAGAATATGGGAAACAAATATGTTGTTATCGTATCGAAATACATTGTGCGCGGAACAGAAAGCAGACATATATGGTGATGGAACACTGAGGATTTGCAACATTGCATAAAGTACATAATATATATATATATGTAATGTACATACAGCATATTAGGAAACCTGACATATGTACATCATCTGAAAAAAGTAAAATGTACAGATGACTTTATGTCTTAGGAGACTTGCTCTTATTTTTCGATGGTGTTATTTGCAGGCGCTTCACCCTTCCTCTGCTATCCAGATAGTAATGTGGATTATTGTTGCGTGCAATGGCTACAACTTTAAGCTAATGAAGAATTTTGTTCTCCCCATCTGTTGAAAGATACAAGGCCAACATCATGTGTCTGCCTTGTGAATTCAGCTGGAAGTGAATATATAAAATGAAGCATCAACATATATTTGCAAGTAAACAGAGATGTTTAATTAATTAATTTGGGGAGTGGGAAATGTACCTCTTTGAAATGAAATGTGTAGGTGGGAGAATTTGTTGAGGCCATATGCATGTACTGGCAGACAAATACACCACAATAAAAACAATTATGCGATGTGGCTACGTCATAACGAAATTTTATTGGTAGCACCTCGAACTTGAAATGGGGATTGTAGGAGGAAGATATGTGCTTGGCAAGTACAAGGTCAAGGGATCGCAACTGGAGATAAAAAATAATTTTTTTATTAGATACTTCTAATTTATTTGTTCGCAATTGTGGCGGACGGAATTTATTATCTGATATGCAATTCGTAAACGAGGGAATTGCAAAGCGTACCAATGTATGCACATAACAGACCCTTGAATTAGATGAACATGTGCCAGAAGGATGGGAGTCCCATATTTCAACGTATTTATCAATATTTTGTATGCGCAGCATATACCAGTGGCCATTAAGGTCGTTAACTGGTATTACAATCTGCAAAAAAAATTATAGGTGATATAAAATATTGAAATAATTGATAGTATGTGATCAAATATATAAAACAGTAAAGTCATGCAAATTGCGGAATGATAGATCCGAAGTGGTAATGAAAAATAATGGGATAGTTTACTCACTGATTCACATGTATTAAAATTGCCCAAATGCATCTTCTGAAATGTGCTCATAAGATCCTTTAAACCCTTTTTTGTCAACCCTTTCGGATTCAACAACAAGACGTTTTGTTCGTACCATAAGTTGGAATAATTATGTTAATATAACAAAGTATCAAGAATGACGAATGTGGAAGATTATATAAGAAAGGAAACAATCAGTTCATACGGCAAAATAAGTAGGAAGGAACCACATGGAAACTCCAATTGGACTTTTGGAGGGTTGGTGATGATAATTCAGAAAATGAGCAACGGCATCTATAACCTGTGGAAGGTCAAGTACATAGAAGTGATTCTGCTGAATTTGAGGGATTAAACGCAGTAATAAGGTAAGAAATTAGAAGTGTACGCGTTTATAGGAAAATCACCTTGCTGTTGATGAATTGCCCTGGTTCAAGTGATCTGAAACTCTGCGATCCACATGTAAATCACCCCACTTTAGTAGAACTTCGCTGATTAATTTGAATAAACAGTTGGTTAAAAATATATATGTATCTAAATATATGTGTATGTATATGTATATGTATATACATGTATAAATATATATATATATATATATATATGTAATTGTCTTAACAGACATAACAAGGATTTCAATAAAAAACAAAATGGATATTTTCTGGACGGTGCGTACCTATCAGGTAGATCCTTACCAAAAATGTATGGGATTATTGCATCTAGAGGGGGTATCAGACCAAAGGTAATTTGAAAAGGACCATACGAATTGATGCGTTTTTGGTTGTCAGAAGTTTCTTCGTCGTTTCTAACGTCCTCATCAACGCCTCACTCTTCTATTGGAGAATTAATGCAATAAATATCACGTCTAATTGTGTGATCAGCAGCGACGTCTGATGAAGTTGGTGAGACATTGTTGTCCGGTAAGGATGCATTATCGATTATACCAGGTATTAACTGTGGATTTGAAGAGGAAGCTGTAAAATACATATTAGTGCAGTCATGTTCAGATTCAAAATCAGTTGATATATCTAACTGGATCGAAGACTGTATATTCACCGAATTGTAAACCGCTGGCTATTTTTGTGGATGAGGGATGATCGATGGACGTGACAGATGTAAACAACCGGTGTCTTGATCGTGTTATTTTCTTATATCGGCTCTGTTTCTACCGTTATAGTAGTCATCCCTCTGTTGGGTGGGGTTGGTTGTAAACCGGCGACCTTGGCATTGATATCAATTGTAAGGGACTGAATTTCACCCAATATAATCTGGAACGGGTGATGATGGCGACACTGGCATATGCTTGTTTTGGAACCAGTATTCGGATTCACAAAGCTGTTAGGTGCAGGGGATTGGGCACACAGTGGACATAATTCGATACGGGTTACAATTGGGACATTTAATCGAATGGGAGCCTGCATACAAACCACAATAGTTATTTGAAATGTATCCGACACAAGCTCTGTATCCTATTAATTTGTATACCAGTAAGAGTACCTCTGTACTGTCGAGGCCACCAGCGGCACGTAAGCGACATATACAAATATTAATCTTATTGTTAGTCCAGCTTTGAATTGGTGGCACTAATCTTTCAACAACTGGAGGTTGCCATTCAAGCGAATGGAGGTACAACAGCTGAAGACTCCACAGTTAGTAGTAAATCTAGGAGGATGTAACGGTTTACTAAAATTAAACATGTAAATATGAAACGATTACTGTACCTAAAGAAACAACAAGCAACCAGATATAATTCATTTCTTCGAAGGTTTCGAACATTTTTTGAACTTATCAATGCCGTCACATAGGAAGTTAAAGCACCAGGTGGACCAATCCAATGTAGGGATGGTAGCAACGTTGATAAGAGGTGCGATAAAATCTACAGATACAGAGTTTGAATGTCCGGGTGCAAGGAGAGTGCCCAGCAAGAACAAGTAAAAAGAGATTTTGAATTCTTCATCGGATGAGGTAATGTCTGTAAGCAGCCTCTATAAATGTTTAATACAGATTTGACAATCAGTTACAGAGAACATAGTGGCCCATTTGCTTACGGAGGTATGGCCTCCGTACAATTCAATCCACCGTCCACCCTTAGGAACACCCATAATCTTTGCGAACGTATAGGAGTCGAGGGTGATGTACTTACCATGTATGTGGAGTGAACGCGAACCAACGTCAAAGATTTGGACAAGCCAACCGCACAAATGTCGATGAAGGCGTCCGCTAGATATGAGGAGGATGTTGCCAAAACCTAATTCCTTTACAGCTAGTTTTTGGTCGTCGAATAAACCACTAACAACACGGGACAAACGTGATGGGGTACATTGAGTGATGAACGTTGGCTGGACGTTAGCTGTATTTAAATTGGTCGGAAAATCTTCGTATTCAGGTGCGCTGATACGGTCTCCATTTACAGGTTGGACAATATTTTATTGCTTAATTTTTCCATACCGGGACTTTTCTTCAGATGATAATGAATTCCACATTTCAGCAATCTCTTTACGTGTCTAATTAAAAATTAGAAAATTGTAAGTTTATATAGTGTTAGTAATAAATATTAACATAACATAAGAAATGTTAATAGTAATTAAATAGAACACCCTCGTGGCATACTTTAGTTTTTCTGGCACTGTAAATGTGTTTGGACTCTAATGCGCTGGAATATAGGAATTTATAATGAAATGAAGTTAGGAGATTAAATAAGTATAAATGATTAATTAAAGCAAAGGTAGTTGATTGCGTATTAGTAGTTAAAAAACGATGTTCTGTCAGGTTTGGAAGTTGAAGTCGTAGCTGCCTCCATGAGAAAAATGTCACATGTAAGCCAAAAAAGATGACTGCAAAAGAATGTTTTGAAATACATAAGGGAATAGCAAAATATAAAATTAATGGGTTGTCAAGCCTTTCCGTGTATAGCCTTAGACGAACTGACACAAATAGTTGTTGTATAAGTAATGTATCATATGCAAGAAAAACACGATCATTGACACCCAAAAAATGACATTTTAGTGAAGCGAGTGTGTGAGACATACATATCGGATAAGACATTTTCATGGGTAAGTACCCTTGTTTAACTTAACGTGGGTTCGCGAGCTGTTATTTTTTCCGTCAACGAAACTGATTTTGAAGATTCATAGAAAATATATTGATAACAGTAAAACCGAATCAAACTCTAACAATATGATCAACCGTTAAAATTAAAAACGAATCAAAATTTTCCAAAGTAATCACCGTAAATACTTTATAATTGCAAAACGCACCTGACAAAATGGTTGAAATCGACCGAAAATGACCATAAAAAACTGTTGTTTGTTCACATGTACTTCAACAACTATCGGTGATAATGGAAAAATTATTGTACTCAGGTGTCTTACTTCGAAGATACCGGCATGGACGGTGTTTACATAAAGGGCAGATATGGTTAGGGCTAAGAGTGTTAGAAGCGAAAGTGGGAGAAAAGGTGGAAGGTCTTTTGTTTCTTTTTTATGTTAAATTTTTTTTGTTGAGTAAGTTTAACTTTGTCCCCGCAATATGTTTATTCGACTAAATACATTTAATAATGGTAAGAAGAAGACGTAACATAGCCCGATAAGGTAAAATGGTAGGGCGCTCTGAACCGAACCGACGGTTTTGAACTGGGACAGCCGGTGCCAATGTGAAGAACCTGATGATCTGAACTGGAATCCACTGTCACGGTAACTTTTTCCTAATAATTGGAAACGAAACCACCGGTTATTAACAAGCGGTTGGCAGGATCGGGTACAATTTGACGGTTCTTTCATGCTTTTTTAAAAAGTAATAATAACAAAAAATTATGAAATAAAATGGCCGTTAGACAAACTGGCCAGCGGCCTTATTGGCAGTGGCATTCTGCTGGGTCATACTGCCACTGCCACAGCAGTTGCGGCATGTAGCCGGTGGCTGTGGCCAAGGGCTACCAGTTGTGGAAAATTACAATGATGGACTTTGCAAAATTACTTCAACGTCACATAAATTTCTTATGATATTAATTTTTCTACCACATCCAAAATACTATATAAAGTTTGCCGCTCTTCATAATACATCACACTATAAAACTCGCAAATCTTTGTCTTTAAAGAATTCTTAATCCCTATTACTCTCTAAACAATTCTCTCGATCTCTGTCTCGAATCTCAATTTTGTTCAATACTTAGATTTCAACTATTTATTTAAATTTTATACTTTAATATTTTTTCTAGTTATAAAGTTTAAATAAATAAGAATTGTGTATTAAAAAGATAAAGAAGGGTAATTTTGCATTTGACCATTGCAAAAGATATGACATACAGTCCCCAAAGTAAATATTGTTGGGATAAAAAGTAGATTTATTTTTTTAATCGACTTTTTATCCAAACAAAATCTACTTTGGGAATGTATGTTATATATATTTTGCAACGGTGAATGGTAAATTATAAAAATACCATTCTTGACCTCTTTACTGCACAAATATTGATTATTTAAAAGAATAAGTTAAAAGAAAAAGGGGCGGGTGGTTGAACCGCCTTTTGCAGTAAACGGAGGATAGAGCATCAAAATATTAGTTTAAAATGCAGTAACTAGTTTTGCATTAGTTTTTTTTTTCTGCACCTTTGCCCTTCCACAATTATAATACAGACATGTACTGAGCCGAAACGGGTCTTCATTTGAAGATGACTGTTGAGTACATTACGAAAAACAATACAAATATATTTATTGGAATAATGGAAAAAAATAAAATCTTTAGCCGAGAACACGTCACCCGCAAGGGAGTTCATTTCGCCCGACAGTGTGGACATGAAAGCGACTAACATTGGACGTTTCAAATGAATGTGGTGGTGAAATTTTAGTGGACATAACACCAACATCCACGGTGTGTTCGTAAAGCTCTAGAGCACACGCAACTCCAAAAGATCTACACAACACAGCAACGATTTGATCTTCGCCCAAGTATTAAGCTAATATCCTAAATAAAAAGTGCAAGGAAATACATGTCAGAAACTTTTGAGGCGGTACAAAACTAGAAGGTCTTAAAAAGGTTTCGAGTGTCAAATTGCATGGATGGATAAAAAAAAATGCAAATATAGTAAAAAAAAATAATTTTGTTAGTCTGTTTGTGGACCAGGCTAGGCAAGCGCATTATTTTAGTCAATGTATCAACCGTAATAATGAACGCTCGTTCACCTACCTGTAAAAAGTAAATGGAAGATATTTATTATGACAATAAACAAAGAGAGGGATTTTACCATTGTTGCGAACAGTTATTAGATGAACAACGATATGTTGTGCAAGGATTTTGATCTTTGTACATATTTAGATGGACCACAGAGAAACATTGGAATGAGTAATTCGGTGTACCCAAAAGGTTTGAACTGCATTGTAGGTTACTTGGGAAAGAGAAGGAGGTGCGGGATTGTGGCTGCAAAAGCAGCCACAAAGTTGACAGAGTAACGGAAGCCATCAGCATGGGTTTTCGAATGAACTAGGATAGAGGAAGCTGTAAAACTTTAGCAGCGATAGTCATGATGGTAATGGCATTATTACCATCGAAAAGGGAGTTGAATGAACAGATGCTCCACTGTTGGAGTTCTGGAGTTGAGAATAATTACGTATTTATAAGATTGCGCGGTTAAACTAAACTGGGGGTGTGAAATATGAAAGGTTTATTTACTTATGATTTTGAAAGCAATTAATGGTGACATTTATTTGTAAGAGGTAGTTGGACGACCATTTAACGAAGTAGTTCAACAACCATGATAAATGTTGCTGGCTTCATTTATGGTCATAATAATTTTCAAGTGGGAAGTGTAATTATAAGTTAGGAAAACATTTTATTAAATGAATTGACTAACAATTGCACAGAAGAAGTAGACTTACCTATACAGTTTGAGATTTCTCAAGAACATATTTTTTCGCGACCTGTAACCATACGCGAATTTGTTCATGCAGTGTAAACACTCACTGTCGCGAACAAATCAGTTTGTCTGGGATATTTGTGACTTTTGTTTCTATTGATTTTCAGTGTTTCAGTGCCGTAAGAGGGTAATTAAATTTTTAGTACATTGGGCGGTTACACTGACCGGGACAGGTGAGATAGGGCACCTTTTTTAACTTATGAAATTTAAAGCAATTAATGGTGACATTTATTTCGAAGAGGTAGTAGTTGAACGGATATTCTACCAAGGAGTTCAACAACCTTAAATGAAGAGAATTAATGTCTTCATTTAAGGTAAGTTAAATTAAAGTATGTATTTAATGTACTAAAAATATGCTATACGATTCATTTATAAGCATTCAAAAATATACAAAGACTGAACAGTACTCGGTCAGAAGTCCCACGAATTCATTACTTCGCGATAAGAATACCGCCTCGAACATATTCGGTCCATAGAAACCAATAATGTCTCGTACAAACAATAAAGTGACTGATGGACTCCCGCCCAATGATATTAAATACAACAGTAAATAGATTGGATCCTTACAATGGACGGAGTAGCTGAGAAATGATAGGTCGGTGTAGTTATGAGGAAAATAGCAATTAATGGTGGAGTAAATGTAGAACATGTATTTTTACATAAAGTCGTTGGACTATGACGAGGGAAAGTTAATTTACGTTCGGTTCCGGATGGGTCGGTTCAGTTCGGTTTGATCATTATGAAATGTGTAAATTGATGATCAGAAACAAAGATATTATTAATTATTTTTTTTATAAGATATCAAAGGTATTCTTAAAATACGTAGTTTTTCATAAAATAACGTTATAGAATAATTAAGTTTAGTGTTAATCTATAGAAATATTAAGAAATTCTTTCAAACCTTAGTAGTCACAATAGCAGGGCCAGGCCTACTTTTTTTGTGGCTAGGGGCTAAAGTGTAAATAAGGCCCTAAATGTGGGTTTAATAAATTGGGCCGTTGGGCCTGCTAAGATGTTAGAATATAAAAATAACTAACGTGGGCCTTAAAATATTTAAACATCTTGGGCCTCTTGGGCCAATTGGGCTTAGAGCCCTGAGTGGTCGCCTCTTGTGCCGTGATCCTTACCAGAAAATTATTATTAAAAAAAAATAATAATAAAAATTTAAAATTTTAAAATTATTAAAAACTTAAAACCCTAAACTTAACTAAGCAATTGAAAAGCCTCTGAGTCCTAAGACGTTTCCTTCACTCTGAACCCTAAAAATTTTAGTTATCTTTTTCAAAGTTGAAGTAACTATTCGTTTCAGAAAACACAACCTGTCTTTAACAGCAACCCATCTCTCTAGGTAGGATATCGACAGATTGTTTGAACTTCCACTCCCTTTGCCAAATCAATTAAACTTCATCCAAGGCACCCATGAATCCGTGTGCAGATGTGCACTATACTACGGGGCCTGTGAGAAGTGAATGGCAACAGGCAGAAGGAAACGAAGAAGGAGAAGTGATAGTGGCTTTAAATCGTAAGTTTCATAAACGATTGGCAAAATATTCAAATCTAGAAATCCTTCAAGAGAGAGGCATTCAATTGGAGGAATTAATGGACACTGTCGTGCCAATAGTTGTGAAAGAGCGATTGTGGGGATTTTTTGTTCAACAGCCGATTCCTACAAGTTTGAAAGTGGTTTCGGAGTTCTATGCTGCGATGGTGCAGGAAGTTTTTGACAACGATGGTGCGGTATATGTGCGAGGGTGACAAGTTCACATGACTGTGAAGGCAATCAATGATTACTACAGGTTAGATACGGATGCTGACCATGTTGATTGGGAAGTACTTAACCCGAAATGCATTGCATACGGAGACGCTTTGGTGCAAGATTTAGGGACGATTGGACAGCCAACACAAACCTTATCTGGCATCGTAATGTTCAGGGAACAACTGAAATTGGATTCGGCATTCTGGAATGAATTCAGTTATTACTCTGTGTTGCCAAGTGAGCAGGGGGCAATTTTGAGCAAGAAAATGGCCTGTTTTATTTACGCCATCCGTTATAATCTCCCCATAAATATTGGCTACCTCATAAGACAGTCTATAGCGAAAATGGGAAAGGTGGGTGTTGGGAAAATATGTTTTCCTAGTCTAATTACACATTTTTGTGCTGCAGCAGGAGTCTATGTCTATGGAGAAGATGAGATTGTCATACAACCGCCCCCGAATCTGGACCGGGCCACTTATAACGCCTTGGGTCGGGGACAACGTGACCCTGACTTTGTTTCGAGACGCTGTGTTCGATCTCGGATAGACGAGGATCTCGTGGTAGGAGGTCATGATCCGGAGGCTGACCAGTCAATACCTCCTCCATGGGCTACTACCATGTTAAATTCTCTGGAGAGGCGACTGGATGGATTGAAGGAGGACGTTAACGACAAATTTCAGTACCTGAACGAGCGTGTGTGAGCGATGGAGGCAACATTAGGAACAATCAAGTTAGGCCAAGGTGAGATGCAAAATGAAGATGCAACAACCCCCCATGAATGGTAGTATCAAACTATTTATATTTTGATTTTGGCGTGTAATATATAATTACCGTTTATTTTGGATTTATTCCTGTTATCATGTGGTGAATTTTGTTTGTATGTTGTATTATTGTTGCATGTTTGGCTGCCTCATTTCGTTATATGTTATATTATTGTTGCATGTTTGGCTTCCTAATTTGGAAGAGCTTATACTGGCCAAAAGAGCTTATTAAATAAGCTGTTTTATCTCGGAGAAGATCAAATTTTTATATTTTTCAAGTATAAGTTTCTCAGGTTTTAAATAACAATATTAAAATGTCTTATATAAACCTTTTCACAACATCCTTTTATTTTAAAATCCTCAATAATTTAGTTTTAACTTAAAAACCAAAATAACTTATTTTAAAATTAAAAATCCTAATTATAACATAGTTTTTTAACATGTCAAACATAACTTCTCTACTGTCAATGCGTTTGAATTTTCATAAATTCATCTTTAATATGTGACCTTGCTTGTATTTTATATCTTTCTAGTCATTATTTGTATAATCTGTTGTGGGTTTTTTTTTTACTGGGAAATGGATTTTTTTTTTCCCATGACAACAATACCAATTATAAAAGTTCCAGTGTATTACTAGCATAATTTGTTATTATTATTTTAATTATTTTGTTTAGAAAATTGTATTTCATACTGGTTTATAACATTTTACAATTGTTTTTTTAATTGAAAGGAAAGATGTTTTCTCATATCATTTATCTTATGTTTAAAATTCTTGTATATGTCCTTGGTAACTCTATCATTTCAAAAAGCTTTTAAAATTAATATAATTAAACAATGTATAGCTTAAAATGACTTTTTTAATTGACATTCAAACGGCCTATGGTTTTTTTTAAAAGCTCTACTTCTAAAAGCTCTATTTGTAAAAGATGTAGTCCTAAAAGCTCTACTCCGAGAAGCTCTTCCAAACGGAGTCTTAGTACACGTAAAATCTTTGTTTTTAAACCCTGTTTAGTAGTATAAGTTCGATGATACTTATTTGTCTTAATTTGGTAGTTTATATTTGATTGTGTGAGACATAATATATTTTATTTTCAAGTTTAGTATTAATTATGTGTCTTGTTTTCGTTTCATTAAGCGTGATCAGTAATATCTTATAACACTATTAACGGAAACTTAAAATACGTAATATAAATGATACGAAAAGTTAATTATGGTGGAAATCATCATTATTAAGTCGTGCATACAAAACATGAATCAGAATCCAACAACAGAACAGTATGAAAAATGTAAATAGGAACTACAGCGACACAATTAATTCTAACATAAAAATAGAACGAATGAGGTATAATATAGCTTTGAGTTTATTATTTGGTAACCCAATAAATCCGATTATGAACTGAAGAAAGTATTTGAATGAAAATAATCTTTGGTAATATATATGAAAAGCTATATTATTCTTATTTTACATTTACGGTACGAACGATGCATTTTACCAGAATATACGGTTTCAAATATTTTATCGTGCACAAACACAGCCATTGGAATCCGTAGGCAAGAAAAATGTATGGGTTGATATTATGGTATTTTTGTATCGTGTTTAACCATAGGTAGTGGGGCAACGTCAATATACATATGTTGGTTAGGGAATAGGGAAGGCTACAATAGCTTAATAAAAAAATGTATTCGTGACAATGTCTGTGACAGGCTTATCGGGTCGCGATATATTCTTTCTCAAGAACTGTTAAGTTGGCGATATATTGTGTGACTCAAACTGATAAGTTCGTGTGTGATGGTATGAGGCCAATGTCACAGCGAAGTTGTGTGACCTTAATGTTCTCGACAGAACTAGGCATTACGTCATTGGAGTACATTGTCATGTACTCCGGCCGCTGAAGGTTCATTTTGGAATTGCAAAGGAGAAAGAAAATAATGACAGCGCCTCAATTTTTGCGGAATCATGAATATCACGAAATAACAAAGTCTCGATTGGAATTGGCGCGAAAAGAGCCTCTACACGGTGTTATAATGTCGCGATTAGATAACTTAGCGATGTTATAATGTCGCAAAGTGTTCAGTACTCTGTAGCGTAGAATAACGTAACTGTTGATTAATTGATTGAATTCCTGCCGAATATTTGACTACTTGCGCGAAGATAATCCCACCACACCACCATACACGGTAACACGGTAAACGCAGCACTTAAAAGTTTTACCCTAACCATTAATTGAGTACAGTTTACGGAACGGCTGCATCCTTCAGTATTACAGATTTAATAGTTGAACCGTATTGATTCTGCAAATTTTTAAACCATAACTACTAGTGAATTATATTTGTATCGAAATGAATATATAAAAATAGGTGATGAATATAACATGTATTTTATGTATAGAACAGTACTGCTGCATACACAGTGATTTAATAATTTTTAACATCTAACCTACGGAATAAAATAAAATACTGAGTACGCAAGGATGTATTTATAGAAAAATGTACACAATAACAATCAATGTAAGTATGTTTACAGCTTCGTGGATTTCCCATCCCTAGTCGATTTCAACGCTGGGCCTGGTTGCTTCATTCCTCCATGGTGGATTTTGTTAGTGGGGACATTCTGGTGTGCAGCAGCTTCAATTTTCAGCTGCTGAAGCCTTTCATTTTCCGAACAATTTGATAGAGAGCTCACCAACAGCAGACGTGCTACTTCATAATCAAACTGCAATGAAATAGTTTGAATTGTGTATTAATATATGTAGACATAGATAGAGATAGTAACACTTCATAAATCATTGACGGGGGGATATATACCTCCTTCATGTCCGCAGTTTGTGGATAGGACCGCCGCATGAACATGCACACAAACAAACCACAATCATAACCATTTGCTTGCCTGGGAGCACATTTATTTAATTTTACAAGAAGAGCAGTGAAACAAAATTCCTGAATGAAAGCTGCAGCGATATCTCCGGCGAGTACAATGTCAAGCGATGTCATCTGATGATCAACAGTTTGATTAAAAAATAAACAATACTTACTAATGCCTACTGCACGCTGATGGTCTATTTTATCGTACAAATTAATTATAAACAACGTAAATAAGAATAATACCAATTTACGAACTTGATCAGTGTGTCGTTTATCTAAACCTCTACGGGGAGGAAATGAGTCCCATACTTCCACAATACCAGTTTCACATTTTACGAGTACCATATACCAGTGTCGGCGGACATCGTTGACTGGAATAAAAATCTGTAATACCGTAGAATGTGAATTGTAAAATTCAAATAATTTATACAATCTTCAAAAATTTACAGAATAGACTCTTCTTGACAACTATGGAATGATGTAGCCAAAGTTAAAATGATAAATACAAAGACCAAATACTTACTGAATTGCAGTTTTTAAAGTTTGGCATATGTGTCTCCTTGAATTTACCCATAATAACCTTCAACGACTTCGTCGACAAATCTTTACTGGTCAATGCAAGGTACTAGAAGAAGAAACAATTAAAAAATGAAAATTATTTGACAATAATGTATGATAAGTGGCAAAAGCAATTTCTAAAGCAGAGGAAACGGTCAGGCCATACGGCAAAGTAAGTCGGAAGGAACCAAATAGACGGTCCCGTTGGACTGTTGTTGGACTGGTGGTAGATGCGCAACAAATGAGCAACAACATCTATAACCTGGCAAACGATAAGTACATAAACAAAGAACTTGTAAGTTCACGGGAAGAAAAACAGCAATAAATAACTTACTGTTAGTGTACGAGTATGTACAAAATTAACCTCATCACAAACGAATTGACGGGGTTGAAGTGATCTATACACTTTTCTTTCAATGACTAAATCACTGCATTCAAATATGGTTTCACTGCGTATGTGTATAAAACGGTCATTCAAACAAAAAATTAAATTACATACAAATACATACCAAGGATCAGGGATAATAAGTAATTGCAAAGAGTAATGATGATGCATACTCATGTGGTAGATCCGTGTAAAAAATGTATGGGATGATTACATCACCCGGGGGTGCTAGCCGAAGGATATTTCAAAAGGCCCGTACCGATAGGTCCGCCTCTCATTATTTGGTGACTGTCGAGCATCTGTCACGCACATGTGACCCGTGGTATTCTGCATTATACATTACATAAAAAATAATTTCAAAGGGTATATGTACAAGCGAAGTTATTGTTAATATTGTAAACAGTGACAGACATGTACAAACCTCGTCCACTTCGCATACAGATGGAACTTTCGGGTTTTCATTTGCTTGTGCTGGGGTCCTATCGCTGGATGAAACAGTAAAGACCCCAGACTGCATATTCTCAGCAGTATCAACGCTGAGTTGTGCTCGCGGAGGCGGGATGTTCGGGTGACTTGACTGATTTAAACAACCGATATCCACTGAAACATCCGTTGAACGTGGATCGGCATAATGAGAGGTAGTACCGATGTCATCAACATGTTGTTTTCCTTTGTCACCTTTCATTATCCCCTTGAAGACGGCATCCATCAGGTTGTTGCACTTGGACATTAGCTCGGTGACCTTGGTCCTCAGTGCAGTGACCTCATCCCTGACGGACTGAATTTCAACCAACAATGTCTGGAACACATGATCGTGACCACACGGGCCTTTGATTGTGGTGGCATCAGTTAGCAGATTCACGAAGCTGTTAGGTGCAGGGGCTGGGGCACCCGCCGGATGTTGTTCGCTGCGTGATGCATTTCGAACATATTGAGCAACGACCACCTGCATGCAACGCACATTAAATTAATTGGTAGTTAAAAACAATTATTGAAATGTCATAAATTTAGCGGTGTACCTCAGTACTGTGAAGTCCACCTGCGGTTTAGAGACGGCAGAAAAAAGTTCTTATTTTATAGCTCGTTTAGCTTTTAATTGGTGGGACTGATTTATCAACAACAGGAGGATCCAATTGAACCGAATCAAGATAAATTAGCTGAACACAAGTAAATTAGTGAAAATTTGATAATTATGATGACATTACAGAGAGTAAATTGAAAATTTAAGAAAAAAGAGTTTTGTACCTGAAGAAACAACAAGCAACCAGTTACGCATGGTGTCTTCGACGATTTGCCACTTTTTTTAAACTTATCAATGCCATCGCACAGGACGTTGAAACACCAGGTAGACCAATCCATAGAAGGGATGGCAGCAACATTGGTAAGAGGTGCGATGAAATCTGCACTTACAAAATTTGAATTTCCGGGCGCAAGGAGAGAGCCCATCAAGAACAAGCAGAATGTAATTTTGAATTCTGTACCGGCTGAGGTCATGTCAAGAACGCGTCTCTCTAAGTGATTAATGCAGATTCCACGACTACTTACAGAGAACTTAGATGCCCATTCGCTCACGGAGGGATGCTTTCCGTCCATGGGAATCGATTGTCCCCGGTTGGGGACACCTATAATGTCGGCTAAAGTACAGGAGTCCAAGATGATGGTCTTCCCATGGATGCAGAGTGAACACAAAACAACATTAAAGTTTTGGACTAGCCGGAGGCACAACCCTTGACCAAGGCGCTCGCTGGGGATGAGAAGGATGTTGCCAAAATTGATATTATTGACAGCCTTTTTTTAGATGTCGAACAGCCCACTAACAACCCGGAACAAACGGGAAGGGGTACAACGAGTGGTGAATGTTCGATCGACGTGAAAGTTGTCTAAATCGGTGGGAATATCTTCATCTTCGGGTGAGCCGCTACGGCCCCCTGGTACACAGGGGATAATTTCTTCTTCTTGTTGTTGTTGTTGATATTTGCCATACCTCCCATACCGCAACTTTTCTTCAACAGGTAATGACTTCCATATTTCAGCAATCTGTTTACGTGTCTGAAGAAAATTTTGAAAATTATAAATTTATATAGTGTTAGTAAGAAACAATAGATTAACCCAGTTAGTAACATGTAACAATAATTATTTTCAAGCACATTTGGGTATACCTTAGTTTTCCCCTCACTATCGATGCGTCGTGCCTCTTGTTTGCTGACATATGACAATTTAAAGTTATTTGGATTTATAAAAGTAAGTTATTAAGCTCGTAATCTATAAAAATAATGTAATTTATTACGCACAAGTAGTAAAAAAAATTCAATCTGCAAGTCCTGACTTTCACAATCGAAGATGAATCCATAATGATTGGATGACAATCAACCCGGATAAGATGACTGTAAAACACTGTTTTACATAACAAAAAGTTAGTAATCAATAAGTAAATGTCCGTTGCTTTATAGCATTGCATAACAATACAAACATAAACCAAATTAATTATAGGATCGAACAATAACCACAGTGATAGCCACAAAACGTGGATTGTAAACGTAGGTGGCATTGTTACACCTAAGTCTTCCAAACGCTAAATGAGTGTTGAGGAAAGTCTAGGTTTCCAGCAGATATACGTCTACTAAATAAATTCCCCAACTGTACTAAATAAACACGGATTTATGCATCACAAGTTCAGGTAAAACGTACCTTCGACAGTTAATGTTTAAAACTCCTTCCCTCAATGCAGTTAACAAAGGTGGATTATAATAATATATAACAGTTTATATAGCTTGTAAAACTAGTACACAAGTATAAGATAACCTTCATTATTTACTCCATTACTGCATCTCATTGACCAACAATATACCAATTTTTAACAACGGACATTATAGGATAGGCAGCGGTTGCTTTTCTAGCAAGCTGAGAATGCAATTGTATATCAAATAGATTGCGGTGTCAAATATGTGATGGAATATTAAAAGTCAAACATTATAGGTCCCCAAAAGCTAAATATTTAACACTTCGATATACCAAATCCAGAACTTGATGCTTTCAACTGAAATAAACCCTCAAAATTGAAGAATTTTAATACCCATTATCGTACAGTAGTGCAGATTGCAAAATAGTAAACCCAATAAATTGAAGAGTTTTGTATACCAGGAAACTTACCTTTTGACGATTATTAAAGAACCTAACCTTACAAGATGAAGTTTGCAAAGACCAAAACCCGAAAATTCATAGGAACTGTAGACAATACAAATCAATAAAAAACAGTTTCGATTAGAGAAGCAAAGAAGCTAGCATAACATTACCAGTGAGTTGAAGCTAGGAAGTACCAAAACCCAAACCTTACAGGTTCTTGCAAAATACAAGAAACAGGGCAAAAGACAAAGACAAGAGGTAAGGAAAATCAATGAAAATAGTTTAGATTGAGGAGAGTGATAGAAATAAAGAGAAGAAAGGGAGCAAAGCGGAACCTTACCTGTTGAGTTTACAATAATCGAACCACAAACGAAAATGACGTTAAAAGTTCGTTAAAGATAGAAGAAAGAGCAAAGGAGAGAGAAAGTCGAGATTGATAGTGCAGATGGAGAGAGAGTGAACTAATGATTTTTTTTTTATTAAAACTTGTTTTTGAAATACTAACTTGAGCAACAGGTTGCATATTTCAGTTACCATCTACAGTTTTTTCTTTCTCATCTGTTGGATGAGAGAACAACTCATCCAACGGCTATGGTTTGACAAAAAAGTGCCAGTATGATACCGGCACTTTTTTATCCTAGCATTGTAGCCAAACCCCACTTGTAACACCTAGCTTTATGGAAACAATTTCACAGTTTCACGTGTTTGCCGAGTTCATATTTTATAGAAACAGTTTCACAACTTAGTTTTTAATTTTTTTGGAAGTCAATGATTCATGGTTAGTCTTTAAAAGAAAATGAAAAAAATATAAATAAAAAGAGAGGACTAGATCTTAAACCAAAAATTAAGCAATAGTAAGCAAAAGATCCGGTTGTGACTTTTTATTTTATGAAACTAGCTTTTAGGTTTGGATAAAAATTATTTTAGTCCCTAATTTTTTTTAAATTATTATTTTTTTGATCGATATTTCCTTTATTAGTTCGCGTGATCCCTAACTTTTTAAAAATCGATCAATATAATCATTATGTTAGTTAACAGTTAGTTAAATTTATTCAGTCTTTAAATACAAAATGAAAATTATGGTTAAAAAATAAATTAAAAATAATTAAATAAATTAAATTCTAAAAATTGTAAAAATAATTAGTAATTTATTTTATTTTAAAAATAATAATTAAATTTTTTAAAGATAGTAATGCCTCATCTTGAAATTTTTAAATTTTTAAAAAAATTTTATTACTTTAATAATTTTTTATAATTTATTTGTATATACAAAATTTATTTTTATATTTTAATATTAATTTGAAGTGTTATTTTGAATTATTAAATTTTCATAAAAAAAATTGGTTATTATGATACTGATTTTTTAATTTTTTAAAGGTTATTAATTTTGGCGTTAATTAATTAATTAATTTATTTTTAATATTTAAGGAATTTTCTTATAAATTTTGTGTATTTTGTAATTTTAATTTTTTTGTTGACACATGTTAAATTCTTATTGGATGTACAAATTAAGGTTAATTTGTTAAATTTTAAAAAATGAAGAAAATCGTATTTGTAATTTAATTATTTAAAGTTAAGGGTAAAATGGTCAATGTACACATTTTGTCACGTTTAACTGTTTAAAATTTGGCCAAAAAGACTAAAATGATGGATTTGAAAAAGTTAGGGACCTTATGAGTCAAAAAAGAAAATATTAGTCAAAAACTAATAATTTGAGAAAAGATAAGGACCAAAATAAAATTTACCTTTTAAGCTTTTGGTGAGAAAAAATATATTATATAATTAGAGTTAACAATTAAAGAGTAAAACTTGAATTTGTTATATTTATAAAATATTAAAATTAATAATTGGGTCGGGTGGGTTAAATATCCATAGACCATATTCATTCTCATCCCTAAAAATAAAAAATATAAGAATTGTATCCATCATCACTCCAAAACCAATATAATAATATTCATTTCCACCCAAAATGGAGCATATCCTTGTGGATTTTTGTATTCATAAATAATTTTGTCATCCCTATCCTTCACTAGGTTTTCTCTGTCATTGTTTCTTTTCCCTTTCCTTTGTTGCTTCTCTCTCCCAAAGCATGAGATTTTTGTTACTTCTCTCTCCAAATTTCTCTCTAGGAGCCCCCTTTTTTTTTAAAAAAAAAAAATTAAGATTTTCTTTTAAAAAAAATACACAAATTGGAAAAATTTTAAAATAAATAAACCGAAGGTAATACGGTTTTGATCATTTTGGATGGGGAATAAAAATTTTAGAAGTGTATAAAATATAGTTTCAAAACATATTCACTTTCAATGTGGGATGTGGAAAAATGGTTATAAAAGATAAGCACCCTAGTAAGTAGTCCCACATTGAAAAGAAAATGGTAATGTATGAGGTTGAATGCTTATAAAAACTAAACTACAAAAGAAAAAAATAAAGTGTGATATGGCGAAAGTGGAATGTGGCCCAACAATAGTATTGGGTCATATACTCATATTTATTTTTAAATTATTTTATGTGGCCCAGTAGTGTTGGGATATATATATATATATATATTAATTATATATAATTATATATATAAATATATTTAATTTTTTTTAAAAAAAAATTAGAACCGAAATTGAACCGGAACCGCCAGTTCCGGTTCTGGTTAGCCGGTTCCTAATCTGTTTTGAACCGGGACTGGCGGTCGCTGGTTCGGTTCGAACCGGGGCCAACCCTATTTCTCTCCATTATTGGGTGATTGTATTGTTAATTAAAATAATTTTATTATTTTCATATATATTTAAATATCTTATTTAAAAGATGAATTTAAGCATTTTTATTTCTTTAATAAAATAATTTAATTTCAGCCAGCAGTACCATATTTTTATCCAATCTCATAACTTACACGAAACGCATGACAACATTATAATTAATTCAATCTTATTTATTCAATCCTATCTAATTTTATAAAAATAATTTAATCATATCATCTACACCAAACGAGCATTAAGCAAAACATTTGTCACATTTTAATCCTAATTTGACAATCCCAATGATGACTATGTTACCCAAGAATTATCACTGTAATGGAAGAAAACTACAACTTGTATTTAAAAGTGCCCAAGTCGAATATAATAGCAATAACCTAAAAGGGATGAATAAGTTATACTCGATTTTTGTCTTTAGTTTGTATGTTACGGAATTACAATACAAACCTAATCTCTAATTTAGACAAATTCAAATAAGAGATAAAGGGATAGATATAATAGACATAAGATTTTTGTGTAGAAAACCTAACAAGGTAAAAACTATAGGACCAAACACCTTTAGCCACTTTCATAAAAAAATCCACTAGTTGAAAAGATGATTACACCCTCAAGTCGATTTACAAGTCTACGACTCTTGACTACCTCAAATTAATTTATATGTCACTAACTCTTGACTACATTAAGTTGGTACACTTACCACACCACTCTTGCTAGTGAGCTGTGGAGAGTCAGATTCTGCTTAAAGATGACCGGAAATCATTCAAGAATTCTTCAAGTTGGAGGAGGCTAATATTTTTCTCTCTTTAGGATTTCTCTCTTTTATTTTTCAGAAATCTGTTTAGCCTTTTGTTAATAGAGGTATTTATAGGGAGCTCAATAAGTGAGTCCCGACAGCCAACCGCTACCACGATCTGTTGTGCAAGGATTGCATAATGAGGTCGCAAGAACAAAAATAGAAGTCACTCGCGATCTAGACTCTTTAACTAAGGGTAGAGATCATGGGTTGCGGTCCAAAGCCAGGGGCTTATTGGACTGGACTCACGAGACAAAAACCTCAGAATAGCGAAGCAAGGTCGTAAGTCACATCAGTAGCTATTAGAATGCAACAGCAATACCACATCATGATCCAAGGGTTGCGTTACAGGGTCGCGAGTCATAACTAGTAGATATTGGAATGCAACCGCGACCAGCCACTATGAGCAAAGCATCACGCTTTAGGCTCGTGAGTGAGAAACCAGTAAGGTTTTCAGAAATGGCTACTTACATCGTGCCGACAAACACAAAAAGTCCAAAGACTCTAGTACAGATATTTCCATATCGAAGCAAGAAATGAATTAGATAAGATTACATACAAACACATGGATATGAGCAATGATGAACATACTTTGCATGCAACTAAGATTCATTACGATATAGGGACACATGTATATGATATGTGTGCGTGCACTTAATCTTTAAAGAGCTAAAGTCAAGCTAAAGCTTATCATATCACGCAGAGTTTCCAAAGATTGTGCAAAACTTGAATACATTTGAAGCTTGAATAACAAAGTATCCTAATACGCTAAAAAAAGTGAATTACAAACAAATGGGATTTTGGTATGAAATACGACCAACACCAAAACTAATATCCTTATAGTATTGATCGCATTGCTATTTGTTATAAATAACGTTGGTTAAAATCAAGGGCAGTTATCAATTTGGTCCCTAAATTTTGGGAAATCATCAATTTTTTAACTTAATTTCGTTTATTGATATCATTGGGCTATAACTTTATGAAAATGTATTATTCTGGTCCCTTGACTAATTTTCTAACTGTCAAACTTCACAGATTTGGAAAAAGAAATTATTTGTCCTTGACTTTATTTAAATAAGTCAAAGTTATAATTTTAACCTCAAATTTTTAAAAAGATTATTAATAATTAGAAGGGTGATATAGTAATTTCATATTAATATTTAAAAAAAAATTAATTTTTTTTATTTTAAATTTTTGATTAGAGGTAGATATGTAATTTTACCAAAAATTACTGTTGACCCATTGATAGGTTTAAAGATAAAAATACACTTGAGACCGTTAAGTTTGATTAACGGTTAACTCACAGAATGACCAAATTAATACATTTTCAAAAAGTTAAGGCCCAAGGATACCAATAAACGAAACTGCGTTAAAAAATTGATGATTTTCCAAAAGTTAGGAACCAAATTGATAATTGCCCTAAAATCAATTCCGCAAGCAATCAAATCATTTTATCTGATCTTATAAAAAGGGGTCATATATAGTAAAAAATTCAACAAAACATTCAAAAATGTTCATCTAGTTTGATTGTGGAAGATTATAAATTTCCAAGTGCTTGTAATTAACATGCTAAAATGTGGAGAAGCATTTCAAGATAAGTGCGTACAAAGCTTGGTAAAAATTCCAAAAGGATCCAACGAAGATTTTAGGGTAGGGATGGTCGTGGTTTCGGAACCGTCGCTTCTAGTTTTGGAATCGGTGATTCTAATTCCCTTGGGAGGGGAACCGGAATCGGTACAAGTTTTGGTTCCAATTCTGGAACCGGCGTGGAATCGTCGGTTCCGGTTCCTCCTCCAGTTCTTGGAACTGGCCAATTTTTTTTAAAAAATAATTTAACAATTAAAATAATGTAAAAAAAAATTAAAAGTGGGTAACCCTAAGCTACGATAAAATTGAAATAAAATTATAATAATATCATAAAGGTAAAACAAAATTTAAATAAATAAATAAGAAATTTGGGCTTACACTTAATTTTATCTCAGTTAAGTTGCCTACGCATCCTCTAGGAGAAATCAAAGTCCACGTAGTTCTCTTACCTTTTATTTTATCTGAGTGAGATCAATCGTCACTCGTACCTTTAGTGGCCGTTATATCGTCGTTGTTGTCGAAGATGTCGTCGAATAGTCCGTCCATTTCCTACTGCCAATATAAAGCCTTGGTCCAGTCGTCAACACAGACCTAGATCTAAATTGAGTCTGGACTCATCAACGACCGTCTCTCGTCGAGAATATTGCTGTTGACGTTAAATTTTTGTTCCATTGCCACGGTCGAGACAAGGTTTTCAAAAATTTGTTTCGCAATGATGACCAAAATTGGAAAGTTTGTCTGGTGATCCCTCTACCAGTGTTGAAGGTTGAAGTCATTGCTCACAAACATGAATCCAGTGTTTAAGTAAACATCAACCTTTGAAGTAGAGGTTGATGAAGACGGACTTCGTGTTTTCTTCATTTGTTTAGATAACATACTTGACCCTAACTTCTTTAATGTGGAGGGAACACTAAATTGAGAATCTCTAATTTTCGGTTGTTGAACATTAATGTTCAGCGATGGACCGTATATAGAACGGTATTCATCATACAATTCATAAAAAAAAAATTCTTAACAGTATTAAACACACAAATAATTTATATATAATTTATACCTAAACATTGATAATAAACTATATAATATTCAAATAAATTATCTAATTTACACCTATGGTCAAAACATAAAGCAATTACATAAATCATAGGAATTTCCCTACAATAATCTAACTATTTTAATTTCATTACTATAACACATTCAGGTAAAGATGGATCTTGTGCACACTCATAAAGTGCACCAACAATATTTATGACTTCTATAAAAAATAAATGTGTGGTAGGATAATATATACCAGATAAATTATTAGTTGCATCATTAATAACTTTTAATAATTCACAAATACGTGTGCAAATATCCCAATGCTGACTATACAAATTAATATAACTGCAATTATACTGCATAAAACGAACTAATAAATCCATATATTCATAACTTTCACACAACAATTTATATGTAGAGTTCCAACGAGTTGGAACATCACGGGAAAATCTAATTGGATGCTTCCTATGAGATTTGCAGAACCTAACCCATTGTTTCATGATGCTAGGATGTTTTCACAAATAATAGAGAACATTCCTAATTGGTCTAATAAAATGTTGAAGTATTTGCAAATTCACTACAAAAAAACAGCACATCCACTACGGGCGCAGGCCCGCTATCACTGAGGCCGTAGTGGATAATCAAGGTAACAACCGCCCGTAGTGGTTACTGTAGTAAATAAGGTTTCCACTACGAGCATTGCCCGTAGTCAATGTTTTTAATATAGCGGGCACTGCCCGTAGTAAAAAATGTTTTCTACTACCTGCTCCGCTTGTAACACCCCCTGACCCAAATCCACTCGGACTGAATCAGGGAGCGCTACTATATACTAAAAACTAACTTTTACTGTAGATAAACATTATATTAAAAACCTTTGAAAATAGTCCAAAGAATTTTCGAAAATCTTGCCAGAGTTTCCTCTATTTTTTTGACTTTCCAAAACCTGTTTACAGATACAAGTTATAAAATCAACTTCCACATTCTCAAATCAAGTTTGCGCACCCTTTCATATATAGTGCGACTTATCAACTAATTTATCACAATATAAGTTATAAAGATTCACATAACATAAACATATCATAAAATATTTACATAGCGGAAGCTCGTTCAATATTTACAAACAGTTTCTGTATATGCATAAAGTATCAAAATATATAACTTAATACAAACAACTACCAAAATGTATGCAGGAAAGATGTGATCCTGACTCTGGTTCTGCAAACTCTACTCTTCTTTATCTTTTTCGCCCTTGGAACCTTTGTTACCTGCGTGCGAGAAAACTCAACACGCTAAGCATATTGCTTAGTGGATGTACACAAAATAGTATATACAAATATTTAAAATCAATCAAAACTATAACGAACAAATAGATAAACAATATATGGGGCTCATATCAACTCAAATATCCAAAAACAATTAATGCTCATCTCAAATCAAACATTTCCAAATACAATTAACAGACATATTTTCTTTATTTCTCAAACGTGTCCCCATAACAAATATATTTTCAGATTGGGCTCATGACATATACAACATAAGTTATCGGACTGGATTACGGGTTGTTCGGTATTGGACGCAAACGGGGTCATTCACCGAACATCAGATCAGAATGGAACACCAACGGAATCACCCGCTGTCAATGCCCCATAACAAATTTCAGAACCCTAGGACCGGCACTTGGGGCCTGTACTATCCAAAGGGTGGTATAATCGGCACAGTACTGTTCAGACAGAAACCCAATTGACATGTCAACCTCCTATATCCATATCTATGTTCATACACATCAGAGCCAAAATATTTTCTCTAATCCAATATCAACATCTTTTCTTTCTTTCTGAATACTCAAATTCAATTTCAATACATATCCATATATTTATATTTTTTTTGCAAATTCAAATTTCATCAAATATAATATAACGGAAATATACGAATATATTTATAAATCAATAATCATATGAAATTCATCCAAAATATACTCAAACGTATTTCATAATTCCGTTTCGACTCAAATTGCCCCAAAATCATTTTTCAATATTTTTTTCACAATATAATATAATTTAAGTCACTTTCAACCATATATGTCCTTAACAATATATTTCCATAACACTATTAGAACCAAATCGTATTCAAATCATTCCGGAATCAGTTTCAAACTATCAATTCTACTTAATAGAATTCAAATAATTCAAAAACGATAAACTTCGAGAATTCCGAAAATTTCTGGAAAACTGGAAAAATTCCAAAACTCATATATATCGACCCTGAACTATATTCGATAATCAATATAATTCAAATAACACAAATATAATCAATTTCAATCAATCTGAAATATTCCGAAAATTTCTGAAAAACTGGAAAAATTCCAAAACTCGTATATAGCAAATCTAAACTATAATCTATAATCCATATAATTCAAATAACTCAGAAACTCTAAAATGGGACAATTCCGAAAACTTCTGAAAAACTGGAAATTCGAAAAATACGTGTACACCAAACCTGAAAGCTTCCTCCTACTCCTTTCCTTCTTCTCTTCCCCTTTTCTTCTTCTTCTTCTTCTTTTCTCCTTCTTCTTCTTCTTATTCTTTTTCTTCTTTCTCTCTCCTCTCATCTCTCTCTCTCTCTCTCGTTCTAGTTTTGAGAGTATACTGTTTCTGTGTTATTTTGCTTCAAAGTTGTATTATGAAGCTTCACCGCTTCATCATGCGGTGCTTTATATATATATTTTTAAAATTTTTGAGTCATCGCGACCGGTATCGCTAGCGGTGGTCGCGTCGCTTCGGTCGCGATGCTCACTGGTCGAAGTTGCCACTTTCATCGCGAGCTGATCATCGCGATCTGTGGTCACGATGACCTGGTCGCGGTGCTCACTGCCAAGAATCCATATTCACATATTCAAAATAAATTCAATCATACTTTTCATATGTATTCGAAATTAGGGATGTTACACCGCCCGTAGTAGATAATCTGACAATCTTTTTTTAAAATTCCATTTTATTTATTATACCATTCATATTGGTTTCAATTTCCTGCAAAACACTATGTAATATTGCACCATATAATTCAAAAAAATTATAAATAATAATACAATCAATAAAAACTAATATACTTAATTTGAAGAATAAAATCACATAATCATATCATCTTGATTACAAAATATTAAAGTCTTAATGTACTAATAAACATACTATATAATATATTTTGCTCGCCAAGCAATAAATGAGTTTAGTGTGTCTTCAAGTATCATAAACTCAGTAGTAGCACGATATAAAGGAACCTTGCTCACCAAAATTGTCTTCACACATCCTGACAGCTCACATCTATCCATATGTAAGAGCAGCACTATAAAATATTCCAGATTAAAAAAAAAAAAAAAAAAAAAAACTAAAGTTCAAGGATATAATAGGAAACTGACGGTACTAAAAACTTGAGCAGTTTCTGTCTCAAATTTTTCCTCAGTATGATATTCCAGCTGTAGAGTAAAACGGAAGTCATTATTACTGCACAGGTAAGGTAAAATAAAACAACTAGAAAATGAAACAGAGCAAACTACAGCACTATAAAACAAAATAATAATGAGCATCAACTTCACGACTCGTCTTTAACTCCACATAAAACCTCCTTCCATCATCAGTTGAGTCACAGCAATCCATTTCAGCACCAATCAAAATACGATGGGCTCCTAATTTGGTTTTGATCACAGAACAATATTCAACAATTGCATCTACATGATGTATACCTTCTCCATTTGCTCTTCTTGGATCTTCAGTGGCAAGATTCTCAAAACAATACCCCCAGTAACATCTAATAAAAAATCCACAATTAAACTTTTCACTTTAATAAATGCTAGAAGCGATGACAGAAGAAGTGTTCAATATTCTTAGTCGTGTCAAGAAATTCTGGACCAACTAAATCACCATTCAGTAATTGCTAATGGTTATCAAATTATTAAATATGAACCCCAATGAACAAGATTCATGAAAATGGATCTCCTAGGCTTTCAAAGTCATTAAGCATTTATTTCCAATAAAAAGTCATGAAAGCCCAGTACCTTCGACGGTCCAACTCACTTTTTGGCCTTTCCGGTCATTTATGCACATAAGATAGACGACACCGTTCCTTTTATGCACCCCCATTTCCCAAGGTTCGTGTTTAAGATATGCAGCAGCCATTATCTGCAGAAAGACAGGAGAGAAGAATTAAATTATCATAAGATGCCATTTACCAACCTAAAAAGTGAATCGGGCAAACAGTTGAACACCAACATAAGATATAACTGACCATGAAGCAGAAAAGACAGGTTGACAAAACTTTACCATAGTTTCTTTTAATTACAATTAGGGGCGGATGCACATGGTGGGCAAGCCGGCCCGGCAAAAAGTTTTAAATTTTTTTTAAACATAATTACATATTCTACCCTTTAGCTTTATTATTATTATTATTTTACCTATTAATAATTAAATTAAATTAAAAATTTTCTTATTTTAAGAGGTAATGTTTATTATGTCCCCATCTAATTTTAGTTTTACTGTTTAATTAATTAAATTTCTTAGTATTGATGATGTTGGCTGAAATTTTTTTTATTATTTTATTTTCGCCCACCCTAACAAAAGTTTCTGGGTACGCCCCTGATTACAATGACATAAAACAAACAGAAATAATGTGAGCATCCAGTAATATGCCATAAATTCTTCAGTTCCTTTTATTTTTCCTTTGAAAAATGCTTCATTCATTAGTTCCCTGAGAACAAATTCATCCATATTTTGTGTGCATATTCCAAAATTATATTTGTAATTTCAGTGTCTCCTAGAAACAGTGATTCAAAAAATTAAAGATTGGTTAATGCTTTAAGTGGAGCTAATGAAACATACTGTCTAACATAGGATTAAAAATTATATTAAAGAAACATAGTCACTGAAAATATTAAATGAATTTGATTAATCATAACAATTATCCATAAGTAGTATTTACCAGTGTCTCCTAGAAACAGTGATTCAAAAAAAATTAAAGATTGGTTAATGCTTTAAGTGGAGCTAATGAAACATACTGTCTAACACAGGATTAAAAATCATATTAAAGAAACATAGTCACTTAAAATATTAAATGAATTTGATTAATCATAACAATTATCCAGAAGTAGCATTTACCTTGTTAAGGTTATTACGGAAAGTCTGCAAAGAAAAAAAAAAGGGAAAAAGAAATAGCTAATAACCTTAGTAAGTACAATACAATAGGCATACGAGAGCAAGAACTGTAACCATAATTTTACCACAAAATGAATGTTTTGAAGTGGGATATTTTTGTCTCTTATGCAACCAAGAAGATCGCCAAAACCCTCAGAGCCTAATTTTGGTTTAGTGAAAAAAAAAACAAAGAGTTAATTACCCACATAAGCAAAAACCCAAAGATGTTCATACATAGATATAAACATGATAGCTTTGATGCGGCGGGAGGTGCTGGTGCTAGCACGCGCTGCTGTGACGCGGTGGGAGGTGCTAGTGCTGGCGGACGCTTGGTGGGAGGTGGTGGTGCAAGGGGCGGCGCTGTGGAGTGAAGAGGAGGAGGGGAGTGGCTGCTGCGGCGGGAGGGAGAGAGGAAAAAAAAAAAATACAAAACTGATCTAGGGTTCCAAAGTGGAGCGAACCCGGTGGACAAAAATATGGGCATCCACTACGGGCATTTCTGGGCCCGTAGTGGAACCCTTTAACGACTACGGGCTCAAGATGCCCGTAGTCGTTAATTGATTTTCTACTACGGGCCTTTAAAAGTCCGTAGTAGATATGTTAATTAAAAACGGGTCTCTCTTGCTCGTAGTAGATAACCCGTGGTGAAAAACTTTTTTTTTTTTGTAGTGAAACCATTTTGTACATATAAATTTAAAATATAGCAAATACATCTTTGATGAAAAAATATGCCGCCAAAATAGGGGTTACACAGTTCATATAATTGTGAAACGGCGACAGTATTGTTTACAGTATTATCAAAACCAATTGCAAAAATTTTGTTTTCAATTGAATATTTTTCAAAAATTATTTTCATTATTTTATATATATTATCTACAATATGAGATTCATCAAAAACTCTAAATGCAAAAATTCATTTTTACAAATCTCATGCTTCATTAATATAATGACATGTGAGTCCTAAATATGAATGTTTTTGCCAATAATCACTCCAGATATCGACATAAACAAATACACAACCTATATAATTTTTAAAATATCTAACTAAAACTTTTTTATAAATTTCACACATTAAATGTTTAAGAGTATTCCTAGGTACCCTACATGCAACAGGATTTAAGGTATTATGACAATATTTTAAAAAACCGGTTTTTCCACCAAAACTAAATGGTAAATAGTTACCATTTTTGCTAATTCTTCCCTATTACATTGATCACTATATTTAAATAATAGATGGTTAGCAGATGTGTACCTGGAAATTTTTTGTTGTCCACGTGCTCGGGATGCTTCGACTGAATGATTGTTGTTGATATGTTTCCAGTATGTGCAGTATCCTCCGGATTTGTTCCACTTAAACTCCTTGGAACAATAGTTGCAAGTCACCACCATTTTCACTGGTTCTTTTTCCACCTTCTTCATATGTACTTTAAAAAGTTTAGATTTGTACTTCTCTAAATCAGCACCACCTACATTGGGCATATTTTCGGATTGTCTGGTTGTATGGAAAGGGTTTCGGGAGCCTTAAGGAGTAGAACCGGGTTCAGAAATATTATGAGTAAAATTGGGAGGAGTTTCATTACCAAATATTTCCTCCTCGAATGCTTGCTGCTGTAGGAAGTCGTAATAATTTCCTTCAATGAACAAATTATCACGCGGCTCTTCTTGAACCGGCATATGATCCTTTGCTCTGTCAGAAACTTGAAGGATTAGAACTTGCCATTGCAATTTTATAATTTGAAAAAATAATAAGAATTAAAATTAATAATTGAAAATGAAGAAAATAGAGAACTTGAGAGAATTGTTGAAAGAGAGAGGGAGAGATTGAGAGAATTGGATTGGTGTGAGAAAAATGAATAGAGATGGGAGGGGCTGTTATATAGTTTTAGGGGGAGGGGCCAATTTATAATTAGGTTGCAGCCAGCCCCCACTAGCCATTAGGCTCACCCAACGGCTAGTGACCATTGGCCCAACAATTAGTTTTTTTTTTAAATTTGTTTTAAAAAGATGCAGAACCGAAACCGGCAGAACCACCAGTTCCGGTTCTTGTCTGTTCTTGAACCTGCGGTTTCGGTTATGCTTTTAGAAAAATTAAAACTGGGACCGTATAGTCTCGGTTCGGTCCACGATTTCGAACCGAGATCGGAACTTAGACCTTCGATTTCGGTTCAGAACCGCCGGTTTGGTTCGAAACAGCCGGTTTGAACCGAATCGACACCATCCTTATTTAAGTGTTGCATAGCAAACAGTGCATTGAATGAAAGTAGCAGGAACTAAAATGATGGAAATTCACGAGTACTTCAATTTTGATGAGTGTAAGGAAGACAAACCTATTAATTTTGATAGGGTTATTTTGCCAATTTTTCTGGTACTTATAGTAAACTCCAAATTCTTAAATTTAATCCACTTAAAAAAAAATTCTTAAACACATTGGGTAAAACAAATTCAGTAGGTAAGGATAAATATATATATATAGGAAAAATTGCACTAATATCCCCTGAATTTAGTTATAAATGCACTATTGGACAAAAGATTCGTTAATTGCATAAACCTTCTCTCATTTTCTTTGACCTAACAATTGACCAGATGGGCTCTTAATGTGGGAAGGGTAAAACTATCAATTAAGGAAAGACATTAAATGGCCTGACTTGAAAATAGTAAGGAATAGTGAATTGATAGGAATAAATTAAGTTTAAATAATAAAAGTATTGAAATTCATTTAGGGCACGTTTGGTACATGGGACTGACTTGAACTGGATAAAACTAAGTCTTAGCCCCATATTTGGTGTGTCACTGACTATTTTAAGTGAGACTAAACAGTACTGAACCCACAAAAAAATATTTACTTTACTTCACTATTTAATCTCATTCAAAAGTTGAGGCTTATTTTGTCTCCTCTCTAATTTGTCCTCTATAGTCCTCTCCTTAGGCCATCTCCAATGGGTCTATACTTTTTTCATCAAAATGGAGATTCAAAATGGAATATTCCAAGAATATTCCATTTCCATAAATTCACAACTCCAAGCATTTTTCATTTTACAATATCCAAATAATAAAATATTATTTTCTTTTTACTTCATAAATTATTTTTTTAACTTTCTCTTAATTTATTTAGATAATAATTTACTCACATAATATATTTACACCTAACTATTTTACATGTAACAATTTTAATCTAAATTTTTTAACAATTAATTCTTTCATCTACCTAATTTTCTCCACCTAACTTTACACCTAATGTGTTCATTTGTAGATGTTAATATAATTGTTTTTATTTTATTAAATTATTTTTAGTTAATTGTTATATTAAATGTAAATATATATATATATATATATATTGAAACTTTGAAATAATTTATTTTTAAATAAAATAATTTTTAGGTTATTGCTTAATAAATAGATATGATAAATGAAAATATTAAAATAATTAAAATATAGTCAATATTATACTAACTTGAAAGATCTCAACAAAATATTTCTAATTATATAATTTTTATGCTAATTACATTTATAATCAATATTATTGTTTCTATGTTTGGAGGCTTTGGAATTATCTGTATATGTTAAATTATTACTTGTTTAATTTATATACTATTTATATTTATATGAGTTTGCACCTTGTTGGCTCCATTTCTTGATAAAAAATGGATCTTCACTAGTACCTTTATTCACCTACTTGTATTCCATTCTCGGGTAATTATCGGTTGTTTTTAATGTTTTTATTCAAGTGTGCAGGTAATAAGAAGTTGTGCATAATTGAAGAGCTTTGGTGAATTAAATTGAAGATATGGGTGCTGCCTCTGAACAATACCGTACACGTGAATAGTGCATAATGAATAGTATCGCACACGTGAACATGACCGTACACATGAATAGTGTCGTACACATGAACAGTGTAATGGCCGCGTGAACAGTGTCTGTAGGCGCCGCCTGGTGGGTCCTGCTCATGAACAATGACGTCAGCAGTAATGTCAACAGTACCGTACGCATTAACAGTGACGTCAACAATATCGTATGCGTCAGCAGTGACGTACACGTGAATAGTACCCCGAATGAACAGTACCCAAGATTTTCTTATAAATACCCCCTTTCTTTCATTAAAAAGAGAATCCAGGATTTTCATAAAACAGACCACCAAGAGGAGAAAAAGAGAGAGAAGAAGAGGCAAATGGGAGATCACATTGGAAACAAGAGGATTCGGATTCAATCCTTAAGCCATATTCTCACCATCAAGCTGGATTTGGAGAAAGTGGAAGCTAGACGAATTTGCAACAGGAGGAGGACGAGAGTTCATCGCACCTAGAGTTTTTCTATCCCTTTCTTTATTAATTTTATTGCTTGTAACTCTCTTTATTAATTAGAAAACATGTTTGGTTGTAAATATTTGATTATTAACTAAACTTGTAAGTTAGGGTTTTGTTGGATCTTATTCTATGAAATTTGGATGAATTGTGATTATTATGTTGTTGAGTGGTATTATTGTTCTTAATGCTTTTGAATGTGAAGGCCTGCATTTAGTTAATATTATGATTGTGTGTTATGTACCGAGAGGAGATGCCCACAACGTGCTCGATGTAATGTCCACCATAGGTAGAATTAGATAGAGATATGCTAATTTGCTTGTGTGATCATATAGGGTGTTTATTGTGACTAATGCATTTTCATGCATTTGGATATATCATCGAGAGATAGGATATTAGTGTATGTGGTAATAGGTCCGATTTACCTCGAGATGAGACTTTGGATAATTTAGATAAACACGGTCATCAACATAAATAAGTAAACCACAATGATGTGCTTTCATGAAACTCAATTGGATAGATTATGTCACACCCCCTGACCCAAATCCGCTCGGACCGAATCAGGGAGCGCTACTATATACTAAAAGCTAACTTTTACGGTAGATAAACATATTTTATATTTATATGAAAAACATTTGAAAATAGTCCAAAGAATTTTCGAAAATCTTGCCAGAGTTTCCTCTGTTTTTCTGACTTTCCAAAATCAACTTCCAACTTCTCAAATCAATTTTGCGCACCCTCCCAAATATAGTGCGACTTACCAACCAATTTATCACAATATAATTTATAAAGATTCACATAACATAAACATATCATAAAATATTTACATAGCGGAAGCTCGTTAAATATTTACAAACAGTTTCTGTATATGCATACGATATCAAAATATATAAACTTAATACAAACAAACTACCAAAATGTATGCAGGAAAGATGTGATCCTGACTCTGGTTCTGCAACCTCTACTCTTCTTTATCTTTTTCGCCTTTGGAACCTTTGTTACCTGCGTGCGAGAAAACTCAACACGCTAAGCATATTGCTTAGTGGATGTACACAAAATTGTATATACAAATATTTTATATCAATGAAAACAATCTATAAATATATAAACAAACAAATATATAAACAATCTATATGGGGCTCATATCAAATCAAATATCCAAACGCAATCAACAGACATATTTTCTTAATTTCTCAAACGTTTCCATATGACAAATCAATTTTCAGCTTGGGCTCCTGACATACGAAACATAAGTTATCGGACTGGATTACGGGTTGTTCGGCATTGGACGCAAACGGGGCCACTCACCGAACATCAGATCAGAATGGAACACCAACAGAATCACCCGCTGTAAATGTCCCATGACAAATTTCAGAACCCTAGGACCGGCACTTGGGGCCTGCACTATCCAAAGGGTGGTATAATCGGCACAGTACTGTTCAGACAGAAACCCAATTGACATGTCAACCTCCTATATCCATATCTATGTTCATACACATCAGAGCCAAAATATTTTCTCCAATCCAATGTCAACATATTTTATTTCTTTCCGAGTAATCGAATTCAATTTCAATACATATCAATATATTTATATTTTGCAAATTCAAATTTCATCAAATATAATATAACGGAAATATACGAATATATTTATAAATCAATAATCATATTCAATCAATCCAAAATATACTGAAACGTATTTCATAATTCCGTTTCGAATCAAATTGCCCCAAAATCATTTTCCGATACATTAATATAATGAAGTCACTTTCAACAATATATTTCTTTAACAATATATTTCCATAACACTATTAGAACCAAATCGTATTCAAATCATTCAGAAATCAGTTTCAAACTATCCATTCTACTCAATAGAATTCAAATAATTCAAAAACTATAATTCCGAAAATTTCTGGAAAACTGGAAAAAAATTCGAAAACTCGTATAGATCGATATTCGATAATCAATATAATTCAAATAACGCAAATTTAATCAATTTCAATCAATCTGAAATATTCTGGAAATTGGAAAAATTTCAAAACACGTATATATCCAATCTAAACTATAATCTATAATCCATATAATTCAAATAACTCAGAAACTCTAAAATTTGACAATTCCGAAAATTTCTGGAAAACTGAAAATTCAAAAAATACGTGTACACCAAACCTGAAAGCTTCCTCCTTCTCCTTTCCTTCTTATCTTCCTCTTTTCTTCTTCTTCTTCTTCTTCTTCTCTTCTTCTTTTCCTTCTTCTTTTTCTTCTTTCTCTCTCCTCTCCTCTCTTCTTTCTCTCTCGTTCTAGTTCTGTAATGTTTCTATTTCTGTGTTGTTTTGCTTCAATTTTGGTTTATGAAGCTTCACCGCTTCATCATGCGATGCTATATTTTTTTTAAAATTTTTGAGCCATCGCGACCGGTACCGCGAGCGGTGGTCGCGTCGCTTCGGTCGCGTTGCTCACTGGTTGAAATGTGCCACTTTTATCGTGAGCTGATCATCGCGATCTGTGGTCGCGATGACTGGTCGCGGTACTCACTGCCCCAAATCATCCTTTTCACCGCGAGCTGCTCATCGCGATCCCTAGTCGCGATGAGTGGTCGCGATGCCTACTGTCCAGATTTTCACCCTTTTCTTCGTGCATTATTTTCGACCGTTCAAATTGGTACATTTAATTACAATTTCCACCCCTCAAATCATAAAAATCATATTCACATATTCAAAATGAATTCAATCATACTTTTCATATGTATTCGAAATTAGGGATGTTACAGATTAGATGAATTCAAATATCCTAGCTCATCTTTCAATTTGGTTGTTTGACTTATTTTTATGTTTATGTATTTTCATCTTTAATTTTCTTCTTAGAAACCATTTTGATTTATTCAAATAGATATAGACTTGGTTAATTTTAGTACTCAATACCTAAATGTCCTTGTGGAGATGATAATTTACTTACACTTTATTACTTGTGCCGACCCCGTATACTTGCGGATACAAAAAGGTGTAACACACCTTGTATTTCATATTCGAATATTGAATAATATGAACAAAATGATATTTGAAAGTTAAGGAGAAAGTTGCATAATCAATTGAAGCGACATAATTGGTTGTTATTTCATTTTGAACTAATATCATAAAAAAAATCTATCAATAATATATTATATTTACAATTTTATAAAATAAAATAAAGTCCGAAATAGCATCAGACTTAGGTTTGGACTAGTTTAATAGTCCAACTCTTAGTCCGATGCAGTACCAAAGGTCAAGATTTAGTCCTAATCCAGACCAAGCTAGTCCGGTCCAGTCTAATCTCAGGACTTAGTTCAGTCCAAGTCAATCATGTCTGCCAAACGAGCCCTTAATAATTGTCTTATCTAGTCAATCTAACTTGACAACCAGTTTGGTGCTCTTTCATATGCACGCATATTCTTGGTTAGACACGGAAAAAAAAAAACCCAGACGCCTCTCTATATTCTCATCTCAATCTCTATTTACTTTCTTCACTCTCAAACACAACTTAACCAACACAATCGTAAACGTTGCCTTGTTATCACTCTAAGAGGAACATAGGCAGTGAAGAAAGCTTTGTACTACTTTGAAGGTTGATTAGGTATGAACTTGTACTGTGAGTTAAAGTTGTTGGATATTGAAATTAATATTTGGTTTTGGTGTTTATATAGGGTGTTTTTCTGTTCATGATATGCGTATATGTTTTTTTGGCACTTTGCACTATAGGAAAAGTATGTTACTTTCTAATGTTGGTTTGGACAAATATGGTTTTTGGGTTTGCTAAAATAAAACATGTTGATTTGTACCTGGTATTAATGGAGATTATTTTCGGTATTTTAGGTTTTTCGTAATTTGTAATTGGTTTAAGTTATTAAGGGTTTCAGTAACATATGTTCTTTTGTTTGCTGATTATTTGGGTTTGGGTTTTTTTTTTTTTTAGCTATATTAGTTTGATTTTTGAAGTTATTTTTTTTTGAGATGTTTATATTCATTACCTGTAACTTATGTTTTGATTTTTGTGTGTAGGCTCAAGTGATGGAGTGTTTTAATTTAACCTCATGAATTTCATGGGATGTTGAGTTGAGTTTCGAATTGCATACCCAAACAAGTACACAATGGAAAGTCTCAGAAATATAATGTGTACATGTTTGTTTATGGTATAATTCTAGACCCATTTGAGAGTTTCAAAGTAGAGGTTTGACTTTCATGGAGTAGGGAGTACAAACTTGTCAAGGATGACAATGAATGAATTACAACAAGTATTTAACATGTTCAAGACCAGAGATATTGAGACTATCAAGATGGACGTGTAGTTACTTCCTCTGGCATCTTTTATGCGTGTGGAATCCGGTGAACCCGAGCCACCAGTAGAAACATCTCTTTTATCCATTAATAGGGGTTCACGTTGATGAGAATATATTCAAAAGAGTTTGTGTTCATATAGAGTGATGAGGAAATGTTTTCAACTGAGGATGATGAAGATTACACACCATGTGATTACAATTTTAGAGAAACTGAAATAGAATCTATATCCAATGCGCAAGTTATTCACACAGACAATAGTGACAATGACTTTGAGGATGATCAATTGTGCAACAAATGAACGGGTTGGCATTCAGGTTACCATCTAATAGGAGAGTGAAGTTGCATGTTGGTAAACTCTTTAACAACTTACATCACTTCAGGAAGGTTATTCGACAATTTAATGTCCAAGAGGGTTTTGAATTATAGCACGTAAAAAATGAGTGAGACAGATTCACAGCTAGGTGTGCAGCAGTTAATTGCAGTTGCAGGATTCATGCAAGTCACATTGATGACCGAACAACTTTTATGATAAAGACAATGATAGGCACTGTTATGTTAAAGGGCATAAGAACCAAGAGGCCACAACCATGTGGATTGCTAACAAGTTCAAGTCTTTGATTGAACAAAACCCTGAGATCAAGCTAAATTTTTGGGACGAGAGATAAAAGGGATATATGGCCTCACACTGCCTACATACACACTTTATAGGGCGAAGAACAAAGTTCTTGCCAAGACTGAGAGGGAGAAATGTAAATCATGCAACTTGTTGTATAGGTAAATATCAATTATTACTTCTACTTTATTTGTTATATGCATTTATGAAAAAGGTGGATTCGTAACTATGGAAAACTTTGGAGGGAATAGGTTTAACAAAAAATAATGTAGAATAAAAAATATTAAACCTAAAATAAAAAATCAACACAGCGATTTTTTACGTGCAAACCTCAATAGGTAAAAACCACGGGACCAACATATAACCCAATCACATTAAACATTAAACATCGATTTCATATGTTATTATTTTATTTACAACTCACGCTGATTGATCACTTAATCACATTACTCTTGCTATAACCCAATCCTACCTACCCGTAGACCTTTTAGTAGTAAACCTTGCTGATGCTGCTCATATATTTCCTGTGCTGCAAGACTTCGCTATTCTTTTGTCATGTCAAAGAACTAAAACTCATATAGTTATTGAGATCAAATTTAGTTGCTCATTAATGAAATAAACAGTCAAATAAGAAGAAGCATGATCAAAGTGTAGGGAAAAAGAAAACACGCACAACAGAGGTTTTAAAATGTTTTCTTTTTACTTTAAAAACTTTTTTCAAGAATTGATTTGTACATATGTAAATAGGAACAAGATATTACCTTTGTTTCATTTCTTGATTAATTTGATCCCTTTTGTTGCCACCAAGTCTTCCGAGCTATGATCCGTGGTTTGACAACGCGTGTATGTGCACGTTATTGATATCAAGATGGAGATTGCAGACAAAGAAAGAAGACAATACCTTTGTCTCTTTACCTGGTCGGCCGTGAAGGGAGTTTTATAAAATATTTAATTATCATATAACGTGCAAAATTAGGTTTCAATAATTTTCTTTTAAAAACAGTTTTTCAACCAGGAACGAGTTCCTGTAGATACGCAGGAAAAGAATTCGTGAAACTAAATACCTTTTTCTTGATTTTCTTTTTCTGAATCTTCGATCTACCACCAGATTTTCCGAACTATGACCCGCGGTCTGACAACGTGTGTGTGGGTATGTCACGGCAAGAGATGGAGGTCACGAGAAAAATGCGCGGAGAACTTCTTCTCCCTATGGCCCGCCGCACCTGCAAGGAAAGGAGTTAGAAATTTTTTTTTTATTATTATTATTTCTTTTGTGGTGGCCGAACCCTCTTTTCTTTTTCACTTAATGTATTGTCAATTTTTCTAGTATTATAACCCTTATATACTAGGTCTTTAGGGTTTTAATTTTGACCAAGTCAAAATATGATTCTTAATCCTTTTTATTTTAGTCTCCCTAAAGACTTAAATAATTGACTATTAGTACTTCTAAAATAATCTAATTATTTTAATTCCATTGTCCTAATCATCTTTTAATCACGTGACCTTATATTTAATAAATAGAATTAATAACTAATAATTATTAATTTCTATTATTTTATTAAATATTTAATTAATTAAATAATCATATTATTTAATTTATTCTCTTTAAATCGTATTACTTTCGTAACACTATTAATTGGATCATCCAATTAATCTACCGTGATTCTCGTTAGCAAGGGGACCTAATGGACCTACAGTTTTGAGCTCCAATAATACTTAGTAATATTAATCAAAACTCTTTAATTAATATTTAATGATTATTAACCTGAGAATTATTCCACTAAAAACCTGAGGCTGCATTCTCAGAACTCTAGACGTGTTTATACAATCTGAAGCCTCAGCGTCCATTGATATAACTATTTACATATAGTGCGATCCTCCACAAGTAGTTTATAACTAGAGCTAGGTTATAAAGTCCGTTATACCTGTCTAAAAATATCTTTTCCTTTAAGTACCATTGATTCTCTAATGAACAATTAAATCCTATCTTCCTCATATAAGCATGAGAGATCTCATAATTGTTCAAGCCCCGAATCAATCCTTAAGAGAACTACTCATCTACTTCAATAAAAAAAAAGAGTAGATTCCACTTTTGTGTTCAAACCTTCTCAGCCATAAGTCAAACTGCAACCCCAAGATACGGAGGTATTAGTCGAGATTCAAATCGACCTCACTTATGATAAATCAAAGGCCATGATCCAACATGAAGGAGTCGATAAGACACTCAGGATTAAGATCACCTATAAATAGCCATCGTTTATCAATATATATATGAATCTCATTAACTAACGGATCTTGGTGAGAGATTCATATAAATCGTGGCCAAGTCTTATATGATCTCATCATATAAGATGCCCCCATTCTCATGTCAACTACAAGAGCGGTCTAGGATAAGACCACTGTACTATACAGAATGGACCGCAGCAGTAGATCAATCACAAACAAAGTACCCAACTTTGTTCGCTCTCTATGGACTCTTTAGATTGCATATCTCAAAATGAATCCTCTTTGTATATGACCTTTATATACTCATTATGAGATTACATCTTGCAATCTAGGATGTTCTTGCACAAGATAAATGTATTACTGAATATAAAACACTTATAAACTGGAATGATAAACTAAATAATTCTTATTAAGTCTTTAACCATTTACATTTACAAGCTTTAGGGCATAAATCCCAACAATCTCCCACTTGCACTAAAGCAGATGAGACATGTCTCGTAATCCTAGACCCTTTAGGTGACCTTCAAACACTTTAGCTGTCAAGGTATTCGTAAATGGATCAGTTAGGTTATCTTGTGACACAATCTTCGTCATGACCACGTTTCCTCGCCGCATTATCTGTCTGATGAGATAATATTTCCTCTCTATATGCTTCCCTCTTTTATGGCTTCTAGGTTCTTTGGAATTGGCCACAGCTCCACTATTATCATAATAAAGTGTCATGGGCCTATCCATATTTGGAACAACTTCTAGATCATTCAAGAACTTCCGGAGCCAAATAGCCTCTTTAGCTACTTCACAAGCTGCTACATACTTGGCTTCCATGGTGGAATCAGTAATGTAGGATTGCTTGATACTCCTCCATACTATGGCTCCACCACTAAGGGTTAATACTGACCCAGACATGGATTTCTTAGAATCCTTATCTGACTGAAAGTCAGAATCTATATAACCCAATGAAATCAAATCTGGATGGGAATATACAAGCATATAGTTTCTCGTTCTCTAAAAATACTTGAGAATATGCTTAACAACAACCCAATGATCTAATCCTGGGTTAGACTGATAACTACTGGCTATTCTCATTGCTAAGCAGATGTCAGGTCTCGTGCATAGCATAACATACATGAGATTACCTGCTGTGGACGCATAGAGAATCCGTCTCATATCCTCAATCTCTTGAGGTGTCTTAAGAAACTGTTCCTTAAACAAGTGAACTTTATTCATCGAAGGTAAACTACTTTTCTTGGAGTTCTACATCGAGAATTGCACAAGTATCTTGTCGATATACGATGCTTGAGACAGCGCTAACAGTTTGTTCTTGCGATCCTTAGAACATAACTTGCCTCTTCCAAATCTTTCATTTGGAATTGGTTAGCCAGCTAACCCTTTACCTCTGACAATGTTCCTACGTCATTCCAAATTAGTAGGATATCATCTACTTAAAGGACTAGGAAAAATACTTTCTTGTCAATGATCTGCTTGTATACACAAGGCTTATCAACGTTTTGCTCAAAGCCATATGTCTTGATCGCAGTATCAAACCTAATGTTCCAAGATCTAGATGCCTGCTTAAGTCCATAAATGGATCTTTGTAGCTTGCAAACCTTTTGCTCTTGATCTTAAGATACGAATCCCTCTAGTTGTATCATATAGATACTCTCGTTTAGATTGCCATTCAAGAATGCAATCTTGACGTCCATTTGCCAGATTTTATAATCGAAATAAGCAGCTATGGATAAAAGTATCATAATATACTTAAACATAGCTACTGGCGAGAAGGTTTCATCATAATTGATGCCTTCTTTCTGGGTGTCACCCTTAGCCACTAATCTTGCCTTAAAGGTCTATACCTTTCCGTCTACTCCTCTCTTACACTTATAGATCCACTTACAGCCTATGGGTTTTATCCTATCTGGTAAGTCTACAAGTTCCCAGACTGAGTTGGAGTACATGGACTCCATCTCGAGATTCATGGCTTTAAGCCATTCCTCTTTGTCAGAATCTTCCATTGCGTGTTTAAATGTCAATGGACCATCCACACTATCATAAAAAATGACACCTTGTGCCTCTCCAATGCTTAAGTAGCGATCAGGTTGTCGAACAACCCTCCCACTACGCCTAGGCGGTAGTGTATCCTAACTAGGAATCATCTGACTCTCAGATGTTTGTGGAATAATAACATCATCAACAACCCTTGTTGACTGAGCATTTATCAAACTAGGTTTTAGCTCTTTTAACACAATCTTACTTCGAGGTTTATGGTTACTCATATAATCCTCCTCAAGAAACGTTTATAATCTATAAAAATCTGACAAGGGTCCTATATAAGTAATGCCTCCAGATCTTTAGAGCAAATACTACTGCTGCGAATTCAAGATCATGGGTCGGGTAATTCTGCTCATGTTTCTTCAATTACCTAGAAGCGTAAGCAATAACTCTATCATTCTGCATCAAATTACAACTAGATTCGCTAGAAACTCCTTGTCATCAATTACTACTGTATTGTCCTTGATTACTCTTTCAGCTAACACTGAATCTCTCGTGGGGACGGAACTATCATACAGCCATCTATGGACAATTGTGTGTGCTCGACCTCTCAAGCCCCCTGTGCATCATGTACTGAAGCCTCTAGATCGGCTCCCTTGGGACGTTCCCTGCGACCTCGTCCAGACATTATGTTGTGACTTTCACAAAAATTAAAAGTATTTAACACTTGTAAAATTTCTTAAATCGTATGCATGGAAAACAATTAAAAATTTTATGAGTTGCCCTAACCACAAACAATGTATAAACACATCATAAAATCACATTTAGAATAGGCAACCTTAATTTTCAAAACATTTGCTCTGATACCAACTTGACAGGCCCCTAACCTACTATCTTACGTTAGGCGGCCTGCCGGCAACTCCACGGTAACTTCCCAGTCGAGGCTTGCCTCGCTGAAAGTCTTTAGTGAAGCTAAGCCGTTACTGATCTTGTAAATCTGAGTAAATTTTTTTTTATATACAAAACTACTGTATTAAAATTTTGGCAGCATGACGACTGCATTTTTGGATAATTCCCATTACCTATAAAATAGTTTAAAAACACTTCAAAATATCAAATACTTTCTCCACTACCCATAGGACTTCAGGTCTATCATAAAAAAATACAACACAACTCAATCATAAATTTCAAAGTAAGTGAAAGTGGGCAAATCCAATTTTAAATAAAATATTCGTGTACTAAATAAACTATACTTAAGGTATTTTTCAAAATATAATTTTACATGAGTCTTGCAAATAAACATAATACATATTTCTAAAATAGTCACAGCAATGTCTGACTAGTCTTGCTGGTTCTGGGAGTTCCTGCAACATCTGTACCTGTACCTGGGAGGTTGGTTTATAAAACATAAAAATATAATGAGCTAAACAAGCTCAGTGAGTGTTATAGTTTCTAAACAATTTAATTTTTCTAATTAAAACCTCCCTGATTTTTTGAAAACCATACTGAAATGCATAATAATAAAACCTTTCCTGTTTTCATGAAAACTGTACTGAAATGAATAATCATAAGACTTTTTCCTATTTTCTGAAATATACTGAAATAAGTAATAATAATATTTTTTCTATTTTCTGAAACAATGTACTGAAATTTATTTCCTGAAAACTGTACTGAAATCTATTATATGAAAACTATACTAAAATCTGTACTGAAATCAATTTCCTGAAAGCAATATACTAAAATCCATAATAATGAAACTTTTTCTGCTTACTGAAAATAGTACTGAGATACATAGCATAATAATAAATCTTTTTTTGTTTTCTTGGAAATTGTACTCAGTGGTGGTTATAAAATCATCAAAAATATTACTACTGAAAATCACAAACCACTGATGGCCTTTTCCTGAGAATACCCTAAATAAGGTACAAGGAACCTTGGTTTGCATCGTACTGGTACTGTGGAGTGGAGGCCTGGACCTTAGCCTATTCTGACTCGTCACCCGGCCTCAGCCAAGCCCACTCAATAGATAAACTGATTTACGTACCGGAATTTCTACATCACCACGTAAAAGCCAGCGCTAACTCAATATATACCCCGAACGTGCAGAGGGCGACACACTGACATGACACACTAAGCTCAATTGTCTCCTTGGCAATATTTATGGTTAGCATAATACCCAAACCAAACCTGTCATGCACGTTCAGGATACCTCTGATCGGTTAATCCTGAATACTGAATACTAGGGATTCATTATAGGCCAAAACAAATCTTGAAATATTTAGTTTATTTTCATTTTAAAAAATCATGGTTATATTTAGAGAATAAAATTATAACTTTTCATGAATTTACATAAAACATGTTAGGGAAATGAAATATACTTTGCATAAATTAAGTTGAACACTCACTTAAAACAATTCTTAAAATAAAATACACTTTACTTAAAAATACTTTAAACACTCACTTGAATAAAATGATAACTTTCTATGAATTTACATAAAACATAGTATGAACATAAAATGTACATTTCATAAAATAGTTTTACACTCACCTTTTCGTTACTAACTTTCCGAGCTCCACTCTGATTTTCCTACACATTTTCACATTCTCCTTTTTAGAAAATACCATACTCAAACTCATTCACACAATCACTTGCACAAGAGCAATTAAAATCATCCAAACCACTTAAAACAATTTCCTAATTCCGAGGGCATTGTTTTGGTCACAACTTGACCATTTTATTTCCGATCCTTTTCCTTCAAGTGCCTACATTTAAGTATGATGTTTAGGCACATTCTTAGGCATAAAATTAACCCAATTACATCACATATTATTTCAACCCTTCACAACAACCCATGTCATAATTTTCTTTCAACACATAACACTTTCTTCTTCTCTTTTCAATTTCTATCACTTCCTCCCACTTAACCACACTTGAATAACCATTACTACACATTAACATGAAGAAAACTTTAACTCAAGCATCACACACATGGCTGCCCAAAACTTCATCATGCACTCCCAAACATTTTCTTTCAATTTTATAACATAAATTGCTTAAAAATTACATCAATTTCTATACTAGTGCCTTAGCATGCATAGATTGAAATGTTCAAGCAAAAATCACACCAAACCCTAGCTTGATCACATACTAATCTTTATCAACTTAACATACATGAGTTTCCCTTGCTTAGTAACATCAAATTCAACATCGTCCAAACACCAAGAGTTTATTTCACAATTCACAAAATTAGTGCACTTACAACTTGATTTTACTTGATATAGTTGAATCTTGCTTCTAGGCTTGTAAAGGAGGCTTGTATAACCTTGAGAACCCTTGAGAATGGCTTGGAAAGTGCCTTGGATCTCTTCCCCTTCTTCTTCTCCCTTGGCCGAATTTCCTCTCCCTTTAGTTTTCTCCTTGGCCAATTTTCTTCCTCTCCTTTCTCTCTTGAATTCTTTTAATTTGTTTCATGACTTGTTTTTTATATAGCCTTTAATTTTTCTTAACTTTTACCCTTAAACTATCTTAGAATTTACAAGAGTGCCATTGGTTAGGGATGATGAAATTTGATTGGTTAATCTCTAATGGAACTCTAATGGCTAGTTGATTTTTAACTAGTTCCATAAAAATCCACTTACTTTTTCCACAAAAATCCATCTACTTTTAAAACACCAATCAATTTAATCCATCTTAAATTACTTTTCCATCAACCAATCAAATTACACCATCTCATTTAAAACACCAATTAAATTATTTAATTTCCCAAAAATACCCTTAGTACTCCAAATTTATGGAAATCCTTCCTAGGTCTTACGAAACTTATAATTGGATTTCTTATACACTTTACGGAGCCTTACTAACCATCCGAAACTATTCCGAACATTTTATATATCCTTTAATACCCATCCGGACGCATTTTGTAACTTTTTCGGGTCTCCGAACTCTTTTTCGAAAACCTCTGGATCTGTCGAGTAAATTTCTTTAGAGCACCGTTAATACTTCTAACATTCAATTTACTCATAATAAGGGTATATTTATTCACACGTGTACCGTACAATAGATTCTGGGAAAATATATTACGATACATATACGTGTACAGTACAAACTATCGGGAAGGTGTATTACATACTATGAGTGAGGTCGATGTGAGTCTTGACCAATACCTCCGTGCCTTGGAGTTGCGGTTTGACTTGTGGCTGAGAAGGTTTGAATACAATAGTGGAATCCACTCCTTCTTGATTAAAGTAATTGAGTACTTCCCTTAAGGGTTGATTCAGGACTTGGACAATTATGAGGCCTCTCACTCTTCCGTGAGGAAGACATGATTTAATTGTTCATTATAAAATCAACGGTGCTTAAAGGAAAAAAATATTTCTAGAGGGGTATAATGGATTTTATGACCCAGTTCTAGTCATGAACTACTTGTGAAGGATCACACTATATGTAAATAGTTATATTAATGGACGCTGAGACTTTAGATTGTATAAACACATCAACAGTTCTGAGAGTGCAGTCTCGGATTTTTAGTGGAATAACAGCAAGGTAAATAATTGTGAAATATTAATTAAAGAGTTTTAATTAATAATACTAAGTATTATTGGAGCTCAAAACTGTGGGTCCATTAGGTCCCCTTGCTAGCTCTTATGGTTGTTGGTAACGAGGGTCACGGTAGATTAATTGAATGGTCCAATTAATAGTGTTATGAAAGCAATACGATTTAATTAAAAGACAATAATTAAATAATGTAATTATTTAATTAATTAAATATTTAATAAAATAATAGAAATTAATAATTATAAATTATGAATTCTATTTATTAAATAGGAGGTTGCGGAATCAAACTGTGACAGGGACAAAGGAACTAAAATAATAGGATTATTTTAATAGTCCCAAAGATTACAGGTTCAAATCCTTAGGGAGACTAAAATAAAATAGGATTTAGAATCCTATTTGACCTGGTCAAACTAAAACCCTAAAGAGCTAGTATATAAGAGTTATATGTCTAGAAAAATTGACCTAACCAATACAGAAAAAGAAAAGAGAGTTAGGCCAAGGCAAAAAAAGAGAAAAGAAAAAAAAATTTCCAACTCTTCCCTTTCTTGCAGGATTCGGCTAGCCCTAAGGAGAAGAGATTTTCTATCAGTTCTTTTCCTGTGACCTCCATCTCTTGCCGTGACGTGTCCACACATGCATTGTCAGACCGCGTGTCATAGCTCGAAAGATCTGGTGGTAGATCGAAGATTTAGAAAAAACGAAAATCAAGAAAAAGGTATGTAGTTTCACAAATCTTTTTTTGCGTATATACAAGAACTAGTTCCTGGTTGAAAAAATTATTTTTCAAACAAAGAAAATATTTGAAATCTTATTCCGCAAGTTATATGATAATCAAATTTTTTCTAAAACTCCCTTCAATTGGTATCAGAGCCTTTGGTTCTAATTTTATGTATATACGTAAAAGAAAAAGAAAAACTACATTTTTCTTATTTCTTATTTTTTCTTTTTTGATTCTTAATCTATGATATATTATTGTGTAGGCACGAATCTAGATTGTATGATTTATTTTAATTGTTATATAATTTGATTGTATAATGTTTAAAAGCATAATTGGTCGTTAAATATATAGTGAATGAGTTATAGGTTTGTTTTAATTTTTGGGCCAATAGTGTAAGGGAAAGTTTTTTTTTTTCTCTACTATATTTTTTCTTTGTTATTCTTGTAATCGATCTGCCCTACGAAGAGTTGAAGAAGCGGATGATGCGAAGAAGAAACGAAAAAAAAGGAGGCTGTTTGACAGCCCTGCGGACAGCTGCGCACATCAATGCACAAGCGGCTGCTGCTGCTGCCCCTGTTTTTGGGCTGTTTCCCAATTTTTCCTGGGACAATTTTTTGCAAGTTTTCTAGAAAATTATTATTCAATATTTTTTGAAAAAATTGCAGAAGTTGGAGTGAAAAATTGTGGGCAAAAAGACCTACGAGCGCGTGCGAGCAGCAACGTGGCTGGCAGCCGTACTTTCACATGCGTTAGGATTGTTTAGGGCTTCGTCTTGACCTAGAGTACGTGTTAAGGTAAAACGAATACAAGAATAATTCAACTCGGAGAAGAACTCTTGAAGGCCAAGGTATACCTTGCGAATACAATTGTAATTAGAGTTGTTTAAGTTAGATAACCTATGTCACTCGGTCAATTACATATGCTTTAATTTATTTTTATGTGATGTTTATATGGATTTAAAGTATTGTCATACATTTGAATGTCATCTAGATTAGGTGTGCCAACACATGCATAAATAATATGTCATGCATAATTGTCATATTATATTGTTTTATTTTTAATGAGATTAAAATAGGAAACAATTTCATAAAATAGTAATTAAATAATAAATTTAGTTTTTAGATGTAAAAACTTGGTAATATCCATTAATTAACTAATCAACCAATTAAAGCGTTTAATTAAAATGATTGGTTAGGTTCTTATAATTAATTAAGTTTAATTAGATTAATATTTTAATTAAAGAAACGAATAATGAGATTAGTTTTTAGGAATAAAAACTTGGTAAATCTCATTAATAACTAATTTAAATATTAAAGTGTTTAATTAAATTAGTTAGGTCCATTTAAATGTTAGGTTTTAATTTGATTAAACACCAAAGACATAATTGGACCAAATAATGTGATTTAGTGTTAAATAGTTAAAACTTGGTAATTTCACAAATAATTTCTAGTTTATTTAAATAGCTTATGTAAATTATAAATTGAATACTAAATTATTTTTTAAATGTTAAAATGGAATAATTTATTAAAACTAGTAAACTTAGATTTTATATTAGCCATAGAATCTAAGTAAAGACTAGAAACATGGAGTTTTAGAAACTCTTAGTTTATAGAAAATCCTATACTACCAATAGTAAGTGGGAGAGGGATATATGACACTATATCCTGCAATCTCTATAGTTAGTTCAACACCATGAGACTTGAGTGGCACCTCGTGACGACTTTGTTTTCGTCCTCCCTAAGGAGGGTGTCTATGACAGTCAATACCAAGGTTGACTTCCTAACGGATAGCTTTTCATAATGTATTTGGGACTGACCTAGCTTAACTAGGCACTCTCAAGTTAAGTTCATGAATTCTGAAATAATGGGTCACACTTATAAAGGACTTAATTAAGTTGTTGATTTATTGTCCTGACTAAACTAAAGCGATGGTTGGGTAATATAAGAATAAAGAGTTATTTGTGTATTATCTGATTGAGAATGTCTCGATCTAATATGCATAGCTTAACTAGGCACTTACTTGTGGGATGTTGGATTATCATGGCATAGCAACTACTTTTTAGGGATTATTTAGTTCATTAAAATTTATGCTCATACATCATTTTTAATTTTATGACGAACATACAACATTAAATGAATGAATGAATAAATGATATTAATTTAGATTTATGTCTTTAATTTTCAGTAATGTCTTCTGTTTTAATTTCCATCCTTACAAACGAAAAATTAACCGGGGATAACTATACCAAATGGAAACATAACATAAATGCAATCATGGTCTGCAAAGACGTTAAATTTGTACTCACGGAGGAATGTCCCCCGCAACCCGCTCCTAATGCGCCCAGGCTCGTTAAAGAAGCCTACGAGAAGTGGGTTTTGGCTAATGAAAAAGCCCATACTTTTTTGCTGGCCGGCATGATCGAGGTGCTTATGACGAAGCACGAGTTAATGACTTCTGCATTTGAGATAATGGAGTCATTGCAGGCCATGTTTGGACAACCTTTTAAGCAAAAGCGACACGAAGCTGTTCGTTTCGCCATGCTCAACTTTATGAAGGAGGGTACATCTGTTAGGGAACATGTCCTTAAGATGATGTCCTATGTCAACACTGCTAAAGTCAATGGTATGATTATTGACGAGGCTTCCCAAGTGAGCATGATTATGACGACTCTTCCGAAGAGTTTTAATCAGTTCAGAAGCAATTATGAGATGAACAAGTTGAAGTTCATGCTCACCCAATTGCTGAATGAGCTCGCTACTTATTAATCGATGAAAAGGAACCATAAGGGCAAGACCGGTGAAGCAAACGTTGTTGATCCATCTTCTTCAGGTTCAAAGAAGAGGAAGAGGTCTGCTAGGAAAGCTAAGGCATAGCCGAACAAGAAGCCCGCTTCAAAGAAGAAACAGAGCACTAAGCCCAAAGCTGACAAGTCAAAAGGAAAGTGTTTCCATTGTGATAAGGTTGGCCATTTGAAGAGGAGCTGTCCAAAGTTAACTCGAGGAGCTCACAGCCAAGAAGAAAGAGAAAGGTAAATCTGATTTACTCATCCTTGAATCTTGTTTAGTGGAAGATAACTCTTCACCTTGGATAGTTGATTCATGGGCCACTAATCATGTTTGTTCTTCTTTATAGTGGACCGAAGATTGGCAAAAGCTGGAGGAGAGGTCATTCACTATGCATATAGGATCGGGGGACGTCGTCTCAGCTAGAGCAGTGGGAGTAGTTAGACTCCAGTTTAATAATAATTTTCTTTCGTGGGACAATGTTTATTTCATTCTTGGATTTACTAGGAATTTAATTTCTATTTCCAGATTGCTTGAACGTTTATATTCAATTTCTTTTAATAATAAGTCAGTTATTGTTTCGAGAAATGGTTTGAATATATGTTCTGGTCCGATTGAAAATAATTTGTATGTTATAAGACCGTTAATTCATACAACACTGCTTAATAATGATTTGTTTAAAGTTGAAAAACCTAAAATAAAACGACAAAAGAATTTTCAAGATGATGACACGTATCTGTGGATTCTAAGACTTGAACATATAAACTTTGATAGGATAAACAGACTAGTTAAAAGTGGATCTTTAAGTCAGTTAAAGATCGGCACCTTACCTTTGTGTGAATCTTGTCTGGAGGGTAAAATGACCAAGAGACCTTTTATAGGAAAAGGTGTTAGAGCCACACAACCACTAGACCTCATACACTCAGACGTCTATGGACTTATGATTGTTAGAGCTGGAGGGAGTTATAAGTATTATGTCACATTTATTGATGATCACTCTAGATACGGGTATATTTACCTAATGCAACGTACGTTGGAAACTTTTGAAAGGTTTAAAGAATTTCAAGCTAAAGTTGAAAATCAATTAGGCCAACCAATCAAATCTCTACGATCGGATCGTGGGGGTAAGTATCTTGACCAAGAGTTTGAAGACTACATGGTTGAGCATGGGATCGTATCCCAACTCACGGCTCAAGGTACACCACAATAGAATGGTCTTGTAAAGAGGAGAAATAGGACTCTGATGGAAATGGTGAGATCTATGATTAGTTTCTCAGCATCACTAAATTCCTTTTAGGGATATACACTATAAACAGCGGCTTACATACTGAATGTAGTTCCATCCAAGTCTGTTCCTAAGACTCTCCTAGAGTTGTGGAGTAGTCGTAAAGCTAATTTGCGACATTTTCGCATATGGGGGTGTCCAGTTATTACCCCTTTTATGTAACTGCAAGTATACGGGGTCGGCACAAGTAATATAGAACGTGAGTTTAAATTATCGTTCCCACAATGACGATTAAAAGCTAAGTACAGAAAATAACTAAGACGATTAAAAGCTAAGTACAGAAAATAACTAAGTCTAATGCTATCTAAAATATGAAATCAATGATTGTAAAACTGTAGCTTGCGACCTAAGCAAACTATAAAACTAGAAAATATCTAGGTTTTATATCAAGGAGAAAGGAACTAGGGAATCCGATTTCGCTAACTAATCCTAATGATGTAGATAACTCTATAGGGATGTTCAAGCTAAAGGTTGATGATTATGTTATATGGCTATCCGAAATCCTCTCTCAAGGCAAATCGAACCTATTCAACATACACTAACATCCTATCTCTCGATGAATGTCAAGATATATGGGAATGCAATAAACATAGAAACATATCAGATCACATAGATATTGAAAACAGGTGATCAGGCAATAATCAATCAATTAAGCATTAAAGAGACACTCAACCAAATAACTCAAATCATCCAAACATCTATTAATCTTAATCAAAAGTCATAGCAAGTTCCATCATCATCCCTAGTACAGAAAATTAATTCATGACTAGAAAATAAAAATACATAAGATTCATCAAGAACATCATAAAAAAACAGGCTTAAGGAAAGAATGGTGAAAAAAGAACTCTCAACGGCTGAACTATCATCTGAAACCGTCTCGGCTGAGATTCTTCGTACACAAGTCCGATTCCTTTGAGCAATTGAAGTTGTTTAGAGAATCGATCCGATGGCTAGTCTCCTAGGCCCTCTTCTCTATTATTCTTTCTTCTTTCTCTCTCTCTAATTCTGTTTTCTGAAAAGTCCTGGACCATCCCTCCACAAATCAAGTTTTTTCCTTCATATAAGGTCGGCTAAGGTTCCTATAAATTGTCTCTCGCGACTTGGCAACTCGCGAGCCAAGTCGCAAGTTAAGTCGTGTGAAGCTCGGTCTATCCTAGGAAATAAGCCCTCGCGACTTGGACAACTCGCAAGCGAGTCACGAGCCAAGTTGCGTGTGCCTCGGTCTGCCTGAAGTTTAATAGCCTTCGTGACTTGGACAACTTGCAAGAAGGTCGCGAGCCAAGTCGCGTGTTTCTCTGTCTTTTGGTCTGATCTTTGCCTTCGCGACTTGGCAACTAGTGTGTAAGTGGCGAGTCCAAGTCGCGAGTTTCTCTGTCTGGTCTATGAAGGATTTTGCTCAAATGGCTGGTACTTGCACGATTTTGGCTGAAATCACTCGAACTCTTCGAGAGAACCTAACAACCTGCACACTTAAAGAAGCCATCAAAAATATCCCATAATCGCCCGAAAACGAACAAAAGCACGGACATACGAGGCTCCATTTCTGGCAGGAAATGGTGCTAACACCAGTATATGTGCTGAAGAACAAAAGTGGAAAGCTGGAACCTCGTTCATAGGTGTGCCTATTTATAGGGTACTCAAAGGAAAATCGAGGTGGATTCTTTTATAATCCACAAGAAAACAAAGTGATTGTATCGACAAACGCAACGTTTCTTGAGAAAGACTATATAAGCAATCATAAACCTCGAAATAAGATTGTGTTAAAGGAGCCAGAACCTGGTTCGAGTAGCGCTCAGTCAACAAGGGTTGTTGATGATGTTATTATTCCATAAACATCTGAGAGTCAGATGATTCCTAGTCAGGATATACTATCGCCTAGGCATAGTGGGAGGATTGTTCGACAACCTGATCGCTACTTAGGCATTGGAGAGGCACAAAGTGTTGTTTATGATGATAGTATAGATGATCCATTGACATTTAGATATGCAATGGAAGATTCTGACAAAGAGGAATGGCTTAAAGTCATGAATCTCGAGATGGAGTCTATGTACTCCAACTCAGTCTGGGAACTTGTAGGCTTACTTGATGGGATAAAACTCATAGGCTGTAAGTGGAACTACCAGCGTAAGAGAGGAGTAGATGGGAAGATATAAACCTTCAAGGTAAGGCTAGTGGCTAAGGGTTACACCTAGAAGGAAGGCATCAACTATGATGAAACCTTCTCGCCAGTAGCTATGTTCAAGTTTATTAGAATACTCTTATCCATAACTGCCTATTTCGATTATGAAATTTGGCAAATGAACGTCAAGACTGCACTCTTGAATGGCAATCTAGGTGAGAGCATCTACATGATGCAACCAGAGGGATTTGTATCCCAAGATCAAGAGCAAAAGGTTTGCAAGATGTAAAGGTCTATTTATGAACTTAAGCAAGCATCTAGCTCTTGAACATTATATTTGATACTGCGATCAAGACCTATGGCTTTGAGCAGAACATTGATGAGCCTTGTGTATACAAGCGCATCATTGATAAGAAAGTAGTTTTCCTGGTCCTTTACTTAGATCATAACCTACTAATTGGGAATGACGTAGGGACATTATCATAAGTGAAGGGTTGGCTTGCTAACCAATTCTAAATGAAAAATTTAGGAGAGGCAAGTTATGTTCTAGAGATCCAATTAACAAGGGATCGTAAGAACAAACTATTAGCGTTGTCTTAGGCATCGTATATCGATAAGATACTTGTGTGATTCTCGATGCAGAACTCTACGAAAGGTAGTCTACCTTTGAGGCATGGAGTTCACCTGTCTAAGGAACAATGTCCTAAGACACCTCAAGAAATTGAGGATATGAGATGGATTCCATTTGCATCAGCAGTAGGTTGTCTTATGTATGCTATGCTATGCATGAGACCCGACATCTGCTTTACAGTGGGAATAACCAGTAGATATTAGTCCAACCCAAGATTGGATTATTGGGTTGATGTTAAGCACATTCTCAAGTATCTTCAGAGAATGAGATACTATATGCTAGTGTATTCCCATTGGGATTTGATTCCATTGGGATATACAGATTCAATTAGACAAGAATTCAATGAAATCCACGTCTGGGTCAGTATTCACCCTTGGTGGTGGAGCTATAGCATGGAGGAGTATTAAGCAATCTTGCATTACTAATTCCACCATGGAAGTCGAGTATGTAACAAGTAAGGAGGCTGTTTGGCTTCAGAAGTTCTTAAATGATCTGGAAGTTGTTCCAGATGTGGATAGGCCCATGATACTTTATTGTGATAATAGTGGAGATGTGGCAAATTCCAAATAACCAAGAAGCCATAAAAGAGGGAAGCATATAGAAAGGAAATATTGACACGCCTTTTTGTACCCGCAAATATACGGGGTTGGCACAAGTAATAAAATGATGAGTATATTATTGTCTCCACAGGGATATTTAGGCTTTGAGTACTAAAAATAACTAAGTCTACTTCTATTTGGATAATTGAAAGGTTTAAAATGAGAAAACGAAAGATAAAACTAACAAAAATAAAACGTAAAAGTAATAACCAAATTGAGAGATGAGTTAGGGTATTTGAATTCACCTAATCCATCTAATTGAATTTCATGAAAGCAAATTGTTGTAGTTTAATTATTTATGTTGATGATCGTGTTTATCTAAATTATCCAAAGTCCCCTCTCGAGGTAAATCGGACCTATTTCACACACACTAATATCCTATCTCTCGATGGTATAGCCAAGTGCATGAAAATGCATTAGTCACAATAAACACCCTATGTGATCACACAAGCACATTAGTATATCTCTATCTAATTTTACTTGTTGTGGACATTACATCGAGCACGTTGTGGGCGTCTCCTCTAGGTACATAACACACAACCAATTTATCATCTAAATGTAGGCCTTCACATTCAAAAGCATTAAGCGCAATAATACCACTCAACAACATAATAATCAACCACAACAAATTAAACAATCAATTCATTCAATCATCATAGAATAAGATCCATCAAAAACCTAACTTATAAATTTAGTTCATAATCAAAGATTTACAACTAAACATGTTTTCCAATTAATAAAGAGAGTTACAAGCATGAAAATAAGGAAGGAAAGGGATAGAAAAACTCTAGGTGTGATGAACTTTCGTCCTCCGCTTCATTGTGAATTTGTCTAGCTTTCACTTTCTCCAAATCCAAGCTTGATGGTAAGATTTTGGCTCAAGGATTGAATCCAATCCCTCTTGGTTTCAAGATGATCTTCTTCTCCCCTCTTTGCCTCTTCTCTTCTCTCTTGGTCTCCTCTTGGTCCTCTCCTTAGAGCCCTAGCCAAATCCCCTCTCTTTAGAGCCCCTTTTCTGCTTATAGGCATTGGAAATAAGGTTTCTCGCGTCGCCATCGCGACTGTGTCTCGCTACAGCTGGTCGCGACGCTGTGGTCGCGGTGCTCACTGCCAAAAAATTGAAGTTTCATCTCGACCGGAGTGTCGCGACTTGCGGTCGCGGTGCTCACTGGTCCAAATTTCAAGATTGCGCACTGTTACAAAAATGACCATAACTTCTTCTAGAAAACTCCAAATCACAAACCGTAAAATGCATTGGAACGTAGACATCTATATCTTTCCATACATATAAAGCTCGAAACCCAGTTCATCCTCTAGAATTTATGACGGCCTCCAAAACATGACTCGTGACTTAACTCTCGACATGAAAGTCGTGAGTCTGCGCATTGTTGTGAAAATGAGCATAACTTCCTCTAGAAAATGCGGAATCACAAACCGTAAAATTTTCCGGAAAGTAGACATCGTGACCTTTCCAGAAATATAAGGCTCTCAATCTAGTTCATCTTGTAGAATTTATGGAAGCCTCCAAAAACTGACAGCTGTGCACTCCCAAATCTTTAATTTAATCCACCAAGGCTCTTCAATTACACACAAAACCTTATTACCTGTACACTAGATAAAAACATTAAAAACAACCGATAATTACTCGAGACGGAACAAAAGTAGGTAAAGATAGATATAAATGGAGGCCCATTTTTGATCAAGAAATGAAGCCATCAAATATCATCTCATCAGCGAGATAGTGCAGCGAGGAGACGTGGCTGTGACGAATTATCATTCAAGTTTATAAGTGTTTTATATTCAATAGTACATTCATATTGTGCAAGAACATCCTAGATTGCAAGATGTAATTGCTAAATGAGTATATGAAGGTCATATATAGATAGGATTCATTTTGAGATATGCAATCTAAAGAGTCCGTAAAGAGCAAACAAAGCTGGGTACTTTGTTTGTAATTGATCTATTGTTGCAGTCCATTCTGTTTAGTATGGTGGTCTTATCTTGGACTGCTCTTGTAGTTGACATTAGAATGGAGGCACCTTGTATGATGAGATCATATAAGACTGAGCCACAATTTATATGAATCTCTCACCAAAATTCGTTAGTAGATGAGATTCATATATATCGATAAACGATAGCTATTTATAGGTGATCTTAATCTTAAGTGTCTTATCGACTCCTTTAGGTTGGATCGTGGCTTTTGATTTACCACGAGTGAAGTCGATGTGAATCTCGACCAATACCTCTGTATCTTGGAGTTGCGGTTTGATTTGTGGCTGGGATGGTTTGAACACAATAGTGGAATTCACTATTTCTTGATTAAAGTAGATGAGTAGTTCCCTTAAGGGTTGATTCAAGGTTTGGACAATTATGAGGCATCTTCTTCTTCCGTGAGAAAGACAGGATTTAACTGTTCATTATAGAATCAACGGTGCTTAAAGGAAAAGATATTTCTAGAGGGGTATAACAGACTTTATGACCTAGTTCTAGTTATGAACTGCTTGTGGAGGATCACACTATATGTAAATAGTTAAACACGTCTATGTAGTAGCCAAAATCTGTCAAAACCCAAAAACAAGCAATGATCCAGCCTAGAAGCCCAAAAGTGTATCACAAGACCAGGCCCAGAGCAAAAAATGGTCAAACTACATAGAAGATGTCGCACGATGACCCAAGTATGATCGCTACACGATGGTTGTACGACATACAATCAACACTCCACACACCAATCTAAGAAGCAACAAGGGAATGAATCCATAACGTCGCATGACATGGTATCTTTCCATCTCGAGTCGACATTCAACCAACGACATATGAATCGTAGAATCAGGGTAAATGTCAAAACAACATGTCGTACGACATGGAACCTCCTTGGTTCATTGGGAGACCAAATGATGATCTACTTTAAAGACGGTCCTACAAAACCATAATTAAAAACTAAACGGCTAAATCACAGAAAGGATCCATAAACTTCCTTGATTGGAGGCAACAAAGGAGGCAATGATGAAATCCCTCAACGGGCGGAAACATCACCCCCCTATAAATGAAGGATAGTTCTCCAAAGCGAGGAGGACCGAAAAACTTAGATCCTAGAGCTATCAATATTCAGACAACATTCTTCGGCCATTGTTCATTATCTCCGATCACCTTCCGATTGTAGCCCGATTATCCGATCTCACATCTCCTTCAATCAGAAAGATCTCAACCACCAAGTTAACAGGAAGTATTACTGACACGCTCCCAAGTGTAGGATGTGTCGAAGTAATAATATTTCCGTGAGTACGGAGTTGAATCCACAAGGAAGTGGTGGTACTAATTCTAAAAATAGGGATTATACTAAAGCGGTAAAATAAATCAAGTTGTTTTGGGTTTTTGTTTTATAACTAAATTAACTAACTAAAACGATAAAATAAAGCGAGACGGATTAAATGGAAGATAATGATAGGTGGTCACACGGTTCTAATTTCGAATAAGGAAATATATTGACTATTATGAAGCACGTTATTAACATGATAAGATTTCTTCAACTAAGGCCACACCACATTATATTGCTCCCGCAATGGTATGGTATGTGAATTCAATTAAATACACCTATTGGTCCAAGAGTGCAATTAATTGAAAACCATAGTTAATCTAATACAAAGGTTAATTAAGTAATTTCTTATCGAAACTAACCTAGTAATGATTCTTGAGTCAATTAAGCTCTATTGCAATTTCAATGATTTCTAATATAATATTATAATAAATATTAAATCGATTCTCATCAAAGAGCATGCAATCTACTTTTGCAATAGCAAAACACAAGAATTGAACACAAAATAATAATATAAAATACGCTCAAAATCAATATCATGTATTATAATAAATATCAAATCGGTTCTCATCAAAGAGCATGCAATCTACTTTCGCAATTGCAAAACACAAGAATTGAACACAAATTAATAATATAAAATACGCTCAAAATCAATATCATGAAATAATATACAAAATATATTCATAATCAATAAAATCCAAATTCGTTCATGGTTCCTAAAACCACATAACAACAAAACTAGCTACTCATATAATCGAAATAACAAAAAGATAGGAAAAGGGATATGATACAACCCATTTGGAGACGTGTAGAGTCGAAATCGGCTTTGGTCCGGCTGAGACTTCTCATCCGCAAATCTTCGTCTTCTCTTGATGAACAATCGATGTAATTCGTAAAACTAATCTTGTGTTAAGTGTTTGGTGATGATGGTTGGTGTTTTGAAAGGTAAAGAATGGTGAAAATTGGCCCTAAGCCGCAGTTAAGAGCTGCTGGAACGAACCCAGACGAACTCTCTCTCTTCGATCTTCTTCCTCTCTGTTTGATATCCCTTTTGATTCACAAATGGGGGCTCTTTATAGCAGATGGCATGTTACTGTTCATAATTACTGTTCACGCGTATACGGCACCGCTATTTTGACTGTTGACTGCGGCGCCCGCCATTTTTACTGTTTACGTATATAACACTATTCATGTATAAAGTACTGTTCATCATGTACTATTTGCGTGTACGGTACTATTCACAGCCAATTTTGCCTCGACTCATCGTGTATTCGCATTAATTCACGGGGCTTACCGAATAGCTGCACATACTCAGAAAATACATCAAACGTACCAAAAATACTCAAAAATACAATCAAAAGAAACGATCCAAGGGTAGTTGATGCGTCGTTTTGTACCCGCAAGTATACGGGGTCGGCACAAGTAATAAAATGATGAGTAAATTATCGTCTCCACAGGGATATTTAGGCGTTGAGTACTAAAATTAACCAAGCCTATTTCTATTTGGATAATCGAAAGGTTTAAAAGGATAAAAATATAAAAACATGAAAATAAAGCAAGCAACCAATATGAGAGATTAGTTAGGGTATTTGAATTCACCTAATCCATCCGATTGAATTTCATGAGAGCACATTGTTGAGGTTTAACTATGCATGATGATGACCGTGTTCATCTAATTTATCCAAAGTCCCCTCTCGAGGTAAATCGGACCTATTCCGCACACACTAATATCCTATCTCTCGATGGTATATCCAAGTGCATGGAAATGCATTAGTTACAATAAACACCCTATGTGATCACACAAGCAAATTAGTATATCTCTATCCAATTCTACTTGTGGTGGACATTATATCGAGCACGTGGTGGGCGTCTCCTCTCGGTACATAACACACCACCAATTTATCATCTAAATGTAGGCCTTCACATTCAAAGCATTAAGTACAATAAAACCACTCAACAACACAATAATCAACCGCAACAAATTAAACAATCAATTCATTCAATCATCATAGAATAGGATCCATCAAAACCCCAACTCACAAGTTTAGCCCATAATCATGGTTTTCAATAATTAAACTAAATTAAATTAACTAAAACAATTAATATAAAACGAGACGGATTCAATGGAGGATAATGCGAGGTGGTCACACGGTTCCAATCACGGAAATGAAAAATATATTGATTATTATTAAGCACATAATATCATGAGATAAATCACATAAAATATATTCATAAACAATAAAATCCAAATCCGTTCACGGTTTCGAAAATCACCTAACAATAGTTTTAATAACTCATAATCATAAATGAACAATCAAGGAAGATTAATGAGATGAAATACAACCCATTGAAGCTCTCAAGACTCGAAGATCCGCTTTGGTCCAGCTTGAACTTCTCCACTTTTGATCTTCGTCTTCTTCGATGAACACCCACGATCTAGAGATGTTGTGATGATTTGTGATGCTTGGGATGTGTTTGGGAGGAGCAAGGAGGGTTGAAGTCACCCTTGGAGCAGCTTGAAGGCTGCCTGGACTGCTGCCACGAGCTCTCTCTCCTTCACAAGTTTCTGCATTTTTCATTTTATAGCAGCCCGTTAGGGCTGCGTTTTTTCACTCGCCGTGACCACCACTGCGACCTGTGGTCACGGTGGCTTGGTCGCGGCCTTCACTGGGCTGCTGGAAGCGGCTGGAACGCGAGCAGCACCGCGAGGAGCACAGGTCGCGGTCTTCCTCGCCACCTTCACTGGATGCATGAAGTTTCAGCACCGCGAGCTCCCCACGCGAGCACAGGTCGCGCTCGGTCCTCGCCTTGCCCACTGGTCACTTCTTCTTCTGCACCGCGAGGAGGGGCTGGTCGCGGTCGAGCTTGCGCTGCTCACTGGTTGGGCGCGGGTTCATCTTCAACGCGAGGGAGCTGGTAGCAGGAGGGCTGTGCATGGCGCTGTCTAGGTTTTTCATTTTTTTGTTTTCTTCTTTAGCCAAAACGACATCGTTTTGGACCAAAGCTTTGGTCCAAAACGGCGTCGTTCAACTTAAAACCCAGCTGCCATAGGTGCAAAACGCACCGTTTCACTAATGGCTGGGGAAACTTTTTGAAATTGCATTGTTGCCCCAGAACTTTGATATTCGTTCATAGATGCCCTTCCCCAAAGTTACTGAATTTACACATTTTCCCCACAAATATATAAAATCATCACTTAGGTCCCTAAACCTGCACACTCAAGGAAAACACGTGAAAAGCACCAAAAATACTTAAGAATACAATTAAAAGATACGGTTTAGGGGTCGTAAATATATGAAAATAAATGACCGATCAGTAGTAAATATATAACAATAAATGACCGATCAATTACTCACTTATCTCAACTTACGAACATTATATACTTGTTATCATTTGTTAACTTGACCATCGGAGAGACTTTGGCTGGCACCACCCCGGTGTCTCAGACGTCCTACGGGTCACGTGCATTCTATCTTTGCAGGTTGTAGTGCCCCGTGTCCCCGAGCGATTTTTTAGGACTACAATTTGCCGCCCACCGTGGGGCGCTACAATCTCTGAACGAGCGAAGGTATAGCGCAGCAACTCCGACTATGTCGTCCGACGATTTTCATCACGACGCAATGGAGGTTAGGGCACATGATTGGTCATTTATTTTCATATATTTACGACCCTTAAACCGTATCTTTTAATTGTATTCTTGAGTATTTTTGGTGCTTTTGACGTGTTTTCCTTGAGTGTATAGGTTTAGGGACCTAAGTGATGATTTTGTATATTTATGGGGAAAAAGTGTAAATTCAGTAACTTTGGGGAAGGGCATCTATGAAAGAATAGCAAAGTTCTGGGGCAAAACTGCAATTGCAGAAAGTTTCACCAAACTTAAGTGAAACGGTGCATTTTGCACCAAAGGTTTCTAACTTAAGTGGAACGGCGCCGTTTTGGACCAATGCTTTGGTCCAAAACGACGCCGTTTTGGTTAAGAAAGAAAAAACAAAAAAATGAGACAGCGTCATGCACAGCCCTCCCTCTCGCCTCTCCTCGCGATGAAGACGCCCATGCCAAACCAGTAAGCTGCGCGAGCTCGACCGCGACCAGCCTTTCCTCGCAGTGTAGCTCGCGGTGCAGAAGAAGAAGTGTCCATTGAAGGCCGCGACCAGGCCACCGCGACCACAGGTCGCGGTGAAGAAAAAACGCAGCCCTAAGGGCTGTCTATAAAAAGAAAATGGCAGCTGGGCAGAGAAGGGGAGAGAGCTCGTGGCAGTCAGTTCCAGCAGCCTCCCAAGCTGCTCCAAGGGTGATTCTCATCCTCCTTGCTCCTCCCAAACACATCCCAAGCATCACAACAACTCTAGATCGTGAGTGTTCATCGAAGAAGACGAAGATCGAAAGCGGAGAAGTTCAAGCCGGACCAAAGCGGAACTTCGAGTCTTGAGAGCTTCGATGGGTTGTATTTCATCTCATTTATCTTCCTTGATTGTTCATTTATGATTATGAGTTGTTAGAACTATTGTTAGGTGATTTTCGGAACCGTGAACGGATTTGGATTTTATTGTTTATGAATATATTTTATGTGATTTATCTCGTGATATTATGTGCTTAATAATAATCAATATGTTTTCCATTTCCGCGATTGGAACCGTGTGACCACCTCGCATTATCCTCCATTGAATCTGTCTCGTTTTATTTTAATTGTTTTAGTTAATTTAATTTAGTTTAATTAATTGTAAACCATGATTATGAGCTAAACTAGTAAGTTGGGGTTTTGATGGATCTTATTCTATGATGATTGAATGAATTGATTGTTTAATTTGTTGCGGTTGATTATTGTGTTGTTGAGTGGTTTTATTGTGCTTAATGCTTTTGAATGTGAAGGCCTACATTTAGATGATAAATTGGTGGTTTGTTATGTACCGAGAGGAGACGCCCACCACGTGCTCGATATAATGTCCATCACAAGTAGAATTAGATAGAGATATACTAATTTGCTTGTGTGATCACATAGGGTGTTTATTGTAAATAATGCATTTCCATGCACTTGGATATACCATCGAGAGATAGGATATTAGTGTGTGCGGAATAGGTCCGATTTACCTCGAGAGGGGATTTTGGATAATTTAGATGAACACGGTCATCATCATGTATAATTAAACCTCAACAATGTGCTCTCATGAAACTCAATCGGATGGATTAGGTGAATTCAAATACCCTAACTAATCTCTCATATTGGTTGCTTGCTTCATTTTCATGTCTTTATATTTTTAGCCTTTTAAACCTTTCGATTATCCAAATAGAAATAGGCTTGGTTAATTTTAGTACTCAACGCCTAAATATCCCTGTGGAAACGATAATTTACTCATCATTTTATTACTTGTGCCGACCCCGTATACTTGCGGGTAACAAAAAAGTCGCATCAAGTTTTTGGCGCCGTTGCCGGGGATATTTTCAGTTGTGTTGGTATTAATACCGATTAAGTCTATAGCTAATTTGGATTTGTATATATTTATTTTTATTCTTTTTAATTTTGATTTTTTTTGTTTTCTATGGAGGACATGTATCCTTTGTATGAGGCGCAGGAGTTTACTGAGGAAGTGGTGACTAAAGACTACGAAGCACCTCTGGGTTGTTTCTTATGTGGGGGGCCACATATGAGTACTGATTGTCTTGTGGGCAATCCGTTTGCTGAGAGCCGTTCTGAGCAAATGCAGTACAAGGGCTATGTACATTATCAATGGAACAACCCCTACCTGAGCTCGTACAATCCTGGGTGGAGCAATCATTCCGAATCTCATTGGAGCGACCAGCAGGAATATCAGGAAGTTGATCCAGCATTGGAAGACATGATTTTAAAATTCATGTCTAAGATGGATGAAAGAATGGATTCCCAAGATGAGGCCCTGAAGAAGCTGGAAGCTAAACTTGATCAAGTTGCTCAACATACTCAAGCAGCTACTCAACGCTTGGAGATTCAAATCAGCAAATTAGCTACAGATATCCAATGGAAAGAGCACGAACTATATGCTATGGTGCAATGCAATGAAACGGCCGTGGAATCGAAGAGCAAATTGAGCACCAGATTTGGGTTGATCAAGTAGAGATGGAAGGGAGCAAGAACTTGTTTTATGGAGATGAGGCATTTACCCTTCCAGATCCACTTGAGTTATGTCTAGTCCACAGCGCCACTGCGAAAGAAGAAAGCCACCAAGATACATATGTTTCTGTAGACCTCGGAGAAGGGAAGCCCAAACCGCCTCCGCCTTTTGAGAAGCCACCGCACTTGGGCCATAAAGAGATACCTTCGCATTCGAGGTATGCAGTGCTGGGAGAGTCATCGTCTCTTCCAGTCATTTGGTTAGGATGGTGCGGTAAGCTGATGAGGAGATACCAATTATGGGGCAGGTGGGCGAAAGCTCAAGCGATGAGGTAAAAACTTGTACATATTTTCTTTTATTTTATTTTTATTTTTTTTAGTTTAAATTTTCTTGTGTTTCGTAACTATTTCCCATGAACCTTTTGAAGTGTTGTGCCTTGAGTTGAAAATTTTGAAGTTCGGGGGAAGTTTGGTTGGATGTACATATTATTGTAGTGTTCGATTTCTTTGATTTTGTTTTTGTTTGTTTTTGTGTGTCTATTTTGATTTTTTTTAGTTGTGGATATTTAGGGTTGTTAGTTGTGGATATTAGGACTGTTGTTTTGTGTTCATTTTTTTGTGCGTTTTTGTTTTTGTGTCTTATTTATTTTTGTTTTTAGTTTTTATTTCTAGTCTTTAGTTTTTTATTTCTTTATAAGCCCCTTTTCCTCGTACGTAAGGTGTAAAACATTGAGGACAATGTTTATTTTAAGTTTGGGGGTATTGTTTGGTGTTTGTGTGTTTGTGCGTCTGATTGGTGTATATAGGCTGGAAACCTAGACATTCCTCATACGTAATGCATTTGGAAGACTTAGGTATAACAATGTCACGTACACCAGTTTTCGAGTCTTTTATTGTATTCTCGTATTTTGTTGTGTTTGTGTTAGGATAGCGAAACCATATGCATGTTTTACAAATAATTAAGTAATAATATGTAAATACTTAGGTCATTTGAGCGTACAAAGTTGTTATTTGGAATAATGCCGGTATTGTTTGTGCATCTAAATATATAGGTCTGACGTCTTAGCATTGTAATATGTGACAACTTTCAATTAATAGCTCTGATTAATAGTGGAGACTACCCTTAGTGAGATTTTGAGATTATTGCGTATTTATTCTGAGGGAATGTTTGTTTCTACTCTTATACACTTTCTTGAGCTTTATTGTCATTAGATTGATCTCTATAGGTTTGCATTGGATGTTAATGAACTGCATTATGAAAATCTTGTATATATGTTTTGAATGTTCAGTTGAGTAGATTTTGGAGATATGATCCAGGCATCGTGTGTGAATTCTTAAATAGCTTGATTTCCTATCCGTAATTGTGTGCTCCCTATCCCATTCGCGGCCAAACACTATCATATTAGCCTTTTATTGTATGACCTACATATCCAAAAATCCTAGCCGAAATTGTAAGACGTTACCTTTGACGCTTGGAAACTAGAGACAATTAAAAGAAAAATGTGTAAGTGTTGAGTGAGGAAGAAGGAGTGGAGTAAAAAAGATGATATGGATGTGGAAATGTGCAGAAAAAGAGAATAGCCAATAAAAGAATAAATAAAATAAAAAGAGTTGGCTAAAATGAGAAAAAGGAGTGAAATGCACAAAGTAAAAATTGAAAAAGGGTTGAAAAAGAGGTTGAAGGAGAAAGGTGTAGAAGAGGAAGGGAAGAAAGTTGAGCAAAGTTGGTGGTCGTGAGAGAAATTGCACGAATTGAAAATTTTATGAAGTCTCTCAATAGGTTTCCAAGTGAGTTGAGCCCGATTTCCGTTCTTTTTGAGCCAATCACCCAAAGCCCCATTACAACCATTTAAAGACCTGTTGATCTCCTTAGGAAACTTAATTGTAATATTTGACATGTATGTATATTGATTTTTCCGTTCTTAACATTTGATATCTTTCATGAGATCCTTTGCTTAATCTGTGCGTTCTTTCTAATTATTGTTGCATACGACATATTCTGAAATTCTTTGTTCGTTAATTCCAGTCGTATGCAGTTGAAAGTGTCATAGCTTAGGTTCTGAGTGTCATTGAGTGAAACTTGTGAGACTAGAGTCGAGGTGAATTATATCAGTGGTTTATTAAAATGGAAGGTGTCACGATTATAAATGCGTTGCATGTCAGTGTCCTGTATGATACATGGTGTATTAGACTTATTGACAACATTTTGAATTTCTGATTTTGTGCTATTCTTATACCTTTGCATTTGTGTATATACTTATTTTGATGTTGAGCTATGTGTGTGGTTAGCTTAGGACGTTTGTGGGTATCGTAGCTGGTAAACCCTCATGAGACTATAACTCGTCCACTAGGGCCACCTAGGGGTTTAAAGGCTTGTGGCACGTGCTAAGTGCCATCGTTGCATCCTACGAAAATGGATATAGCTTAGTTCGTTTTTTATTTTTAGTTTTAGTTATTTTTGTCTTTATTTTTAATCGTGGTGTGTTTCGATTTGCTTGAGGACAAGCAAAAGATAAGTTTGGGGGTATTTGATCGGTCATTTATTTTCATATATTACAACCCTTAAACCGTATCTTTTAATTGTATTCTTGAGTATTTTTGGTGCTTTTGACGTGTTTTCCTTGAGTGTGCAGGTTTAGGGACCTAAGTGATGATTTTGTATATTTATGGGGAAAACGTGTAAATTCAGTAACTTTGGGGAAGGGCATCTATGAAAGAATAGCAAAGTTCTGGGGTAAAACTGCAATTACAGAAAGTTTCACCAAACTTAAGTGAAACGGTGCATTTTGCACCAAAGGTTTCTAACTTAAGTGGAACGGCGCCGTTTTGGACCAATGCTTTGGTCCAAAACGACGCCGTTTTGGTTAAGAAGGAAAAAACAAAAAAATGAGACAGCGCCATGCACAGCCCTCCCTCTCGCCTCTCCTCGCGATGAAGACGCCCATAGCCAAACCAGTGAGCTGCGCGAGCTCGACCGCGACTAGCCTTTCCTCGCAGTGCAGCTCGCGGTGCAGAAGAAGTGTCCAGTGAAGGCCGCGACCAAGCCACCGCGACCATAGGTCGCGGTGAAGAAAAAACGCAGCCCTAAGGGCTGTCTATAAAAAGAAAATGGTAGCTGGGCAGAAAAGGGGAGAGAGCTCGTGGCAGTCAGTTCCAGCAGCCTCCCAAACTGCTCCAAGGGTGATTCTCATCCTCCTTGCTCCTCCCAAACACATCCCAAGCATCACAAATCATCACAACAACTCTAGATCGTGAGTGTTCATCGAAGAAGACGAAGATCGAAAGCGGAGAAGTTCAGCGGGACCAAAGCGGAACTTCGAGTCTTGAGAGCTTCGATTGGTTGTATTTCATCTCATTTATCTTCTGATGAGAATAAGGGAGCTGCACCAAGGGATCCATTGCATGTTCCGATTGGGCAAATAACAAGGGCAAGGGCTAAGAGATTCAAAGAAGCACTCAATGGCCTAATTCAAGATACATGGACTGATTCTGAATTATTAAAGCCCAAGATGAACCCACATGAAGATCAAGGCTTGATTAACATCATCAAGGCAACTGAGTGGGCTGAATAAGAGAAAGCTTGGCATAATTTCGGTTTGGGCTTGATTTAATAGTTGTTTGTTTTAGTTTTGGTCCATTTGTAAGGCAATTATGGCCATTCTAGTTTTCTATTTGTAAGGCCTTAATGGCTATCTTGTTTCTTTCCTTTGTTTTAGGGTTTCGTTATAAGGATATTGATGGATGTAAGAAGGGTAATTATTGATTTTGAATGAAAATTGAGAGAGTTTTCTCTTTGTTCTTTGAGAACTAACTGGAACTTATCAGAATTCTCTGTGGCGTTCCTCCTTGACTTATCAATCGAGTATTTCATCCTTGATTGTGGCGTCCTCCTTTATACCAAGGTTCACATCTCGATATAGGTGTTGGGGTCGCGGTTTCCATCCGAACCAGAGGTTAGAACGAATATTGGCATCAATTTTGATACAATCGACGAGGTTCATATCATCTTCCTTGATTGTTTCATTTATGATTATGAGTTGTTAGAACTATTGTTAGGTGATTTTCGGAACCGTGAACGGATTTGGATTTTATTTTTTATGAATATATTTTATGTGATTTATCTCGTGATATTATGTGCTTAATAATAATCAATATGTTTTCCATTTCCGCGATTGGAACCGTGTGACCACCTCGCATTATCCTCCATTGAATCCGTCTCGTTTTATTTTAATTGTTTTAGTTAATTTAATTTAGTTTAATTAATTGTAAACCATGATTATGAGCTAAACTAGTAAGTTGGGGTTTGGATGGATCTTATTCTATGATGATTGAATGAATTGATTGTTTAATTTGTTGCGGTTGATTATTGTGTTGTTGAGTGGTTTTATTGTGCTTAATGCTTTTGAATGTGAAGGCCTACATTTAGATGATAAATTGGTAGTGTGTTATGTACCGAGAGGAGACGCCCACCACGTGCTCGATATAATGTCCATCACAAGTAGAATTAGATAGAGATATACTAATTTGCTTGTGTGATCACATAGGGTGTTTATTGTAAATAATGCATTTCCATGCACTTGGATATACCATCGAGAGATAGGATATTAGTGTGTGCGGAATAGGTCCGATTTACCTCGAGAGGGGATTTTGGATAATTTAGATGAACACGGTCATCATCATGTATAATTAAACCTCAACAATGTGCTCTCATGAAACTCAATCGGATGGATTAGGTGAATTCAAATACCCTAACTAATCTCTCATATTGGTTGCTTGCTTTATTTCATGTCTTTATATTTTTAGCCTTTTAAACCTTTCGATTATCCAAATAGAAACAGGCTTGGTTAATTTTAGTACTCAACGCCTAAATATCCTTGTGGAGACGATAATTTACTCATCATTTTATTAACTTGTGCTGACCCCGTATACTGCGGGGTAACAAAAAAGTCCGCATCAGTACAACTTCTCATATCCCAGATGCAAGAGAACACCAAAGGCTCCAAGCGCTCGAACAAGAGAACCAGCAAGTGTGGCAGAGAACCAAGAGTTGCAAAATAGGATCAATTCCCTCACCATCGTCCGACCATTTGGAGACGCTTCAATGTCCAAAACCGTGCCATTCGATTCAAAGCCACCCACACTACTACTACGCGAGTTCTTCCCAGAACGAACAAGGTACTACGGCTGGGACCCGCGATCTAATCCTGCAGGTGCGGAGCCTAACATTCGAGCCGCAGACAGAGGCACGGCACTGTAGGCACGACGTTCGACAGTCATATCCGTCGAACACGGGACAGATAGGCCATCAATCGGAGGGCATAGCAAGGGCGACCGCAAGAGAGGCCACCTACCTTCCAACCCCATGGACCACGTTGGTCAAACCCCACCAACCTGTCCCACTACCGGGAACGCCATCAGGGTCCTCGCTTTAACCCCGTCAAACTCAAACCTAATAATCCTGAGTCACATTGGCTTAACCCTGACTTGGCGCGAGAGGTTCCGCGAAGATGGAAGCACTTATCTCAACGCATTCCGGGAATGCCCGCTCCTATAAAGAAAAGCGCGGCCAATAGCTTTTCCGACTCTCCCTTCGTCGACGCAATAGCAATGGTGGAGATGCTAAGAAAGTTCAACTTCCCGGTATGAAGCAGTACGACGGGACGACAGATCCCGATGACCACATTGCGCAGTATCAGCAACGAATGTTCACTGCTGCCATCACGAGATCTAAGGGAAGCATGCATAGCAAAGGCTTTGGCTCGAGCCTCGTAAGGCAAGCTCTACAATGATACCAACCTCCCCAATTTCCATCAACCCTTTCGCCCAACTCACAGACACCTTCGTAGAGCAGTCGCTAGCAGTCGGAAGTTAGAGAAAACAATCCGACGACCTTACACAATCAGCAAAGGAGGGGTGAATGCCTACGTGAATTTGTAGGCCGCTTACAATGAAAGGTTTCCATCCGCATTTCAACCAGGCGA